>JAOTRQ010000001.1:569269-581936 GCA_028565875.1 Hoplisoma paleatum | reverse complement strand
TAAATGTGCAGCTAGATTTAAAGTTTCTGTTACAACTGAAAATTTATCGGTCGCGCAAATAAGCCGCACCGCAGTTTCTTGGAAATTTGGAAAAAAGTGCGGGCCAATACGGTATATTATAAATAGAAATATAATACACTGGTTTATCTACAGGTGTATAATGATGCCAACACTCTGGAAAGGATCCTCAGGGAGAAGAAGAGAGAACTCGGACCTACACCAGAAGACGACGATATTATCTCACCGAAACTCAAGATGAGTAAGTCTAAAGTCTAAACTGGAGTAAGATTAATATTAATACATTAATCGTTCATAATAGCTAACTTTTATATACAGTAAGATTTATTTACATTAACATTCATAAAGCTCGTTTACTTTACCACCTGACTTGGTTGTCATTTAGAAAAGAGCGGCATCTCACCAAAGAAGTCTAAATATTTGACCCCACTGCAGCAGAAGCTGAACGAACTTTACGAGGCGGTAAAAAACTACACAGACAAGCGAGGACGGCGTCTCAGTACCATCTTCCTGCGCTTGCCGTCGCGCGCAGAGCTTCCCGACTACTATCTAGCCATCAAAAGGCCCATAGACATGGAGCGGGTCAAGAGCCACATGCTGGCCAACAAGTACCAGGATGTGGATGCCCTGGTGGAGGATCTGGTCCTGATGTTTAACAACGCCTGCACTTACAACGAACCGGAGTCGCTCATCTACAAAGATGCTCTGGTGCTTCATAAGGTCCTGCTAGAGACCCGGAGAGACCTGGATGGAGGAGACGACTCGAACGTACCAGACGTCCCTCGCCTCATTCAGGACCTGGTCCGAAGCCTCTTCGTCTCGGTGCTGGGTCACCAGGATGACGAGGGCCGATGCTATAGCGACTCGCTGGCAGAAGTGGCGGACGAGGATCCGGCCAATCCAGACAGACCTCGGTTAAACTTTGAGATCATTCGGGGCAACGTGGAGCGCGGGCACTACAAGAGACTAGATGTTTTCCAGGATCACATGTTTGAGGTGCTCGAGAAGGCCAGGAGAATGCACAGGTGAGTCTCGCACCCATGTCATTTATTATGTTTAATATTTACTGAAATTAAATCCACCAGATAGTTTGTTTGTTTGTTTTATCGGTGCAATAAGAAATAATACGGCACATAATCATTACACACCTGTTATATTTGGTGAGATTGAAACATCACGACAGCTTGTTTACTTCTGGTTTCTGACTCAGGACGGACTCTGAGATCTTCGAGGATGCAGTGGAGCTTCAGAATTTCTTTATCCGGATCCGAGACGAGCTGTGTAAGAACGGTGAGATCCTGCTGACTCCGGCCCTCAGCTACACCTCCAAACATCTGCACACTGATGTGGAGAAGGAGAAGAAAGAGAAGCTGCCTAAAGAGTTGGAGGAAGATAAGCTGAAGAGAGAAGAGGAGAAGAAAGGTACACCTACACACACACACACACATGTAGTCAGTAAATGAAGTCGATGACGTACGGTTGCTTCACTGCAGACACACTTTTTGACTCTTTCAGAGGCGGACAAGTGTGAAGATTCTTCTGGTGGTTTGTGGCAGGGAAGCGTCCAGCGTACATACAGTCAGGACTGCAGTTTCCGGGACAGAATGTACCACGTAGGGGACTACGTCTACGTAGAGCCCGCTGAGACCAACCTGCAGCCCCATATCATCTGCATAGAGCGTCTCTGGCAGGACGACACAGGTACTGCACTCCCCGAATGAGACTATTAATAAAGAAATCATTGATTCGGGTCTCGGCTCTGCTACGTGTATCAAACGTAGAGCACGAAATGGTAGAAGAACATCCAGCACATCTGTGGTACATCTTATCCAGCGCTAGATGATCTCAAATCTGGACGTTTCTCTGATAGGAGAGAAATGGCTGTATGGCTGCTGGTTCTACAGACCCCAAGAGACCTTCCATCTAGCTACACGCAAATTCCTGGAGAAAGAAGTCTTCAAAAGTGATTATTACAATAAAGTTCCTGTCAGCAAGATTCTGGGTACATGTATCGTCATGTTTGTGAAGGTAAGGTTATTTAATACACAAAAGTTAATACACACCACACAATATACACCACACACACAGCTGTCTAACTTGTGCGGGTTCGTCTTATAAGTTGTTAGGACACAGGTAACATACAAAACAATGGGACAAGGAGACACTTCTACCTTCACTTCTACTTCACATATGAGGTTTATATTACACATGAATAATATTATAATAACACGTGAAAACTTCTTGTACCTGCAGCACATGTGGAGATGAGCTCTCCACAGATGAAGAAAATATAAAGAAGTAAATAAATCGGGTATCACATAAATTGCCCGGTGGAACCTTGTCATCCTCCTGGGATGGGACAGTGTAGCCTAGTGGGTAGAGCGTTGGGCTGTGAACCCAAAGATTGGGGGTTCAAGTCCAGGCCCTGCTACACGGCCACTGTTGGGTCCTTGAGCAAGACCCTTAACCCTGTCTGCTCCAGGGGCGTAGTACTGCGGCTGACCCTGCGCTCTGACCCCCAACTTCCAGACAAGTTGGGATATGCGAAGAGAAACATTTCATCGTACTGTACATCTGTATATGTGTAATGACAAATAACATTTGAATTTGAATCTAGTCATCTCGTATTTTGGAGTAGGTACAGTGCAAGACTGGTAGACCCATCTCAACACGGTTCTTCCTACATGACTCTGTGACTATGGCTCCCCCTACAGGCGTGTCAGTGCCAGTGGTGGGGAATCGAGTTCATATGAGTCGGTAAAACAAACATGTTCAGTTGATTCCTCTGAATCAGTCGCTTATCTACTGAAGCAGAATTTTACTTACAACTAAAAATAAATAACAGCTCTTTATCTTGCTCGTTTCTCTGCAGAGTCTCGACATGCCTTATAAATATTTTTTTCTAAGAACTGTAGTTGATGGAAACGTTTCAATAAGTCAACAGGATTGTACTCTTACCTCCAGGAACTAGAAAGAGCAAAACCAAAAGGTAGAGGAGCCAATGGAAACGATGACTGGACCTCCTGTCTTGTCCAGTCAGGAGCTCGGTGTGCTTTTGAGGCATCCTTCTATATGTAAGCAAGGATTAATAATGTTACTATTAAAACTTACTTTTAAATAGGTTACAATAGTTACTTAAGGTACATGAGTTTCTACAGTCACGTTCCACTGCGATACATTTTCACCAGAGTCAAACCATTTAAATGCCTCCAGCAGTGAAGCAAAAACGTTTCTGATTGATGCTTCTTTCATAAAATACAACAACAACAACATTTTATTTAACAAGCGCCTTTCAGGACACCCAAGGTCACTTTACAGTAAGATCATACAGTGAAATCTAGATAAAATATATAATTAAAACAAGATAAATAAAAGTCAAATAAAACTCAGCTATAGGCCAACTGGAAAAAATGGGTTTTTAAATGAGCCTTGAATTGTGAGGAATGGTATTCCTCACACTCAGTCTGGGTGCCTCTGGCCCCACCTCCTTCTCCCTACGGACACGCCCATCCTGATGGCGTACACCTGCAGCTCGTGTTGGACTAATTCTGTGTATTATTTAAGCTTGTGTTTTTCTCATGTCTGGGCTGGTTCATTGTTTTGTTTCGGGGTCTTTGTTCGGTTCTGGTTGGTTTCTTGTCATCTTTGTTTTGTGTTTAGTTATTAAATTAAGTTAATTTAAATTCTCTTGAGTCCGACTGCTGGTGTATGGGTGTGGCATTTTACTGGCACGCAACTCAAGTGGCCCGACTATTCCACAACTTAGAACCAGCAACACTACAATAATCACATAAAAATCTTCATCATTAATAAAACATAAATCACATAAATCCAAAATCAAATTTAAAATCGGATTAATTTATCCTATCTTTGTCTTCTCCAAACACTCTTATCCGATGTATTACAATACGCAGATCCTGTCAGTTCTCCAGCAGCACGACTTCCTCTTATTCTATCTTATCTGTACATATTTGTTTAAAAGAATTCTTTCAAAAAACAAAAATGGTAAAAAAAAACCAGTTTGTGTTATTACGATTTGAGATATTCCAGATAAAAGATATCTAGATAAGCTATAAAATGTCTGTATTCACATCCACAGCTACGAAGCGTACTATTATATGGACGAAGTTTTAAATAGTATTTAGATCAAGTAAAAAGTAATTTGCAATGCAAACAGTATAATATAAACTATAAGTAGATCCAGAGCTAACATTAGTTGTTTTTATTCAAAAATGTGAAAATAATGTCAATAATAATGAGTCTGGTGTTGCATTTTGGGTGCATTTTGTTGGAAACTGGCAGGAAAAACAGTTTAGCAGATGGACAAAATCTGGTCTGGTTTATAATTATGTTGCCACCTTAAGATATAAATAAAATAATATTTGTAAAGACGTCATTGCCGCGCCCATTACTGCTGTGATTCATACGTTAGACAGCAACACCATAGTCTAATCGACCAAAATGATTAGTTTTACATAATGTATAATTACTGATCTGGCAATGTTATCAGAATGAGTTGGTGGTTATGGGTTGGGTACGGTGGTTAAACTCGTTTCGCAGAATGTAAAAAGAATTACATTACATTTTGATCATCATATACTGCTTTAGGAACGCGATAGTGATGCGCTTTACCAATGATAAACGTCTAAACTAAAATTTCCCATCTCATGATGTGCCATGCTATGCTAACAACTCACCGCGACTCTTTAGATGCAACGTAAACTCATCGTGAAGGCGCTGAACTGGTTGGACTGGCAGACCTGGATTATTTATTTGCATACTTCACTGATGAATTCTAGTAAATGGAAAATTCCAGTCTACGCCAGGGAAAGTGTGTGCGTTCCCATAACTGTGTTCCATTCAGGCTTGTATGTGCTATAAGCTAGCGTCTTTCAAAAATTGAATTTGGAAAGTCATACAACCTATTAAAAATGGTTTATTAAACCAAATCAAATTCAAGGTCGTTTTTAGGAATATGTAAAAGTTGGGGGATGTGTTTATCCAAGTAAGCAACTTCCTGCCTCACTGAACTTGACTAACGACCCGAGTTGCAAATGTCAAGTAACTGAACAAGCTAACAAACCTACCATTGTCATTAAAACAGTGTTTAGTGTTCATTCATAACGTCGGATAAGAGCAACAGGAATAGAAAGTCACTCAGTACAATAAAATAATAAATAAAGTATAATAAAAAACTAACAGACATGACTGGAGACCATGAAGCTCTTCGTTTCTGTTTGTTGCCGTGGTTGACCGTGTTAAATCGCAATGATTTTCTGAAGAACGATGTCATTGTGGATATATTTGTTAGTGGTTAAGGTACTAGGCTAGAGATCCAAAAGTCACTGGTTCAAGCCCCACTACCACCATGTTGCCACTTTTGGGCCCCTAAGCAAGGCCCTTAACCCTAAATGTGCCTGAGATGCTTTCATAGATCCTGAAACATTTTCCAATGTTTGATGTTTGATTTTGTTTCAAATACATTTTTCTTAACAAACGTTGCCGATTGTTAATTGTTTTTCTCTGTTTACCAAAGCAAATTGTTCATTTCTTTTCACCCTTCAACTCAACAACGTCATCAAGGGTGCCGATAAGTATTGATGGAGCGGTATCTTTGAGCTGCATTAAACAATTAAACAAAACATGAAAAATCATCCCTGTGATAGCATCAAAGTAAAAAGTCAAAATTTCAAAATTAATGCCAATAAAATTTGAGTTCGCTTCCCAGGTACATTTCTTTAATTTCGTTCTAAAGAGGAAAGGAATGTCCACATATTTCATTTACCTTAACGTCCAGTTCCATCAGGATACACAGACCAGGGCTTTTACTTTGTGGCCCTAAATATGTGGTCACATTGTGTTTTTGGGGGCTTTAATCTGGGACACTTCCAGTTCTGGCGAATGCGAGTCCTGATTTATATTGTTTCCGCACAGGACAGGACAGGTTACACAATTCATCAGTCTGCAGTTCACAACAGTTTAGCAGTAGCTTCGCGTCTGAGGTCCTGGACGAGCAACCCCGAGGATCGATTCAATCCCCACTGCTGCCACGTTGCTACTGTTGGGCTCTTGAGCAAAGTCCTACAATTGCTCAGACTGTAATGTGTAATGGAGGTCTCGTGATAAAGATATCTGCTAATTGTTTAAATGAGATTATTTATACAAGAAGGAACTGGTGTTCTTTGTTTTGTTGTAACATCTAACCAACTAAATGTTGTTCGTTTCTACTAGAAGTGCAAATACTGCAGTAGCATAGAGCAGAAAACAAACAACACTGGTTGATTTGGAAATCGATGGTTAATATAGTAAATACTACATTTATTTTGCTTCGGAAAGAACAGACAGATGTCATTAGATATAGTTTAAGTAGTTTTACAATATACTGTCAAGTCTGAGTTCCACTGAATGGAATCAATTAGAATCATTGGAGGAAACTGAATGGAACTTTATGATCCAGTGATGTACAGCCAGTGATGGAACAGACGAAGCCATTTTGTTCCATCACTTTATATAGAATGAGATTTATCTATAAACATCAGTTTATTGTTAAACTGGGCGTCATGGTGACAAGTGAGTTTTGTGTCTGCTTCCTCTAGCAGTCCAAAAAACATGCCACCAAGTTAATTCCGAATTACCCTATAGAGACCGAACCATTAGGATGAATAAACCACTTAGTGCCAGTCCCAAGCCGAAATAAATAGGAAGGTTGTGTCGAGAAAAGCATTGTACAGTATTGATCTTATATTCTTGCAAGCATATAATATGACTATAATAATTAGAAATTGAAAATATCGTAAGAAAATAAAACCACTGTTAATGTAAACATGTCATTCCTGTTTGTTGTGAAATTATATATAAATGAATATATAAATCATATAATTATATATAGTCACAGATAAAAAACAAACATATGGACTAATTGAATAAGGACTTTATTAATTATTAAATTAAGTAACTTTTTAAGTTGGGTAAAAAAATTATTTTAGCAACCTGTTGGAAATGGCATCTCATTCATTAAAAATGTTCTGTCCCCCCCGCCCCCCCCCCCCGACCCCCTTGCTAGTGTCACCCTCCATATTAAAACTGCTCGTGATGTCACAGTTATTATAACTTTCAACCTAAATGGAAAAGATCCCAATGCAAAGCAAAACCCAACTCCTAATAAAAATACTGCTTCTGTATATATTTAAGCTATTTTAGTTTTTATAGGCCTATTAAATTGTTGTGTGTCTATAAAATGACTGCATAATTGACATGTAGCTTATGCAGGGCTCTTATTGTTTAGAGTCATTGTGTACAAACTGTGAAATTATTTAAATTATTACATTGTTGTATTTAGAATGTATAACGATTATCTATTAAAATGTACAACAAAGCGCAATTAGTATTAAACGAAACAAATGAAAATACTAAATTAGTCCTCGTCTATAGTCATAGTTTTGATTTTAATTCATTATTCATTGTTATGATTTTAACATGTAGCTTCTGTTGGCTGTAATTTTATTGTGTGCAAACTGTCCGGTTATTTCAATTGTAGATCGTTGTATTCAGAATTAATTCTTTGTACTTTGTTAAGCATGTAAGCATGGTAGGCTAGCTTATCTTCATCTTCATCATGATCACAGTGATGAAGACAAATGTAGACAAAGTAAAACAATGATACTCGATTTCTATTGTATGCAAATATATAAATAAACAATAAAATCCAGCCTAGGGCGACACATTGGGTATAGATTGGGTTATATAAACAATATACGATTAGGGATCTTTCAGCTAAAGAAATATAAAAATAATAAGATTTTTAATGTTAACTTTTGTATTTATGTATATATTGGTCGGTATAACTTATCTTATTGTCTATCTATCCAGATAAAACACATTTTACTATAAACATGCTACCATTTATGCACACATACATGTTAACACATATTATGTTAGATGCTGGTATGAGGAGAGAAAAGCGCACGCGCTGGCTCACCTGCCGTCTGCGCGCGCTCATTCTACACCTGCCGAACCGCGCGTGCTTCCACAGTACCGGATTTCCCGCCGCTCTTCATTCACGTGTACAGCTTCTGGAGTAAATCAGCCTGAATATCCCGTATGTTAATATCCAAGCATGCGTTCATACGAAAATGGACGATTTAAAGGCGATTTAAAGGCGATTCTCTGAGGTGACTGGTTCAGCAATGACACCCATGTCGTCGTGTTATTAATTATAGATGAGTAAGGACACAAGTGAAGACACAAGTGAGGACACACCCTCCACAGAACTGCTGCTATTCTTCAAAACACAAACTGCACCTGTGACAAATGTTGTCCCTTTGTTAGGAGTATCACAACAGGCTCGTTTTGAAAGCGTAGACGAGATTTTCCAATTAAATTTGCTAGTATATTACATATAAGCTTAAAGACGTAACATAATAGCGTCCCAACCAAGACGACTATGTGGACAGTGGACAGTGGACAGTATTTTTCCCACCTGTGTTTAGGATAGACGAAGCTTTAAGCCAATTCATATTTTGCTAGTATGCTACATATAGGCTAACGACACGACGTCAGACCACCGCACAGCTTAATGTTGTCCAAACAACCATGATGGCGCATGAAACTGTATGGACACATTTTTTAAACTTCAAATACATTTCTCACTGTCTCTCGAACTTTCCAAATATTTACAGATCTGATACTTGGCTCCGTCATTCCCTATCATGTCCTTGGAAAAATTAACCGCTTCTCACTTTCCATTGTTCGATACCGCCATCGAATGCAACACACCGCCAGGGTCCATCCTTAAAAAACGTCTAGTACTTGCATGTATAATGCAGGATCATGACCAATCATGCACATAACATAATCTGGTTTGGTCGTGTCACAGAAAATTAGATTTTTGTCGGAATGTGTTTAAACAGGTTGGACATAGAAAAAGCGCACATGACTTTGAAAAACGCTCAAATGAAGTTTCCTGGATGCCAAGTGTCGCGGCTAATTACAGGAATTTACGTGGTGTAAGAACCGATGGGACTCAAGGCTCTTTGTCTACAAATCCAAGCCCAAATATCTCGCTCAGGCAGGCTATGCTATTGCTAAAAATAGAACTTACGTACAAAACATGCTACAACATACGATGAGAAAAGAGCAGCGATGCACAGCGGGATGAGTTCGACTGTTTCATTTGTGCCACGTCGATGACAAAAGGCTCGATGGTGTAGATGTGTGCAAACCGGTTTACTGTCATTGCTCATCTTGCGTCTTTGTAACTGGGTGTGCTTGAATGCGTTTTCCTTTGATTTCAGGTATGTAGAAATGTTATTGTTATAACGACTGACTGGTGGACTGTAAGGAAACCATTTTTCACCATTTCCAAAAATATGTATGGTACGTCAGAAGAATACCTTTGTGTTTAATTGAGAAATGTTACCATACCCCGAGTTGTGAGGTGTCAGATATAATACATTACTATTAAACTAAATTTTTGCACCATTAGAATAATAAATGTACTTTGTATTGAACTAATAAAAAATTGTTTAGGCTATATGGATATTGTTTTGCTTAATTCTACCGTTCTAAGAAATGTTACCTTATTCAGCCACTCCCATGATCCCCTTTCTTTTCTCTGTTTTTGTATTTTTGTTTAGAGTTGCCACTGAAAATCGTTCTGGTCCGAATTTAGCACAGTTTAAATACCAACACCCCACCTGACCCTGCTAGGATGCAAATACGGTGTAATAATTGTGCCACATCAGGCATGTGAACCAAAATTATGTACCGCAGCAATCCCTAAAATATAGGAAAATACTTCATATTAGACAGGACAAGGAACAAAACAGAACCGTCCTAATACCATCCAATATACTGTAGTGTTGTACTAAGTATTGTGCTGATTTAAATGTGGTAATCTCATCTTCCTATTAGCCTTATTGTGTTTGTCACACTAAAGGTTAAAAATTATGTTCATAGGTACAGTATGTATGACACAGTATCTATAGACTGGCTTTGCCTGTTCGCAGCTCTAGGGTGGTGCTATAAAAAGAAATATAGACTAATTATCTGTGTTGCATGACCAGAGTATCTTATTAAATGTAGAAAGCATTACGATTTCTAATTACAAAGTAATATAGATATAATTACAATTTTAATAACTCACTATGTCAGACATAATGACAAAACATAATAACAAAGCTAATCTGGATCAACATGTTCATTTAATATAATTAGAGTTTTTAAATAAGAGAAGAAACACCCGTGTTTGTCTTAAACATACTTGTTTAGTACAATTAAATTATTTTTTCAGCACATTACTGTTTTAAAGTTCAGATTGGAACAGAAAGTAAGCCATCATACGCCACTTTGAGTTCATATAGTTAAGGGTTCAGTTGTCTTGCTTAAAGAATCAACATCGGCTGCTTGGTGAAGTGACGCTTTTGATTGTCCACTGTCCAAGATTGTATCTGTAAAGGCAAGCAACAAATATTTCCTGAAATAAACAACAACGAACCCCTAAAAATGTTACTGCAGCATCTAAAAAGCATCTTATAGTGTAGAACTTTGTCTGGATGATAGTGACAGTCGTGAACGTGAACAAATCTTTAGTTGACTTTTAAAGTTTTAACTGTGCAACATTAAGTGCATCTTTCTTTCTTTTTTTACATACCCATTCAAACAAAATGAACTATAATAAAATAAAGAAATAATAAGAATACACAGGTAAGTCAAGCACTATAAAGCGACTGAGTAACTAAAAAAATTCCAGCATCTAGAGTATCTAGAGATTAAATATGGAGGGCAGTAAGCCTGCAGCAGCGAAACACATGAAGAAAATGTAACTAAAGTTCCCCAAAGCGACACTTTCACCAGACAGAATTGTAGTCTTGAAAGATTCCCGTGACAATTATGAAGAGGAATTTTCTGGCAAAAGCGCTAGAAAGCTGTCTGTCATACTACTTACCGACTGACATACCACTGACAAACCACATGAAAAGAATGCCAGCAGATGACGGGGTGGTGGTTATGTGAGAGTGGTGGTATTTTGTGCAAAGAACACATTCTTTTCATGGACACATTTTGTAGAGCCCATAGACATATACATCAAGACATAATCTGTCCACTTTAATACCTGCGTACAAGCCCAACAGGAAACAACAACCTTCACCTCCATTATAGTCTTCTTATGCTATTAGAAATTGTTCTCACAATAATGTTACTAGAATGTTCTATAGACATTATCTTGATAAAATTGAAAATAAACTTATTTAAGTGTAGCATTAGATCACTCTTGTACACTATAAATGTTTAAAAAGCGAGTAACAGATTCACAGATTTTAGATTTTGCCAATACAATGCTCCTTAAATCATAAACGTCCTTTAATGTCCTTGAAACACGTTCTTAACTTCACATACTAAAAGAAATGGACAAAATTACATCCCCACAACCAAAATGGAACGTATTAGGAACGTAATATTGTTAGCTGGGTAGAGACAATAGATCAGTATCATTTATTTCAGGACCAGGTTAAATGCTACTCAAATTTTACTGTGTTTGTGACTATTATTTTTTCTCTGGGTCTCTTCTAAGGTGCAGATTTGTAGTTCAAACCACAAGAGGGCGCTCAGCTATAGCGTTCGCCTCAAAGTTAGTCAATGTCGGTTTTCTTGAAACTATGAGACATTTTTAGCGTTAACAGTGATCGATTATTCGACAGAATTCTTTGATTGCAGACTTTATTAACATAGTCATTGAAATATCTAAATAATACACCATTTATACACCACTAACAGGAAGTTTGCCATCTATCAAAACATGCTAATAGCTCGAAGTAAACTTCAGATAACAATGACTAGCCTAGTTTTTGTTTACATCAATTAATTTTGACATTCACAGTCATGTATTGAATAAAACCTTCCAAACACTTTAACGGTAGATAAAACTGCTTTTAATGTTTCCATAGTTTCATAACTGACTTACGACCAAATCGCTTTTCTACAAAAATAGTAAATTCTCAGAATTTTAGCTATGAACACAGATACATCTGAAATAAAACATATTTTTATTGTGGTACTACTTACCTTTATGCTAATACGTTCCCACAACTACAACTTTAATGTAACCTTGATCATATTGAAAGTGTTATTCTAAAACGTTTATTTGAGTGTAACATTGTATGAACGTTTCAAACTTTTGTAAACTAGTTCTTTAAAGAAACTGATTGCATTAATATTAAAGAAACGTTCTAACATTTCCACAATTCTAACATCCAGGGGGAATCATTTTAAATGTTTTTTTTACAATATTACATTGCTACATTCCTAAATGTTTGTACTTGTTCTTAGCAAGATGCTAACTAAGTCTAATACTAGTCTAATTAGATTGTATATGTATTTATATCTTGATACTGGCGGCACGGTGGTTACAGCACTGTCACCTCACGGCAAGAAGTCCCGGGTTCGATCCCCGGGTCGGGCTGGGGACTTTCTGAGCGTGTGCGGAGTTTGCACGTTCTCCCCATGTCAGCGTGGGTTTCTTCCGGGTACTCCGGTTTTCTCCCACAGTCCAAAAAACATGCACTAGGTCGATCGGAAATGTGAAAGTGTCCAGGAGTCTCACAAGTTCCCACCACTTGCTGGTGGTTGTAGTCAGGAAGGGCATCCGGAC
>JAOTRQ010000001.1:552193-562643 GCA_028565875.1 Hoplisoma paleatum | reverse complement strand
GTTTAACTGTAGTGTAAGATTGTAAAAAACGAATAAGAATGTGTGCCTGGTAGTTTACATACAGTTTCAATCATTGGACTTTCAGATTCAGATGCTTTATCCATTCTGGAATCAACTGTAGGGTGAAAATGCAACAACATATAAAGTGGATAGAAAATCTGATTTAAAATTACAGTTTATTAATGACACAAAGATTCAAGATTTAAGAGTTTTATTGTCAAATATTCATCATAAACATGTAGTTATACTGTACAATGAAAGGGTTACTTTGCTGTTCCTCCACCAATAAAGTCTTAAATACACTTAATAGAGTTTAACAGTTTAAATGTGCATATATGTAGATGTTTAGAGTTATTTAACAGCTATGTTCTAAGAATAATTTAAAAAAGTAATAAATAAAGTAATAAATGTGAAATCATATTCCTGATGTCAGCAGTGCAAATCAGACAATTTCAAAATTAACAACAGTGAAAGATGTGAAAGAAATCATTCTGCATCCGTCCTTCGAATCCTAACTTACAGCAGATCAGATGAACACCACACAAATGCACAAAAGTTTTAGGCTCACGATTTATTATAGAAGAGGTTTGGTAAACCCCGGCTGTATGATCGGCTTCAAGATAAGTCAGTCTATTGGCGGTTAGTGGGCAGGTGGGCCGAAGTGGGTTAATCAGTGTTAAGTGATATTTCGTTGTTGGAATACAGTACAGGTCTTAATTAATAAGTGCAAGACTTACCCAAAAAAGTGAGAGAGAGAGCAGGTGGACCACCGGTGATGCCGGTAAGACCGGCCTATCGGGGCAGATACAGTCTCTAGAATGACCACATGAACTCTGTGTGTGTTAATGTGTACTGAAGCGAAACGGGGCATCCACTGTACCCGAGCCGCTGAGCTTAACTGTGTCAAACAGATACAATTACACTAACAAATCTATAATCCTCGCTTACTCTGCTTACATTAGGCTCTCAGTCAACCAGCAAGATGAATACACAACATGTACCTGCACTTTATGTTAATTAAAATGTTTTTAGATATAGTTTCTCGTGATCTTTAATTAGTTAGTAGTTCTGTCTCTTTTAGATGTTAACAAGTACACATGTGCATAGACTGTTATATGTGTGTGTTTGCGTGTGCGTGTGTGTGCGTGCGTGCATGCGTGCATGTGTGTTTCATTTCGGTGCAGTACGTACTCCCTCCACTACATCAACTGTTTTCAATGATACTCCCAAGTGTTAGGTGAATGCTTAGATTAACGCTATTTTGTGATTCATTTGTTGACTTTGGTATGCTATGCTACTGCTATTATGCTAATGC
The DNA here is from genome assembly GCA_028565875.1 of Hoplisoma paleatum. Taxonomy (NCBI): domain Eukaryota; kingdom Metazoa; phylum Chordata; class Actinopteri; order Siluriformes; family Callichthyidae; genus Hoplisoma; species Hoplisoma paleatum. Next base: position 561,328 of record JAOTRQ010000001.1, on the reverse strand, counting down.
TACCATGATAATGCCACTGTTCTAATGCTATATGCTAATGCTACTGTTGTACTGATGCATTTGTAACATTTTTTTTTTGCTCAAGCACCCACCAACTTCAGCCTGCCTGTGATGGGGCTTGAAGCAGCAACCTTCTGATTACTAATCCAGTACCTTAACCACTAGGCTACAGCGGGTCCTTATACTGATACTGACTTACTTTCATGAGTAAGTAAAACAGTAAATGATCAAAATGAAATAGCAATGTATTTATTTATAGCTGAACGGGAGCAGCTTTTATATAAAATCTATAAGTCCAAAATGTCTATCCAGTGTCCACATCCATTAACCAATCCTGTAATGGCAGTCAGTCGATATGAAAAAAATAACAGCGGGGTTTTCAGGACACGGATCAGAAGAAAAGAACGAGGGGAACTTTTGTAATAAACCAGCATAATTTGAACAAGATTTTGGCCCTCAGACATTTTCTACCTCGGCTTCTACCACGTCTGTTCTGTCTCGCGGCTCAAATCAAACCCGACCGACAGGCAAAGCAAAACCTTGCGGCCTCATGCGAGCGCAAATGAAGTCTGATAGGATGGGATGAGGTATAATGGATGTGATTGGAGGGGGGGGTGAAAACGGAGAAATAGAGGAAATAAGGACTGGCTGCATGTTTGTGAAGTTTACGTTCTGCTCTTTTAAAGTAAATGGAAGAACGATGTCCCGAAACCATCAGCAGCCTTTGTGAATTAGAACAAGTCTTTTTACTGTACGTTTTATAGAAATGACTCAAATGCAGTTTGTGTCGTGTCTCTCAGCGAATGATTGTATATCCTAAATGTATTGGCATGGAGTTGATTATGCACTACAGTCCAAATCTGTGGTATACGTTAGAATGACTACAGCTTTAAGATTGTTGGAGAGCAGTAAAAAGAAATAAACAGTATGCTTCCTGAAAAGAAAAAAAGTTACGCTTATAATAAGTTTATAATAAGTTAGAAAATTAATCTGCTGGTAAAACCAAACATTCATTATTCAAAGATCGTTTAATGCAGCTTAAACACCACTTTAGTGCACATGGTAGTAGTGTCGTGATAAACAGTTTATAATAAAAGGACTGTACAGAAACATTAGTTTAAATAAACCCCATAAGAGTACTTATAGTCTAGAATGTGAATATGTACCATGGATGATATTAATGATTAAATACTGGATCAAGAAAGGAGCTGTGATCATGATTGATGTGAATACAAAATATAGATTGATTTTAAAAATCATTAGTAAACACAAAAGCTTTACAACATCTGTGACTGTGAAACTAAATAATGAAACTGAATATTTCCTTTAAATTTGATCAAATAATTGGGATGATGTTATTGATCAAAATAATGAATATACTTATAAATTACTATCTAAACTACAAATTATTTCAAAATACTTCGGCGGCATAATTAATCACTACATAACTCCAATTAACCCCCCCCCCAACAGTTTCTGACCAAGAGCTTTTTTAGTTCCAGATTTTTGCTGGAACTTATTTCCTGGGCCGTATGGATGTAGGAAAGAGCAGAAAAGTTTTGTATTAAAATTGCGTTTAATAATAAAAAAAATTACAAAAACATTCAAATGTTCTGATGCTAACGTGAATATTAGGATTTATATTATATATTTGGATAATACATTTAATGTACTTAGAAGTTAATTACATGTTTGAATAATGCACACACAGCATGATGGACAAGCTCGATGAGATTTACGACACCTCGCTAATTACCTGGACATGTCAGAAAGCGCTCGGATGCGGCGTGTATTCATTAATGACCTTTGTGTTATTGTGTGCATGTATTAAAGTGAGAATGTGTGTGTCTGTGTAAAAATTACAAAGACAACGAGCGTATGTCAGTAAGCAGCCGACAGGCCGCGATGTCAATCAAGCGTTCTTCTAATTAAAAGTGTGAGCGGTGAGGCTGCCGGGGACGGCAATCACTATCAAACTCCTATTTTCATATGAATGGCCTTTTTAATTAAACTCTCCAGCTAATAAACGCCTGGATCAAAACCGATGGAGCCGTTTACCAGACAAAGAGCAGCACAGACGAGAGGGGAAAATATATATCAGAGACCCAGAGAATTAGTTTAAAAATCTTATAGAAGTGAGAGGGTGTAAAACATAGGAGGACGGGAGGCTTTTAAGCGGGTAGAACTTTGGACTATAGTTTGAATCCCAGCTTAGACATGCAACCACTGTTGGATCCTTGAGCAAGGCCTCAACTTTCCATTCCAGAGGTAAAGTTCAGGGCGTGAAATGTATTGTATTGTATTGAATTTTATCTTTGGTAGACATTAGAAACAGAAAGTATCTAATTGTAATGCCCAAGGCTGATCGATGCACGTTTGGAGCAAAGACACTTTTAGTTACTTAAGGGCCCAGCTCTTTCAACAGTGAAACAGTCCACCCTAGTGGTAATAGGAGACAATAACACACAAATGTGTGTTTAAGATGGAAGTGTACATGGATTTGGAATCTCATGATTCCAGTCTTTGGGCCATTTTTGGACCTAATATGTCAAACACTAAAAGAGACTCGACCTGTAGAATATTTTATTCTGGACATTTGCTTTTTTGGCTGCTTATCATCTAAAAATATTTAATAATCGCTCTTTAATGTTGGTGATTTTAATTTGTGCCAGGAAGCAACATTGGTAACCTGGTACTGGTGTTGTTTTGTGGAACATGAGAAAAAAAAGCTCAAACCACTTGATTGATGATAATCGGTTCCGACAGTGTCCAGATTTAAGCATCAGAACCAACACATCCTGCTGTGCAACCCAGAAAGATTCTAATGAGAAAAAAAATATGATGGAATAAAATATTTCCCTTCATATTTAGAACTGCAAGAACCTCAGTATTGGAGAAATCAGCCTAAAGGAAAGAACCAGCATGGTATGAATCCATTATCAAACCTTTCACACGCTATTTCTTGCAACTTGTAATCCTTCTCATGCTGTAACATTTAAAAATACTACTTTGGGGCATTGTGAACTATTTCTATTAAGACTTCCAGTCCCAAACTCCCTCTCCGGCCATATTAAAACACTTTTTGCCAATTATAAATGGCTAATGACGGGCACAGCTATTAACTGGTATCTGAATGTTGATCTCTGGCCTGGATCGAGGTCGTTTCATGGTTTTGGGCGTCTCTGATATAGGAGGGCTTAATTGGAAATGAGATACTAAATATCAAACAGGCTTAAACGCAGTGTCTGTTATTACAGGTCCATATGAGCCGCTGATACTCATCTTGATCATGGGAACACAAATGTTTTGTTCCTGAGTTGGATAACATGTTTTAGTCTGAATATGCAGAAGAAAATGCCTCTGACTGTATGATTGCATGTAAATAGAAACACACAAGCAGCATTGGAATCTTTGCTTTGCTAAAGAAATTTAAAAAGAAAATGTTTTCATTGCATTGGACGCAGGTCTGAATGAGTTAATATACAACATAATGAATCTTTATTTTAGGATTTCATTCATTTGTTTTAGATCTACACAGCTTCAGCTTAAGTCGGAGTTATACTTCTGCATCAACTTGTTTCAAGACAGTATCATGATTTGTCATGAATGATTTTAAATCTTCGTCATAAATGAAACATCAATGCACCGACATCTACAGGGAGAGACGACTTTACCTACAAATGGTTAGATTTAGTTTATTTTGATGGCTATAGTGCTCCCCATGTCATTTTGACAATGTTGGATGTACTATGTGGGTGGATGCAGCTGCTCTGTAGAGAGAGCTCTGGCAACAGTGAAACAGTCCACCCTAGTGGTAATAGGAGACAATAACACACAAATGTGCGTTTAAGATGGAAGTGTACATGGATTAGGAATCTCATGACTCCAGTCTTTGGGCCGATTTTGGACCTAATATGTCAAACACTAAAAGAGACTCGACCTGTAGAATATTTTATTCGGGACATTTGCTTTTGTGGCTGCTTATCATCTAATAACATTTAATAATCGTTCTTTAATGTTGGTGATTTTAATTTGTGCCAGGGAGCAACATTGGCAACCTGGTACTGGTGTTGTTTTGTGGAACATGAGAAAAAAGCTCAAACCACTTGAATGATTTTAAATCTTGGTCATAAACGAAACATCAATGCACCGACATCTACAGGGAGAGACGACTTTACCTACAAATGGTTCGTTTTAGTTTATTTTGATGGCTATAGTGCTCCCCATGTCATTTTGACTATGTTGGATGTACTATGTGGGTGGATGCAGCTGCTCTGTAGAGGGAGTTCACGGATTGACACACATAATCTGTATCATGTAGTATTTTTGCTAATTGCTATTTTGGCTGCTTATCATCTATCATTGTAATCGTGAGGTGTGTGGGAATAAAGCAAACCTAAGACCTACGACAAGAAAAATTCCACCCAAAGACACGAGTGTTTGCCAATGTAACTGTAGGACAATAAAATTAAGTTGTAATGAGCAGAATAATTGCACTAAACCTGCGGCTCACTCGCATAAGAAAGGCTTCATTTGGAGATTACACTGCTTTGTAGCTTTGATGGCTTTATGAAACATAAAAACGGTTATGAAGGAAGAACGAAGCTCGGAAATCACCCGGCGTTCTCCGGTCTCATACGGAGGTGCATTGTGGGCATTAGGACAGATTTACTATGCAGAAAAAGAATGTGAGATCTGCACAGAGCTACTTCCAAAGAATAAGTAGTGAGTTTCAGCAGCAACTCCAGAAGTTCATCAACGTAAACGAGAGGGAATCCAAATAAATCTAGATTGTGGTGGTCATAGAGGAAGTTCTAATATATCCTAATCAATACAGCAATGTTTAATCTATCTGTCTATACATATATAATCACAATGGAGATTTATTTGTAGTAAAGATTTATTTAAAGTAATAGTTCAGTTCCTCTTAGAGTTCCAGCTCTTTAGACACTTTGGTGGCAATGTCCCGGAATGCGAGCGGTCCTCCCCACAGGCGTTTGAAACGCACGCCGCTGTTCTCGGGGGGAACGTGGCACACCTCTGCCTCGAATGCTACCCGTGAGCCTGCAGCACCGTGCGTGCACGAGAGGAGGAAGGGGCCGGCCTGATGCACCTGGCAACCGCAGCCCTGTGCTGCCTCGCGCACCGCCAACACCACCTCAGCTGGATCCCGCTCGCTCCGTACTTTTACATCCCAGTTGCATCGGGGGGGACGGGGCTCGATCGCTTTTTGATACCCAGATAGGTGGCGACTGTGAACAAAGGAGAAGATGGCAGGAAGTAGGGGAGGGTAGGAAAATGCAGTAGATTTGCAATGGCGGGTCCGCATGATACATGTGGTGATTGGGTAAATAAGGGAGAGGGAGAGAGAAAGATATACATTAACACTTCATAACAATAAAATAAATCAAGTGCATTCAGGTTCATGCCAATTACTCATGTAATACAGCTTTAAATCATTTTAACTAATTATGGCTGTGTTCCGAAGCCTTGTGAGCTGAGTCTACATAGGTAGCTTTCTAAGCCTAAGTCATCTTATAAGTCAGGTTATTCGAATGTGCTACTCAGACATTGATTTAATTGCATTTCATATAAATAGAACAAAGTCCAAATGCTTAAACTTGACTGACGAGAGCTAAATTCACGGGTAAATAAAACCTTCAACCTTTATACAAATTAAACACCAAATCACATTTTTTTTGTGAGCAGACTCATGCCGGACTGAACACTATCTGAACGCACCTTATCTTAAACAGCCTACTTCTCCAGAGTGTGCAAAGGATGATGCCTATATAGAGAGCGCACTAAGGTTTGGAACACACCCAGGGAATGCTCTGACCAAGTTCTGTGTTAAAGAGATAGATATCTATGACTAAGGCTTAGAAATGCCTTGATCATGGAAAAAACATTCGATTGAAAGTAAGAGGCTATCTCATGCAGCATGTACACACTCTTCGTGTTTGTTATTTACTCTGTAAATACACCAGTCAGGCAGAACATTATGACCACCTTTGCAAAGTTGTGTTGGTCCCTCGGTTTACTGGCATACAACTTTTAGGGAACTTTTGACAACTTTTCTATCAGAACCAGCCTAAACTACTGTAGCTTGTCTGTTTGGGTCGCATCCATGCTCCTTGGTCGCCCATGACCCTGTTGCTGGTTTACAGTCGTTCCTTACTCGGACCACTGCAGACGGGGAAGGATTGGACCCAGTCATCTAGCCATTTCAATTTGGCCCTAAAATTCGTATGCTTGGTCATGAATCCCGCTTCCAACATTACCTCTGAGGGTAATATGTTCACTTGCTGCGTGATACGTCCCCTCCCACTCTCGATACCTTTGATTGGTCAGTAATAAAAAAGGCATGTCACAAGGGAGCACAGCGTTATAGTCACCTTAAACAAGTTCTCACTAGAAGGTTATGAAGACACTAGGGAATGTTATAAACTCATTAAAAACTTCTTAATACCTTAAACGTCACTATAACTGGGATAATCGTAGTCATGATAAATGTTTCGCAGGATGTATATGGACACCATTTTTTTAGTGGGTGGAATATATTACCCAGCAAGTGAAGATTTTGTCTTTAAAGTTAGTGTGTTAGAAGCAGCAAAATTAGCCATGGAGCATCTCCAAAACGGCAGCACTTGTGTGGCGTTCCCAGTCTGCAGTAGTCAGTATCAATGAAAAGTGGTCCAAGGACGGAATGGTGTTAAACAGGCGGCAGGTAAGTGAACGGTGGTCAGTGAACTACTCTAACTTAAACTGTTGAAAATGTTCATAATAATAATAGATTTTATTTGGACACTTTCCAAGTATGACAATGACAGACAGTGACAGACATTATAAAAGTAAATCAATAAAAACAGTAATAGTAATTATAGATAAAAAACAATAAAAGTAATCAAAAATAAGTAGTAATATACAAAGAGCAAATAAAGCAAAGTGATACAGCAAAGAGTTAGAAAAAGCAATCTTAAAAAGATGTGTTTTTAATAATGATAATGATGAGTAGGTGCGGAGATGCAACGGAATAGAATTCCATAATTTAGGATCTAAAAAACTACAAAACCTACATAAACAGGATCATGTCGCTTCTGGTGGAAAAATGAGTTTCAGGGCTACAAATATGAATCCAACACAGTATAATAAACATGGTCATAAGGTTAGACCTGATCTGTGTCCATGTTCGGTAGATCTCTGTGCTCAAAACATGCTTCATCTCGAGCATAAACGTTCCTCGCTCTGACTGTATTTATCCACAGCATGGACTCGATAAACACAGTTGTCCTCTAGCGTCATGAAACAAAACTGGCAAGCACATGGCAAAGGATCGCAGATATGCCAAATCAATCGATTCAAGCACGCAGCAACTTAATGGGAAGGATTTTCTTAAGGCGCGTCCTAGTTTAAGTCTTATTTAGAGTTTTCATCGTCCGAGCACTCTTTGTGATTAGCAAAGGTAACTGAGCAAGCTGGTTTGTCCTAATACACTACATACACCAGAGTGCACAGGGTAAGTACTAATGGATGCTGAACTACAGATCAGGCATGTATTAAAATTTACCTGGAGTTCTTAACCTCATTTTTTGCTTCTGGAGCTTTGGAGGGGAGGAGAGAGAATCAGTTTAAATGGAACGTTTTGTGGACACAGATTTAAGAGGCTGATAAGAAATAACATTGACAAAAATGTCATCTGAGTTCAGAAAACTGGCCCCTTTGTTTATCTAAATAAAAAGCAATAATAGCATATTACCACATCATGATAGGAGCTTCAATTGCATTTACTAAGCCTGGTTTTTGCTTATTAATTTAATTAAACGAGTACATACTAATGATCATAAACGTAAAGCCTGTCCTACCAACACCAAAGAGCTACATGTCATGATGGTATGATAAATGTTGGGTTATAAGGATTACAGCTAGTTCTTTTGTGATTGATACCGGAGATACAGGGCAGCTGTGGTCGAAACGGGGGCAGCCAAAGCTGAGGAGGTTGTCGGTTCGATTCCAAGACTCGACAGACCTTGTATGAAGTGCCCTTGAGCAAAGCAACTAACCGCTAACCGTTTCTCGGGCACTGTGGCTAAGACTGCCCACTGCGCCACGCACGTGTGCTTACTAGTGTGTTCAAATGTGTTTCACAGTCATTCGACTGACTTTAACACTTGTAGTGTCCGAAGTTTTTATCAAAAAGTCTTTCACCATCAACTGCACATTATATGTACAGATTATGAGTTTTCTATGGTTTACAAGACAACCCAGTGGACACCTTTTATTTCATGATGGCTTTATTACTGTAGGCAGAATTTGAAGATGCCTAGCATACCTTGTAGAATCTGTTTAAGCTGGCGTAAAGCATAAACCAGGCTTTGGAACGACTGTACATTTTGTTCTGCTGTGAAGAACTAATACACATGCTTACCTTGTGACCGGAGATCTGCAGAGTCTCTCAGGTTCGTCTGTGACCCTCAAGAAAAAGAGAAAACTTTGCGTTATGCCTTAGCAATATTAACATTGGTCTGACCACACTACAAAAACAAACCAAGACACCACAAGTTTGCATTATCATGACAAGCAATTGTTTGAAAATGACGACAGTATACGTATATTTAAAATATCTAAAACACAACAAGCCTTTTTGTTTTGCTTAATAGAACAGCACCACTACAGCTGAATACTGTATCTGTCGGACAGTTATTATTATATACTTTTTTCTCCAAAAAACGGAGAGTAACGTCCAAACACAGCGATCATTAACCGAATTCTGATAACAGAGTGAATGCTGAGTAGCCTCAAAATCTTAGGTGTGAACGAAGCATCACCACCTCCACAGTCGGGTCTGAAACGTTTCTACACAAACAGGACGTGGAGAATTTGAACAGGATTGAAAACGAAGGATTTTGATCAGCACACTCACGTACTGTATTTCTAATGTTAGCATCCTCTAAAAAACATAAGCCCAACGTTGAATTGCAAAAAGTATTATTTACATAAAATTATGCTACATATATATATATATATATATATATATATATATATATTTACACACACACATTATTAGGGCTGTCCGCAAATAATCGATTATTCGTTGGTCGACCAAAAAAATTACTAGTCGGCCAAATTCCATTGGTC
>JAOTRQ010000001.1:535444-546987 GCA_028565875.1 Hoplisoma paleatum | reverse complement strand
TTCACTTTTTAAATGGAATTACTGAAATAAATCTACTTTTTCATAATATTCTAATTTTATGACCAGCACCTGTATGTTTCTTGTTACTAGACCCGTAGAATATACACAAACACAAACCCTCAGAAACTTGACGCCCTTTACTGTTGTGATGGTGAATTGCATAATGGTTCTTATGAGCTGTAAAAGGAAAACGATGTGTTGAGTCGATGCTGAAGTATAAATCAGACTTAAGTGCTCTGATCCTCTTCAGACTTACTGTTACTAAGTCAACAAAAATAAAGAAAATATAAAAAATAACACTTTTGCTGACCTCTTGTGGCCATTTTTTTGTAACTGCACCAACGGTATACATATTCCCAGACAGAACATTGTACCTTTAAAATTCTTTACGAAATTGATTTTCAAAGTTTTAAAATGAATATATTTATATATTGTATGTATATATCTCATTGTAGTTGCACTTAGTTCAGTTTTATTTAGTTATATCAGATTTCATGTCTTAAACATGCACGTCACACCTCACCCAACTATTATTAGTTATGACCAAGGTTTTCCATGTTTTTCCATTCTGAATATGACATCATGTTAAACATATGGAGGGGAACGAAAAGCCAAACAGGCCGCACACCCACACCCTGCCATCCATGATGTCAGCCAAAGATACATTTCAGTTGGACTGCTTGTGCCCGTTCTGCGTAGTTATGCATTGTGTAGCTATGAAATTTCCTGCCTTTCTTGCCCCTTCTCAGAAGCTCTTTCACTCGCCGGAGCAAAATAACTGCCAAGAATTCATGTTTATTTGTTGTTAGAGTATCTGGTGCTCAAGGTGCTCATACAAACAGGGAAAAGGCTTATTTTGTTCAGGGTGTGTACACACTATAGCGAGCCACTCCGGAATGAAACAAAACAGCCTCTGTACTTAGAGTAGAGACAGCACATTTGTATTTAGGTTGTCATATCTCAGCCAAGTCTGTCAGTCTTTTGCCTTGATGACACATTTATTGTGGACATGTTTGTCCTGTATGGAAAATATGCTGGATGAGGATCGGATTCAAAAATTAGAAATTTAATTAGAAATTTTTCATCTTTTGCATTTCCCTGCATCTGTGAGATTAATAGAGCAAACACATCTCGAAGGTTTCTTTGGAATCATTGCTTCTCAATACCAAATGGGTATTTCAGATCCCACACATTAGTACACAAATTCCACTGGCCCGACTCCTGCCCGGTACACTGGCTCATTCATGATGCTCTCTCACCTCCCTCAGTCACTCACTCACTCATTTAAGCCAAAGCAAGCAGGGCCGAGGGTCAGAAAAGCTCTGAGGATTCATCATGTCTCATCACACTGTGTGGATCGGGATGCTCTTGTTTGTATGTGGATTTCTGTGTGTTACAGGACAACAACAAGGACCTGCGATCCGTCATCCTCCTGTTCTTCATCATCATGATCCGACAGAGGAAGTGGTAAACAACAATAATAAACTAATTAAACAACTAAGTTGCAGAAGTAATTGTAGCATGTTTATGTTCCTAGGGATCAAACACAAATTCTAATTCTAGGCACAAATAAACAAGCATAGAAGCTCGTCACAGATTTGAGTAGTGATTTGGAAAGTTTATATTCAGCCACATGAATATGTAAATGTTATATTCCTACTTAATTATCCAGTCTTATATTGATAAAATATGTGTTTTTTATTATAGAAGCACAATGTAAGCAGTAACAAGGTAAGATGGTTTTCATCAATTGTTTTCTTAGAAGCTACTTCGACTTCAGCCTTTACTAACTTGACATGTCCTTAAACCACTGTACTACAAGATTATGTACTGTATATGTTCAAACTTTCAGAAGTAACACATTTCACTTACAGACACACTCACGTTTTCCAGTATTACCCATGGGATTCTTGTTGCTCAAACAAAAATAAATATAGTCTGTTTATTACTATCATAATTGCTATGACATGAATTTTCTTTTTTTTCCCCAGATCGAGTATCGGAGTGTAAAGATTGACTGTAAGGTGGCGTCTCGATTCGCCCACACGGTCATGACGTCCACGGCTCTAAACAAGGCCAACATCTCACAGGAAGTTTTCTTCGAGGTGGAGTTACCCAAGACGGCCTTCATCACCAACTTCAGCATGTCAGGCTCATTCCACCCATATTAAAATCATTAAGTCGTTAAACGTACTTCATGATGTATTAAACTGACTCATAATGATTCATCAGCTGAACAGTGGTTAACTGTTCTCCAATGTTCTCAGACACATGAATCAAATGTAGATTGTTTATAACTTCCAGCTTTGCATTATTGGATTATATTTTCGTTCTTCATATATCACATTCTCCTCATTGTATTAGACTCATGAGCACAATAAAGTCTCTTGACCTTTGATGCTTACATTGCGTTTGGTTACAGCCAAATGTGTACAATTGCTTATAATGGTGGAGACCTTTGAATTCCACCTAGCTATGGTCACTCCATTTTAAAACTCAAGTGTCATGTTTGCAAGCCTCGCATATGACTGTAAAGTTTCTTTCTAATGGTGGTCAATCTCAAATGATCTGATTCTTTAAAATGAACAACCAAGTCGAAAGGCATTAAATACTTATCTGCTGTAATTCGGGCTTGAGCTCTGATTGAACCTTTTCTGCATCTTTGTTGGATATTGGTGGGGACATACCACTTAATCTACGAACAACAAACCACAATCTTTGCTCTTGTTTCAGGGAGATTGATAACCAGACATATATGGGCGAAGTTAAAGAGAAGGAGAAGGCCAAGAAAGATTATGAAACGGCTGTTTCAGCTGGGAAGATGGCTGGACTGGTTAAGTGAGTAGGAAGAAAATCAGATCACACATGTGACTTAAGTTGTGATAATAAATGGACACGCCAAACGTCCAGCGTATTCAAACGTGGGGAAAAAACGAAACCACTTAAAAATGATTTACAATTTGTATTCTAGTTTATAAAACCACATTGCTCATTTTTTTATCCAATACAACCCCATAAATTTATTGAAGGAGTTTCTTATTTTTCTCCACATGTGATGTGTAAATTATTTTATATTAGCTTGTTTGATTGTGTCTATGTGGGACATCACAACTGAAGATACATTATTAAATAAGGTGCATTTATCCAGCTGGTAAAGGTGATAAATCACCCCCATAAAGCCACTCGGTTAGCATAATAATTGTACATTTTGATCTTTAATGCCTGTGACTTTGTATTTCAGAGCTTCAGGTAGAAAAATGGAGAGCTTTTCTGTCTCTGTGAACATTGCAGCCAACAGCAGTGTCACATTCACACTTACATACGAGGAACTCCTTCAGCGTCGCCTTGGCAAATATGAGCTCAGCATCCGAGTCAAACCCAAACAACTGGTGCAACATTTCGAGGTGATTTGAGATTATTTATCTTCTTGACTCTGGAATCATGATTTTATTGTATTATCACTGTGGTTGATGTTTGTAAACAGATTGTTGCTGAGATCTTTGAGCCTCAGGGTATCACGTTCATGGACACCAATGTTACGTTCATGACAAATGATCTGCTTCCACTGGTTAGGAAATCTGTCACGGACAAGAAGGTGAAGAAACTAATAAAACTTTTAATAGCATTCACACATGGCTTGACAGTAATGAGGCACATTACTTTAAAAAATAAATAGTTATTTACTTCTTCCCCAAAATAAATGTGTTAGTAATTGAGTTACTGTACTATAAAAATACCTAATTACCAGGGAAAGTAATTTCTGTTGATTATGTCCAGTTGGCTCTTCATAATAGATGTGAATCGACGCAATATTGCTGTGAAACAATGTGAGACGATCAGATTTAATATATATATCTATATAAAAATCATATTAAAATTTATATTATATATATATATATTATTATAAATATTATTTAAATAGTAGAACAATAAACCACATATAATCAGATATATGATTTTTATTTTACTTAAACAAGCTGCAACTGAAGTGAAATTAGTTGAAATTATGCTTCTACTATGTACTAATAAAAAAATATAATGTAATAATAATAATAATAATAATATAAATAAAGGTGGATGAATAGATTTACTTGTCATTTTCAGTGATGTTAAAATGTATTAAATGTTAATTGAGGCACGAAGATGTCGTACCTCTTCATGTTGTTCTGAATAGTGTGATGCTATATGTGGATCTTCAGCAAAACGAATGTTCAAATAACCTTATTAGGCCTTTATAAAGTCTGATAAAGCATCATTAGAACCCTCACTGTGTGAGACAGTGAGGCAGTGAGACAGCTCACTAGGTTTTTAAATGCACCCCTATAACCAACATATGTAGTCACAGTTCCTGACTAAAAGAGCTTCAGATCAAACCAGCTTCAATAAAGAAATGTTTTAATAAGTAAGCTGTTTTATTAACAGTAATAGGAAAAGCATTGTAACTATAGAAACAGTGATTAGTTAGATTACTACAAAAAATCACACTGTTAGTTATGTTGTTTATTTTTAATGCCTTTAATCCCATCATTGTTTTTTTGACAAGAGAAAGTCGTACTGTTCAACACATTATAACAATGACTTATTTTCTTTTAACTGCATCCCTGTTTCTAGGCTCATATTTCTTTCTCTCCGACTCTGGATCAGCAAAGGCAATGTCTAGACTGTGATGCGACACTCATTGATGGAGACTTCATCATCACATACGACGTGAACCGAACAACAAATCTTGGCGGCATTCAGGTCTAAATCTCAGATTAGCCACTCAAATAACTAGTTCACAGAATGGGTTTATTTAATCGAAACAAATAAACACATGTTTTTATCTTTTTAGGTTATAAACGGGTACTTTGTGCACTTCTTTGCCCCCACTGATTTGCCACAGCTGCCAAAGAATGTAGTATTTGTGATCGACAGGAGTGGCTCTATGCAGGGAAGAAAAATGGTACAGGTGAGTTTAAAAGCTGTGTTGGCTTGTCAAAGCGTATAAATATACTTTATGAACAGTAATATTCATATAAAGTTACTTTATTTAAAATCTCATGTCATCCTGGTTCTGTTATATTCCATGTTGACCAAGTAAGGTCAAAGCACAGATGTCACTGGACGTCATTCCCATCAAACTTATTAGAAAAGAGCCTTTCCTAAAATGTTGGCACAAATTAATAATTATATGTATTACCTTTGCTTAATAAGGCTTTGCTTTTTATATGGCGCTTTATATGCTTATACTTCTAGACTCGAGAGGCTTTGCTGACAGTCCTGGATGATCTTCACAATGAAGATCATTTTGGACTGGTCATGTTTGATGACCAGATTGAAGCATGGAGACCGACATTAAGTAAAGCCACCCAAGAAAATAAAAAAGAGGCTAAAGAATTTGTCAGAAAAATAACAGCCAGACACAGTAAGTCTGGCTCAATGACTAGAACTACTGTAACTCACTGCGAATTTGTTTAATAGTGTTAATTTGTTTAATAGTGAATGTTATAAAGCCTAAAATGTGATGTTCTATTGTAGTGACTGATATTAACGGAGCTGTTCTGCATGCAGTCCAAATGCTGGATAAAGCCAAGAAAAACGACTCATTACTGGACCACAGTGCATCCATGATAATCCTTCTGACTGACGGAGAACCGACCATTGGTGTGTCCAATAATAGTTTTGTTCTAGCATTCAAATAATATTGATTGTATTTAATGCTCATGTAGAAAAATAACCATTGTAGTGTAGTGGTTTACAAATCTCAATCAATCAATCAATCAATCAATCAATCAAAGTTTATTTGTCACATACATAGTTATACACAGTACAACCGGCAGTGAAATGCTTTATAACTGCTCCATCCTAACACTCAAAATTACGGTTAACAAGCTAGAAAAATAGAATATAGATGAAAACTAATAATTGTAAACATAATTGTATAACATTAATGTAAACACAATTAAAAAGGTAACAAGTAGGAGACGGTAAGTTTAGAAAAGTTTAAAAAGGTAAGGCGAAAGGAGAATAAACCTGTTTATATATATCTAAAAAAAGTGACTGGTTGAAAGTGACTTAGTGTCCATGAATGTCCAAGTATGGTAAAGTGACAGTGCTAATAAAGTATCCCAGGGTTGATAATAAAGGGTTGATAATACAAAAATCTTTGTAAGAATTGAGGTTTAGCAGTTTCACACTTTGAGGCGTTGACGTTCAACATTCCCAAGCTAATGAGCTAATATTGTGTGGTGCCAGTTACAATATGTACTTGATTTATTTAAGGTGAAATAAACATAAGCGTGATCCAAGAAAATGTGCACAATGCGATCAGTGGAAACATGACTCTGTTCTGCTTGGGATTTGGCTACGATGTCGACTACCCATTTTTGGATGTGTTGGCCAAACAGAATGATGGTCTTGCTCGTCGTATTTATGAAGCATCAGATGCTGTACTGCAGTTACAGGTAGAGCAAAAACCTTTTTTGGTATCTCCATTATAACTCAGTTTTATTTTGGTATTATATTCCAGTCATGGTTTGGAATTTGTCTACAGGGCTTCTATAAAGAGGTGGCGAGTCCACTCCTATTAGAAGTGACTCTGAATTATCCAGATAGTGTGGAGACGTCCTTGACTAATAATTACTTCCGCCAGCTGTTTAATGGCTCTGAGATTGTGGTCGCTGGCCAGCTGCAGGACTTTGAGGTGGAAAATGTTCTAATAGAGGTGTCCGCTCAGGCGGTAAGAGATCATCTGAAGACTTAAATACTCTATCGCAGTAGTTTACACCCTGACATCTTATAATAGTTGTGGTGTTTTTGGTTTTAAACAGAAAATAAAATGTTCTTGGGTGTCAGTGGAAACTTTTGCTTTGAGTTAAGTGGGCAGTCAGCAACAATAGGGTGGGAACCCCTGATCTAGATCAGTATGTAAGGATGTAAGGCCAAGTGTAAATATTTAGCAGTAGTTGTGTTGTCAGTAAAACACTAATTATTTGTTTACAGCTTTAATTGAGTAAATTTGAGTCATTTTAATTCTGGTCAGGAGCAAAGAGGTATATTTGTGTGGATTTCATTTGGCTAACGTCATTGCTGCTCTCAGTCTGACTGCCAACATTAAACACCCCACTTTATATGGGCATAATTTATTCAGTCAACACAGACTGATTCTGTAGAATAACAGATTATATCATTATTGTACCCCAAAATAAGGATATGTTTACATTATAGTTTTAAACATATTGTAAGATTTTAAAATACGGTTCCTAACCAATTTTATTTACCTGAATCCACATTGATTCAATATTCATATCTTTTGTACGACCACATGCATCAAAGCAATTCAATGTCACTTGACAGTTGTTTAATGCTTTTTAAAAAGAACATCTTTTAAAGCACATTAGAACAGGTCTATGGGCTCTACAAAACATGTCTGTGAAGTTCTTTGTATAAAAATAACATTTATAAAGACATATTACCAGTTTTATTTTTGCCACTTTCAGCTCCTTTCAGAAGAAGCAGTTTAAATATTTCTGTTACTTTTTTGTAAATAAAGTGTTTCTGGTCACACCCCACACATCCCATGTTTATGCGGATTGGAGGAGCCACCAAGTTACGAGTGGTGTCATGGAGGTTCCATGTAAATTCTCCTCTTGTGATGTCATCCAAATGTCAAGCAAAATATTTTAATTCTTTTATGAACAACATTCTTGGAATATTTATGAGCAATAAAGACCCAGTTTGAAATAACAGAGGACAAAACACCAAAGCAAAAAGAGAATTTTACATAATGTGTCTTTTATAATTTAGCTGGACGATCATATTTCAATACAAGGCCAGGCTCCTGCTGAAGAATGGACAGACATGTTTTCTGAGCAGGATTACATATTTGGAGACTTCATTGAGCGTCTCTGGGCGTATCTGACCATCCAGCAACTCTTGGACAAACGGTCAGTATAATATTAACCCTTTTATTACCAAATGACCATTAATACCAATTTACAGACTCGGGTCTATAAAAGTATGTAATGATAGAGGCCTAATGATTTATTACTCATGTTAGTTGTGTTCTTTTTTAAAATTCTTTCTTACAGAGACACGTGTGCGCACGATGAACGAGAGAATATTACAGCTGAAGCCCTGGACCTCTCGCTTAGGTACAATTTTGTCACCCCATTTACTTCCATGGTGGTCATTAAGCCAGAAATGGATGAAAAGTCAGAAGATCCTCTTATCGCAGACAAGCTAACCGAGGGTGAGACTGCATCCAGAGACATTTACATTTTCAGCATTTAGCAGACACCTTCATCCAAAGCAAACTTATGTTTAAAACAAATTCAAATTCAATTTTATTTGTCATTACACATATACAGATGTACAGTACAATGAAATGATTCTCTTCGCATAACACAACTAGTCTGGAAGTTGGGGTCAGAGCGCAGGGTCAGCCGCAGTCCGGCGCCCCTGGAGCAGACAGGGTTAAGGGTCTTGCTCAAGGACCCAACAGTGTAGCGGAGTGTAGCAGAGCCTGGATTTGAACCCCCAACCTTTGGTTTCCCAGCCCAACGCTCTACCCACTATGCTTAAGGGTTGAGGGTTAAGTGCCTTGCTTAGGTGCTCAACAGTGGTAGTGGATCTTGAACAAATGACTTTGTGCCATCACTACGCCGGTCATGATTATATATTTACGTTTTATTTAACAGATGAACGGATTGACAGAATTCAAGCAGGTAACCATCATGCTCATCGATAAATAATAACAAGAATCAGTAATAGGTTTTCTTTTTTTTAATGTTTCAAAAACTCTTCCAACATTTTAATCTAGCACGACACTTTGGAAACATGGCATTTGGTGCACCATTATCCATTAGTTCACCAATCCCATTCAGAGGTCGGGTCGGAGGTAAGACTATAACGAATAAAGAATTAATTGAATTGCTTTAAATTATGAAAGAATTCCAGAATTTTACAGCCCAGATTATTGTCAGCAGTTGCCAATCTGATGTCAATGGCAGTCGATGGAGATCCGCACTTCATTATTGAGCTACCAGATCGACATGATGCTCTGTGCTTTAATACCGACGACCGTCCAGGCACCATCTTCAGTCTAGTCACAGATCCACTCACAGGTAAATATGTACGGTAGATGTACAGGAATCTACAAGCAGGTTTTTGATGTGCTGAAATGTAAATAAATGTATTTCCCACAACAGCGGTACCTCCATTATCTGGTAACGTTTCTATAGCATTTAAAGTTATGTAATAAATTCCCAGGTCTGGTCATAAATGGGCAGACCATTGGAGACAAGAAGGTGCAACCTGGGCACCAGCAGCCCACCTACTTTGGTCAGTTCGGGATCCTTCATGAGAAGTTCGACATCAAACTGACGGTGACGACTCAGAAGATTCTGGTGTCTGAGAAAGGAAAACAAAAACAGCTTGTCTGGTCAAAAACAGCTACAATTAAGAGTTTGAAGTGAGTGAATTTAAATCACATGTCACATCAGTTAATAAAATCACTCTGCAAATCCAAAAAAGGATTTTGCAAAGTAAAATGTAGTTTTCAATTTTTAAAAAAAATCTTGAACCTGTTTCATGTTGGATGAGTACTATCAGATCATAAATATTAGCAGTGTTGGCCCAAACCTGTATGGGGTCCAATACAAAATAAAATATTTTAATGTAGCAAATAATGAAATGTGATATAAACAATTAAACGATTGTTTTATAAAATGCTGATAATATAAATCTAAAATTAACTGTCAATGTTCTGACATTTGAATAGACATGAACTCTACCAGTCTCAATTCAGACACATTTTATGGAACTCCTTTGTCCTGTTATGTGTTCCTATTTGTTACCTGTAGCTGCAGGTGACATATATTATTATTATTATTATTATTAATAATAATAATAATAATAATAAGGCGGCACGGTGGCTGAGTGGTTCAGCACTGTCGCCTCACAGCAAGAAGTCTGATCCCCGGGTCGGGCTGGGGACTTTCTGTGCAGAGTTTGCATGTTCTTCCCGTGTCAGCGTGGGTTCCCCCCTGGTACTCCGGTTTCCTCCCACAATCCAAAAACATGCACTAGGTTGATCGGAAATGTATAAAATTGTCCAGTAGTCACACAAAAGATCCCTGTAGAGATACAGGGTCGGGGAAAGACCTGGCAACCTACCCCGTAAAATGTAATTGCCGAGATACTCTGGGAATCGGTAACACAGAGTAACCCAGGGTCGAAGTCGACTGAAGGGTAAAATAGATAGAGTAATAATAATAATAATAATGATGATGATGATGATGATCAGAGTTATGGCTGTGTGAGGTATTAAAGCAGAATATTTTATTAAATTAGCTCAAAACAGAATCTTTCTGATTTCTCAGTGAGGAAACCCTGATCCTGTAATTCATGTATTACTGGTTCTGATCAATGGAGTTTAACACATTTAAAATTGTCAAACATATTTTAGATTTATGCTTTTTCATTCTAATCACTGTTTCTTTTTAACCAGTATGAAACTCCAGTTGACCAAAGATCAGAGTCTCACAGTGACGCTGAGGGATTCACTAAAGTGGGTCATTATTCTGCACAAGGTGTGGAAGTCTCACCCCGACCATCAGGACTATCTGGGCTTCTACACCCTGGACAACCATCTCGTTTCATCACAAGTTCACGGACTGATTGGTAATCCAAAGACTATTAAAGGTGTTTGATCTAACTTGATGTAACAGATGAAACTTTGCCCTCTTTAGGTCAGTTTTATCACGGTGTCACATTTGAGGTCAGCAACGTCTTTCAAGGTAAAGATCCGGAGAAACCAGATGCCACAATGTTTGTGAAGGGCCACAAGCTCAGAGTGACCAGGTAATTGAAAGACTCCAGTATCACATATTCCAAGATTTTCAAGGGGACATATTTGATCTCTTTTAAGTTCTCACAGAGATTTTAAGAGATTTGTTCTGGTCATTTTCTGCCCCATTCAGAAAGAAAATTAAAGCTGTTGTCCGGACATTTTATGGATTTGGTATGCGTAATGATACTAGTAGAATGTAAAATGTGTGGCGTCTCTTGTCAGTGTGCAAAAATTTGAAAAATATTTATAGTAATTTTACCAGATAAAGATGTTTTGCCAATTGTGCAACTCCTGGAGTGAGCGTTCAATGATTTCTTTAGAGTAATGTAATAACTATTTCCCATTGTTATTCTTCTACAGATAATAACTGTGTATAAGTTTTAAACCAAGACTTTAGATGATAAACTGTTACATTCAGTAAGAAAGAGATATGAATAGCTTTAATAGTAGACAGATGTTGGGTCAGACAAATAAGCTGTAGATGGCCATGATGATTGGAGGAGTCACGGGGTGATGGGTGGTGCTAGGGAGGTTCTATGCAAATTTCTAGGGCTGACCCGATTAATCGATTATTCGTTGGTCGACCGAACAAATTACTAGTCGGCCAAATTCCATTGGTCGATTAGTCGCAGGAAGAAAAAAAGCTGCATTTCGTCAAAGGACTTCTGGGACTTTTAATTTGAACGGCGTCACAAAGGAAGACGTGACACTC
>JAOTRQ010000001.1:504242-527514 GCA_028565875.1 Hoplisoma paleatum | reverse complement strand
CCGTTCAAATTAAAAGTCCCAGAAGTCCTTTGACGAGACGCAGCGTTTTTCTTTCCTGCGACCAATCGACCAATGGAATTTGTCCGACCAATGATTAATCGATTAATTGCGGTCAGCCCTAATTAGCATACATAATTAGATTACTAACTAGATCACTCGTGCGTTCACAAAGTACTGAACCTATAGCAAAGTCTCGGACATCACTTATTAAATATCGACCTAATGCATCAAACTATCCAGACAAAACAAAAACAAGCTTTTTATATAACCTTTTTTCATTCTGTCCTCATCATTCAGGCAGACAGCAGCGATGAGAATGAAAAATAGCCTTTAGATAATCATCCGGGTTCTTCCCATACCTGGCTATTTGTAACACGAGATCTAACGGGCATCTTTTACCTTACGCTACACAGAAGTTACCGTACAGAAAAACCGATGACTGAGAAAATAAGATAAGCCCTCCCACAGGCACACTCCATCTATCTGAACCCAATGAGCTTCTACACTGCAGGCTGGACTGTATGGATGGGAATCCTGGGTAAGCAGGTGTTAGCAGCTCCTTGCTTGGGTGCGGGAGGGGTTATTAATCACACCAGACTCACCCTCAGAGCGCATTAGCTACGGGTAATGTGGTTTAGTATTCATACATCCTGCACATCTGGTTATGAGTACGAGATTTAGTTTGATTATGCGGAAAGAGATCTGATTAAGAATAAATTAAAAACCAATTCAACTGATTTGGACTTCGATGCACCATCAGCTAAATCTGTAAAGTAATAAAAGTGAATCAAACTTCTTTAACGTGAAAAACACACACAGGGGGTTTAATCTACATCGTTTATCATCTAGATCTAGATATGTCAACTGTAAAAATAATGTTTGATTATTAATAGAATAGAATGCCTGTATTAGTCATTACACATGTACATATGCCCAGTACACCGAAAATCCTTCTTCACATATCCCACATTTTATGGAAGTCAGATGGCTATAACAGGATCAATCAAATTAAAGGTCTCGCCCAAGGACTCAACAGTCAGTGTAGAAGAGCCTGGATGATTCGAGCACCCAAGCTTCTGGTTAGCCTCCACTAGTCTACACTAGCTGCCAAATGCAGTATCTTACGCATTTATGAAATATCAGAAGAAAAAAAGAATACAAAAAAATGTCTGAACTACTATACATACTTTAATATAATTTTTTTTAAATTGTATACTTATTTATTGTTGTTTTCTAGTAATTTTACAATTCCAATATGTGTGCTGGACAGATTTAAACACAGATGAAAGGACGTATATAGTTTTTTGAAAACAAAATAATTGAGAATGGTGTGTAGCAGTATTAGCTCTGGCCACCATAACTAGGCTTTAGGATAAAACGGATTAAGCCTTCCCGTGTCACAAAAACAATCCTAATGACTTAGTTTTCCGGTCCAAGAACTCCTACAGCACACGGAACTCAAAGATCATCCAACGCAGTGACACACTTTTACCATAAGCAATAGTCGAAGTCAGACAGAAAGCGAATGCCAGTACTATCAGACTGTCCAAACACTGAACCCATTTCCTGTTAACATTGTTTTGACCACTGCTTCCTTCAAACATCTGCGATGGTACTGCCATTGTGTGTGGAGGAAGAGCTTACGACATTCCCGACATGAGAACTTGTGATTTACAGCGTGCTAATGTGCCACTGAAATAATCCCACTAACCAGGAATTTATAAAATACAAAACATACGAAACATGACAGTCAACATCGGAACAACATGATAGCAAACAGGAAACGGATCTTACTTACCCAATCCATTGTAACATCTGTAAGCTTTTAAAGAAACGTATCCATGATTACCAGGAACGTACAGTATGAACAGACAAACTATTAAACGACCTTCTTACCTTTCTGCCTCTTGTTCTTGTGTGTTGGGTTTGTTTTCAATGCCTGCCAAGCTGTTCATGTCGACATAACCGTCATTCTCATTTACGGCTCCAGTTCGTATCTGATCGTCAAAAAATTCAGTAATTGTCACTGCCCGAGTCGGTCTGCCAGTGGGAATCTGTATATTCTCATAGTCCGAAGTCATGGCTGGAATGTTTTCATAATCCGAAGTATCCGCACTTGGAAAAGAGATGGATCTAGGCTTAGTGAGCGGCAGTGGCATGAAGGGAGGGCGAGAGCGCTCCTCAAAAGACTCCACTCTAGAGATGCTTCTGTTCCCGTATGTCTTGGGGACGCCTTTTTTCTTTTGCCGGTCATTGTAAACCACGAAGGTGGTGGAAAAGTCCGGGTTGCGATGCGATTTCACGACACGGGACTGAAGCTGAGGGGAGCTGCTGGTACTCCTTCGATCTATGTCTATCACTCGACTCGGACCGTGGTGGCTGGATTCGGAGGAAGATCTCGACGAGCGCACGCTACCATCGCCGACGGACTTGGAGTCATTTTTCCTTTTAAACTTTAAAGCCAAGAAACGTTTGAACGATGTCTTCTTCTTTTTTGGTTTGTCGTTCAATTCGTGCTGAATGAGTAACGATGGAGAGCTTTTGGTGATAGGCCTCTTCGTGATATAAGCCAGCTCGAAGGGGGGTGGAATCTCGACGAGAGAAGTGGGTGTAGACACGCCACTGGAGGACTGGTGGCTTCTTTGAGAGAAACTTCCAGAAGAGGTGATAACGCATGGAAGTGAAAGAGTGTCCTCTTTCCTGTTCTCTAACCTGGGTGAGCGATCACCTTCCAAATGAGCAGATAAATGCATGTCCCTGCCCTCAACGGAATATGATCGCGGACAGATCAAGACACGTCTGGAATTGTGTGAAGGGATTATTCGGTTGACCTCGGCGATGTCTGGTGACTTTATTAGATCTCCGTTCTGTTCGAAAGAAACCGTGTAGTAGTCATGAGTCTGAGACTCATTACCTGTCTCCTCAGGAACAGTCTCGGGTACATATCCGGGTACTTTCCCTGAAAGTGAACGCGATCGAGTCACGACAGTCTTTCGGTCCAGCACGATGAAGTTTTCTCCGTCTGAGTCAAAACCTGCCTCCTCGTAAATGTGCTCATCACTATCCGAGTCGGAATTCTCAAGAAAAGGCACGATGTGGCAGTCGAGATCTTGTATGTCCTCTTCAAATGCCTCAGTTGTGTGAGCGAAAACAAGTCGGTTTGTTATTTCGGGAGTCCTGCCCAGGTCTAGGTCCGGCGGGACTGTGATGTTGCAAAGTCTAAGGCGTGGCTGGCAACTGTTTCTTTGGTTCATGTCGCCTTGTTCATACCTGCTTGAACGGTTCATGTTGGGTTTTTCTTTCATGTCATCGGGTTCATCTTCATCGCCTATTTCAACATAGTCCTCTGACGATACGCATTCCAGCCGATCGTCCTCATCATCGCACAGAATAGAAGAATTGTCTATGTCTGCGTAGTCATCAACCGTGTCCACGTTTGTTGTTTCTTTCTGATCATCCTGATCTTGCGGTTCAGAGAGTAAGCTGCTGTTCTCCGCATCCATTTCCGCAACATCATAAAAAGGCTCAGATAAAAAGATAGACATGGTCGTGGTCTGCTTTGCTTTCTCTAGACTACTCGGCTCTTCGGTGTAGTCCACCTCTGGATCTGAAGTGCTCATTAGATCAGCAGGCACAGCCTCTATGACTGAATATGGCTCGAAGCCCTCCTCCTCTGAGAATCGGAAACGCCCTGATTGATCTTTTGTGGCACGTTCTGGCTGCCATGCACTGGTGTCATCTAAAGGGCCAATGACATCGTAAGGGTACTCCTCAGACAGTGAAGCCTGACTGCCCTGCAGGTTATGACCTGTTAGGTCCGGCTCACTTGGATGGGTGTCGCACAGGTGACTGGAACTCCCTGTTGGGGAGCATTCTTCCTCATTAGATTGAGGTTCAACAAGGTCGTGAGATGTAAGCACACTGTCTGATGTAAGCACATCTGGATTCTCTATTTCTGCATACGTGCTCTGATTTAAGGTTGAATCCTGAATTTCTTCATAGAAAGCTGGTGCGTCATCGTTGGCCTCTGATTGACCTTCTTTTTGGTCTTCTGTGGAAAACTCATTGTCAGGATATTGAGTGAAATATTCCACTGTGCAATCAAAGTTGGTGCTCTGAGACTGGATGGTAGAGCCTGTCGTGCCTTTAAAGTGATCGACAGCAGATGGAAAAATGTCGATAACATCCTTAATGTCATTCACAGAGCTTGCATGATCATCATCTTGTATCTGTCGTTTCCCAGGTCCCACTTTTACCACTATTTCTACCTCATCAATTCCTTTACCGCACATAAAATCCTGGTTGCTGGGGGTCTCCAGGAGCTCTTCATCTTTAGACTTGTCCAGGCAGAATTCCTCTGGCGGGTCGGATTCATCCTGTGTGAGTTCGGATTCACTCTCCTGCTCCAGCGTATCTGAGGACTCTACATCCCCATTATTATTAATGCTCTGGCTCTGATCATCCACTTGCGCTTTGGCATGCCTTGGCTTAGGAGCCACAAGAGGTTTAGAACCTCGAGAGGACGGACTAGGTACTGACATTACAGTGGAACGCACTGTAATAGTTAGATGACTTGGTATCTTTCGTTGAGGAGTTTGTAGTGGTTCTTGATATTCTTTAAAAAAACAGAAAAAAATCATAAAATTAGGATCAAGAAAAATTTTAAGTTATGTAATAACTCGCTCTAGGCGGTTGGCTGGGTAGACATACAACAGACTTACTCTGGGTAAATGGGTAAAACAAAGCAAACTATCGAAGCGTAAACACAAGACAGGTGGAGAGTTTCTGTCAACAGCTTATTAGCATACAAATGTCATAGTTAAAAAACGCATATTCAAAAAATAAAAGAAACTGCAGAGTGATGTTGTGTAAAGAACTTCATAGATATGTTTTGTAGAGTGCATAGACCAGTTCTAACTTGCTTAAAAAGAAGTGTAATATGTCCCCTTTAACTCCAGGTCATTTGATCCAATGAATTAAAAAAACACCTGGGCACAAACAAAACTGAATATGAACTTCAATTGACACTTGTAATTTGTTTATTGATGTTTAATGATATCGCTACAAAATTCTAATGATGCTACTGAGGATCTTCAGTAGGTGAAGCAGTTACACTATGAATTATTTTTTTTCTCTGAGCATTATTGCTAAGTCATCACCTGCAAACACTGTATTACATTTTTCAGAGCCAAAAATAACAGCCCTCCTAGTGATGAAAAGCCAACAGCGTCCTTAAACAAGGTTAATGCGAATTTGAGACCTTTTCGCTGCAACACACCCTTTCTCTTAACAAAACTCATCCACCCTTTGTCTCTTCCTGTTATTTAGTACCTGCCTTGACGCACGTCCTACTAAACTCCCTCTGCACTTGGTGATCTCTCGGCTAAGACGTTGTTTTCCATCAGCACGGACGAACTACTCCTGCGGACTCTCCTAGGTCAGTATAGGAAGTGTATAAATGAAACATGTGATGCCACGCAACGCCGCGCCACTTCTCAATGAACCTGCATTTTTGCAATCATACCTCAAATTATTTGAACTGATGAGGAATCACTTTTTTCTGACGGACGGCTTTCTATCAATAAAGAAACAATGAAATTGGAACAATACGAAGGCTCTTGAAGTTCAAAACAGGATATGAATTATGCAACAGAGAATTCGATTAAAACAGGACAGAACGGGAAGATAATAGGCTGGACCTTTGACTGTGCCAAGGCAACAGGACATGATCTCAGCTGTGGTTTGTGAAATATTTTTCGTCTCGCCATGCTTTAGCGGGTGCATCAGCTGTGTGATAAGGGATGAGAAAAAAAGATTACAGACTAAAATAAAAAAGACAGGTCAAAGTGATAAACCTGGACAGGCCTGGCTGATCCCCCCAAAAATCTGGCATACCCTTTTTTGTTTAATAAAAGTTAACCCCCCCCCCCCCCCCGCTCCAGATCTATTTGACCAAATGGACATATTATGTATGAGTCCATTGACATGTTCTAACTGTTAAAACGAGGTGTAATACGTCTCCATTAACTCCGGGCCATTTGTTCCAATGCAAAGAAACCATTAAAAAACATCACTATTACAAACGTCGATTTGCACTGAAATGCAATTTGTTTACTACTGTATGAAAGTAACGATAATAAAATCTAGTTCTTTCATAGCGTTGAACCCACATACTTACCTACCTACCGGCCAACCATTAAATTGACCTAATGAAGGTCAAAACAACCACAACACTATAAACACTATTTACCTACTTCATAACATTTGGCAAAAGCTTGTTTGGCTCTATTAAAAAAAATTAAGCAATTAAGGAAACATGACCCCCGGAAGAAACCCACAGAGACAACACAAAGCAACAATGTGCAAACCTCACAACCAAAAAGAAGAGTATTTTTGCAAATATATTTATAGATTACATTTAAATTGTGAATTTCATATAACAAATACACATCTTCAGGTCGGCACAGGTAACTTAGTGATTAGTATCCAGCAAGAAATCTCACATTCGATTCATGTGTAAAGCAATCTGTCAAAATCTAATGTGGACTTTGCATGTGCATGTGCTGCCTGGATTTCCAATGGGTAATCCGGTTTCCTCATACAGTCCAAATACATGCGGTCAGGTGCATTTAATATACTGAAATTGTCCTGTGCTTGTGTCTCTGCATCCTGCAATAGACCAGCATCCTGTTCAGGTGTTAAGTGTATTATATTAGTCCACTGACGACCTAAATATTAAAACTACATGGATGGATGGATGGATGGATAATATAATATCTGCTATTCTAACTTACAAGAACGATGACTTGTTTATATGTAGTGTTTACCTTTTGCAATTTTAATTATATAGTGGGTTGAATTTCTAACACAACACAGCGTTACAATTAACACTATTTGTTTATGTTTACTGTTTACACTTACAGTATTCCACACAACGTGCAGCTTATGTCCAGTTTTAATTATTGGAACCTTACAGACCTAAATTAGTTATTGGAAACGAGTTATTATTAGGTCATTAAAAGTTAAAATAATAGTTATACAGATTTGTTTCTCACCTGTGCTCATTTTCGGTTTGTCATCCAGAGGAAAGTGTACCGGTCCACATCGCTTCCCGCGGACGCACCACCACGAACCGAGAAATTCACTCCAACATTAACACAAACTCCGTTTCCACTGACATTTTCTCAAACTTTGCGACACTTTATCGGATTACGAACTGATTCCGATATTTCGTCTTTTTCTTCAGTTTGGAGGACACAGTAAATAAAGCAAAGAGCCTCGGTGGCTGGTGCGCGAGCTGCGCGCGAGCCTGACTTTCTGCGCGAGCAGCAGGAGAGGAGCGCGCGCGCGCTTCCTGAGGAGGCAGAGCCAGTCAGCCATGTAAACACACACCAGATCAATAACAGTTAATAACACGTTACTGTTTATAAACACGTTATAAACCCTTCGTGTCAGGAAACTAAATGGCATCGAATTGAATGGATCTAATATTGTGATAATATTCAGTAGCACTTTCTTGTTAATAAATCCAGCTAAATAACTGGTCAAAACACACTCATGTGGTGGTTGGCTATAGCATTTTAACTAACTCTTGGCCAGAATTGGGAATTTTATTCTTTGATGACCAGCTGGTCTTGAGCAAAACTTTCAGCGGGGTCATGACAAATAAGGCCCTATAAGAACACGACGTAAAAAAACAAAATATAACAGAGCAAATCTCACAATTCTGTTAAAATTGCTTTAAAGAAATTTAGCTCAAGACTCGTCAGCTCGTCATCCAGCAACCAGAAGGTCAGAAGGCTCCACTTCTGCTTTGTTGCTGCTGTTGGACCCTTGAGTGAGGTCCTTAACTCTTATTAATGCTGCATAATGTAATTGTTCTCTATTGTTTTGGATAAAAGTGTCAGCTAAATGGCAAAAAATGTAAACCAGCAATATATTGTGTTGACTAGAGCAATTTACTTACTAAAGCTAGTGCCATTTACATTAATAGAGCTACAGTCATGTACATAGTACTAAAAGCATAAACAACAATTATATTAATTACAGTACTAGTAATTAATAAGGACAAGCAGAAATTATACAACCAGAACGACGTAAAGTGTGAATGATAAATATTGGAATACAATCCAGTATGTAGTGTAGAAGCTAATTATATATATCATATTCCCTGGACGTATCAGCAATGAGATCCTAACCTGGTATTACAATTATGTTATCCAACCACTTTTCAGATCCGGCATTGATTTTTATTAAAGTATAAAGAGAATGTGCACAATACTCAATTTTGAATTAAAGGTTTCCACCAACCTACCTCTTCAAACCATTCTAATTCCTTTGTTAGTTTTTAAAAACGAAATAATGATTATATCTGATATATAAGTAACATTTCCAATTGGTTGTTGAATGCATGATTGGATGAAAGCAGTTCTTTAAAAGCCTCTGTTCATAACAGGAAACTACTCTCCCTGTTTCCTGCACGACCTCGGCTTCCTTAGCAACTCCTGGATAAAGGTGTGGATGTTAACCCTATAACGTCTTACTATGCTAAACAGTTTTGTCCGTTATTTGTCAACAAATCATGAAAATGAGAGCATTCTCCAAAAATTTTATCTTTTGCTGAATTCATTTCACAATCTGTACTCCAAAACCAAAAACGTACGTATTTATAAATAGAATGGAACTTGAACATCAGGTTTAGACTCTTCTCACATCTGTAAGATAGGAGGCATTTGCTGATTAATTCTAGCTGATGAGGCAAACATCGGTGCTAAATCGATATTTTCTTTGCTGCTGTCATGGCAGATCACTATTAAAGTTTGTCAAATTAATCTTTATCAATCATGTATACATGCGTGAAGTGAGCGCTTGACTGGCATCAGTGTTTTTAGGGTGTCAAACCCTATAACCAAGATAAAGCGTTTACCAATTTAAACTTACTATTAAAAAAAAAGCGATAACGTTGTCAAACATTAACTTAGAAATATAAATGAGCCAATAATGGAAGAGGATGTTCACACAGTTTAAGCCGAGTTTAGACCTCAATTATGTGATAGACATCTGTGGTTGGGAGCACTTTAGTACTTTAGCAACCACAGTCAACTACAAGTATTTGTGCTATTAATTATACAGAACTGGGTAGCTAGCCTCTCACAGAATGTGTGCCATCATCAGTTCGTTCATTTTATTAGCCAATTTGTCCTAATCGGGATCACCGTGGGGTTGGTACTGACTCAATTTAATGCACTTATTTAGACTTAATGTTGTCCACCATCTCCTTCTGTTTTTATATTAGGTTTTGTCAATAAAATTCCAACACATCTACTGGTAAAATGTTCTCAATTACTTTGCATAGAAAAAGGCAAACCAATCAAATAATTTGTTCCTGATTGAAGGTCAATAATCTGACTTCTTTGCAGTGTAGTCATGAACACTGATCGAAACCTATTGGAAATGTGGACACATAATAAACATAGTGTACACCATTACCTACGTTTCTCCCTAATGACAGTCATTACACATCCTGTCACTGAACTTATATTTTGACAGATTTTACCTGGCAAGCCATCTGCACGAGTGTGATTTTACAATCACTTGTCTATTGTGAAGCACCACCAGCTGTGCATCTTCACGCCTGATGAAGGGCAGATTGTAGACCTTAATGCCACCAGAGAAGAGCTGTCAGTTACACGGGTCTTCACCCAGCACAAAGATTACAGATTTAGCATTTTAACATTAGGGGGTAAACTTCATGGGACACTTTCTTTTTACTTTTGTGTTCTGAGACTTCACACAGGTCTACCGTTTGCCAGCATTTTGATTTCGAAATACCATCTCCCTGTGTGTCCTTTAAAAGGTCAGATTCCCGATCAGTGTGAATCCAGTAAAGAACGTGAAAGTAAATTACCATAAACTGAATGTTAGATAGTATGTTCATTGGTTACTATACCTGTGTATGGATGCAGGATGTTGTCTGTTTAAAAAGCCTTGTTAATGCTGAATGAATGTGTGCATAATGCAATGCATGAACATACATAAGGTCAAATGAGTTAAGATATTACACTTATTATCATGATCATAGGGTTGATTGCCCCAACAAGCCAAGTTAGCATTTCTGAGTTCATGAGCAAGACCCAATACATTTACTTGTAAATGAAACATCAATAGCAATAGAGGTAAAGAACTATGAGCTCTAGTACGAGAGAACTTTCCAGATGAAAGCAAATTTACCTGTTTTGCATAATTCCAGAGATTCATGTGTCAAGACATATTAAAATTGTTTTCTTCTAGAAGTCGTTTCTTTGCTCTAAGTTGTCATCTCAGTTGATATGCTCGCAATCTGATTAAAACTGGGTCAGGCTACAATATCTTTCACATATTTTAGTGTTGCAACATTTAAATATTGTTGGAAATATCTACATCTACTGTGGGTTAGTTCTGTATTTGCCAAAATTGCATTTCTCAGTGGGGAAATCGGAAAATTATATTAGTATTATTAATAATGTGAGTAATATCACCAATAGCTTCACAAGTACTTTCTGTGTTGTTGGGTTTACAAGGCATGTACCATATTTATTTAAACATTGTATACAAGTTATGTATATCTATAAATCATATACTAGGTGTTTAGTGTATTTGTTCAGTGAATGTCCCACCATGACTCTAAATAGGATTAAATGCTGGTAAAACTAGATAGTAGATGGCTGGATGGACAATTTAATAATGTAAGAAATAATATATTTTATAATCTAACGGAGTCTAACTAAATTTGGTCAACACAATGTCGTTTTAACCGTGTGCAAATTGAAACAAATAAAAAATCACCTACTCCTAGTTATATGGGTTTAGTGTAACCAATCAGATCATCAGCACCAGCTAATTTTAATCAATAAAAGGGACAAAGAGGTGGACATAGTTAATGAATAATTCACTTACAAAAATAACCATGGTGTCTGGGGAGCAATCAAAAAGAATTTGGTGCCTTGCACAATGACACTTCAGTCTATCAGAATCGAACTGGCAATCTTCCGATCAGTCCAGTTCCACTGATGGCTGCCTCAACCCCTTTTCAACAACCCCTTTTCAGAAGTCTTTACCAACCAGACCAGTTGGACTTGCATTGCGTCACAATTCCATTTTTAGCCGCAGCTCCACCTCTGTGTTTGTATGATCGTTAAGTCTAACTAAAGATAACCACCGTTTGGCATTTAGCCCTGCCATTTGTAGCTGTTAGTGGAAAATGGAAAACCCGGGCACTGAATTTGACCCTGAATACTGAATACTACTGCACAAATATGTTTTTTCCCTCCTAAAGCAGGCGTCGAAAACAAGGTTCATGTTTATAGATCTAAGAAAAGACCTAAAGTGCACAGCTGGGAGGATACAACTGTGGTATAATACACATCTAGATGTAATAGAAACATCATGATGGACTACAAAAACACATGCTAATATGCTCGACCAAGACAGATTTGTAAAGGAAATGTAATGAATTCTTTCCACCTGGGTTGAAATGTAAGTGAGAACATGTCACCCAGTCTTGTGACACATTGCGTAATATTTAATAAAACTAAATTTGAAAGCAGAGCAATATTTATTGTTTTTATTCAACAAACAGGGGGTGTAAAATTATTATTTGTTTTTTATTTGTTGATTGCTTTTGTCACCAGATGGTCGGGTCAATTCAGTGTCAATGTGTTCCTCACCAGGTGGCAAATTTAGATTCGATGATATACTCAAAGACATAAAGAAGCCATAAACTGTCGCCACCGTCGATATCTCGGTGACGAATGCAATCTAATAATGACTTATTAAAGCCACCATGAGCTTTATTGTACCTTGATGTTTATTCTACAGAAAGAATTTTACACAAATTTGCATTTGAGATCTGATTATCATTGTCGTTATTGACAATCATTGAATGACTAAATTGTCTTTTGGGTTCATTATATTATCTTTTTAATCGCACCACTAGTCAGATTATGCAATTATCTCCCTGGCGTTTTCCGGAGCTGACCTGACATCTTCCCCGCAATCCAAGTGCAATGCACTGGAGAAACAGGCTGAGAGAATATTTGAGAATGTGAATAGGTATTTATAGGATATAGGATTAAATCCAGTGTCAGCACTCTGCCTCAAATAGGGTACGAACATAGGAACACTATTCACACCTGGTGCAGCTCCTTAGGGGCAAGAGCGAGTCAGCACTTCATCAAAAAAGCAAATAAAGACTCAATTCCCAGAAGAGATTCCGAAGCTGATCAATACATTAGTGCTGGGCTGCTGGACTGGTATCTGTATACGGAGTGGATTTTTCTTCAGTGGTGCTCTAGCATAACAATCTACAATCAATTAGTGATTTAAATAATGTTTGTACTTGTAACAGTACTACATACAACCCCACAGAATTTAAAATTCGATCCGGAAGCTTTCAAAGAGGGATAAAAGACCATTACCAATACACTTAACACATCCAGTACTCAACATGAAACATAATCAATACAGTCAATGATCAAAACAATAATTCATTACAATAGCGCTTGTAAGATTTGTCTACTGTTGACTGGCTGGGTTATTAGTAACGGTACGGTTACTAGTGAAGGAAAGCCACAAGTGTTGTGTTGTTGGTTGCAATGCAACAGTCCATAAGAATCCATTTTCATGGAGGTTTTGTAAGCAAACTTTACTACAACTAATTGGTAGACTGAATCACAGATATAGAAGTCTCACAGACGGTCCATTCCGAGCTTGATCATTTATGAAATTAATGCATTTTTTACCGTTTGCACCGTATTCTGACATTTTAACTTTTCATAAATGCAAAAAAAAAAGAATTTGGAACACGGTGTTCAGAATCCGGATAACGCTGGAGAGAATTAAACTAGTAATCTCTTTATGTCAGCTAATGATGGTATTGTAGAGCCCATAAACATGTTAGAACTTGTTTAGAAAGCAGCCTGTTCACACCAAGTTATTAGAAAAACAAAAATGTTGAAATAAATATTTTAAATAATTATTAAAAACAATAAGTTTTATCATATTTATCATAGTATTATCATAGGCACTGTGTGCACATAATGACTGACTGACCACATTTTATAATATTTTTGTAACATTTGTCTAGCAAACATAACATTCAGCTGAGCCATGCAGTTCTTGATATTTCCATGAGTAATGGGCAGCACATGAATTTTCATTTTACCTGCACATGTACGTCTTCTGAAATATTCGCAATCAGTATGTTTAAAAATTATACAAAGACAAGGAAATGTAATTGTGTTTCCTTCTTATTGCCTGTTATTTGTATTAAATATAATTTTGCAACGTTTCATGTTGTCACACCATGAACTGAGCTTTGCTGAGGCTACAGAGACGTTTCTTCTGGAGATAATGCAATAATTCAGTGAAGCCCTAGAACCTGTTACCTGTTTTAGACTCATACTGACTTCAGCTAGTTTGCTTACCAGTAGCATAGTGATTCTGTAGAAACGTAAATTCTGCATAGATTGTGTTGATTGCTTGAGTTTTTATTATAAAACTTTTATTTTCGGAAACATGTTTGAAAATTGAAATTTCCGTACACTGTTTAGAAAAATAGCTATAAATGGGTTTTACACAATGTGTTTATAGACACGTTCTGAAATAAACCTCAGTGCAACTTGCATTTCTGGTGCTTCATGTGTGAATAATGTTGGGAACAAAACTAATTAAATGTACTGGAACAATGTAATACTTCAATAATAACAAGCAAGCAAATGTAATATTTCAGTCGTGGTAATTAATACAAGAGGGAACTGTAGCTGCAGGATTCAATTCTACGACTAATGCTAATAAGCTTTATAGTTATTATTACAATATATTCTCATTTAAATTGGCCCGGTCTTTATTACTCTGCCCGAACAATAGCGATATAATAGCTTGAGTAAGACTAGCGCTCTCATAGAGCAGAACAAAAAGAGTGACTTTGGCCTTTAAACATTTCGACTAGATTTATGCGTTCTGTGGCGAAGCATCCCTTATGAGAGATGGTGTACAGCTCGCTAACTCGCTGCCCTTTCCGACAAAGCTTCGTTTTAAATCCCACTGCTGCTTTATTTATAATCTTAACACAAACACACATTCTCACAAAGACTCACAAGATCGTTGGGCATTTAATGATCCGTTCGCTCATATTTGAGAATGGTTCGACCATGATGTAAAAAAGTATCCAGATATTCGGACAACCCGATTTCGAAGCTAATACATGTAGCACAGTTGAGTATACATATGTATTTAACTAGTAACTAGTCTAAACTGCCTAACTGTCAAAAGCCAACGTTTTATGCTGTAGCACAGATGTTACGGGCCTTAAATAACAGGCAGGCTTATTTTTTTCACTCATTTTTCCCCACAGTTGAACTGATTTCTTTGGTAGGGCCAGAAGGTAATGTCCAGGCACTTTTTGTTCTGGTCGGATAGATCCGGTTAGTAGACCAAATGGTATTGATGGGTTATGTAAAATATTTGTTCAGATATCAGACTGATTTTGTTTCCTTTCTTTGGCTGAATAACGTCCCAATACCTAATGCACCAAATGCACCAGCGCATTTGTTATAATTGCTGTTATATAGCAAGTGTTTTGGGGTCCAGGCCTAATTTAGTAATCAAATAATTCAAGTGCTGTTCATGTTTTGCCTTGGTAAAATCGTTCTGATTGTCTCTTTTATGAGCTCCATCAATACTACATTATACGCCCGGTCCAGTGTCGTCATATTGTTGTCAATTGGTGTAAATCAGATTTTTGTTTACTCTGGTTTCTTCAAAGCTCTGGTAGCTACACCACTGATTGAGGCTCGAGCATGGATATCGCTGCTCAATGAAGCCATTCACCCTGCTGTTCACACTGTGCCTTGTCGACCTTTCCTTGTACTGTACATTTGTATATGCATAGTGACTGGTAAATGTGTTCTAAAAATTTGGTGTTACATTAGGACTTGAATGACATGCTGTTATCACGAAGAGATATTTAGCTCAGCATCGTCAAGATTTCCTCGAAACAGAAAGTCATTAAGGTGCGAGCTGATGCTGAGTCTTAATTGCGATATGCATTAAGATACAAAAACAAGATTATGACTGAATGAGTTATAAATTATTTTCTCTGTTATAAAAAGCGCACACATTAGTAGTAAATTACACAAATTGCTATTTGGCCTGTTTTAAATGGATAACATGGATGCTGGATGAATTTGTTCACTGAATAAAAAAATATATACAACAAATAAATATTTAGCGTTTAGCATAGGTTTTATTATTGTGCATATTGTTACATGTTACATAACCTATTGTTATATGCTTTGTTGAAGATGAAATATGCAAGAACGACGAAAACAAGAAGGAGCAGATACTTTCTCCAGCCTACTGTATAAACTGATCTGATTTCATTCCAAAAAGGGAATTTCCATGACATTCATTAGGTTGGTGTAAATCACTAATCTGCTCCGTCGCTGTACGCTGTGTTGCTGCTGAGGGAAACAATAGGTTGTGTGAAAAAAGTTTTCCTGTGACTGTTTTCACATCTTTCAGCCTAATGAAACTGGGAGGATGTAGATACCAAGTTTATAAATATCTCCATTTTTTAAAGCTTCTAATGGCCTCTTGGGCAATCGGTTTTCTTGAAAGGTTTAGGTGAGTGTGATTGGTTCACGTACAGTGTCAAGTACCTGAAGGTCCTTAAACCCAAACAGATAGTTTATGCTTGGTGGTTGATGTCAGATGTACAATGTTCTTGAGAACATCGTCTTTGTTTGCCATTGACTTGGTTTAACACCAGAGCAGCTTCTCTGAGAGACGGAGGTGTCTAAGGGGGCCACTGAAATCAGATTTGTAAAACCTTTTTAATGGTGAGATGTAATGGTGAGACATAACGTTGGGATGTAACGGTCAGACATAACGATGTGGCGTAACGGTGAAATGTAATCTATCTATTCGTTTATCGTCTGTTTTCCCAGTTCCTGGGGTAGGACGTTAGTGTTTGGAGCAGAGTTTTTCATCCGGATGCCCTTCCTGACGACAACCACCAGTAAGTGGTGGGAATTTGTGAGACTACTGGACAATTTTACATTTCCGATCAACCTAGTGCATGTTTTTGGACTGTAGAAACCGGAGTACCCGGAGGAAACCCACACTGACACAGGGAGAACATGCAAACTCCGCACAGAAGGTCCCCAGCCCGACCCGGGGATCGAACCCGAGACTTCTTGCTGTGAGGCGACAGTGCTAACCACTCAGCCACTGTGCCGCCACTGGTGAAATGTAATGGTGAGATGTAATGGTGAGACAAAATGTTGGGATGTAACGGTCCGACATAACGAAGTGGCGTAATGGTAAGATGTATACGTCTTACATAGCAGTGGGACATACTAGTGAGACTTATTGTGGGACGTAATGGTGAGGCATATTGTTGAGATACGCAATGGTATATAATGGAATATAACCTTTAATAAATGAAAGAATACAACTTTTTTCTGATTTATATAAGAGTATAACAGTACTGCAGGCTGGGATTTGGGGTTTATTGTGTGTTTTTAATATGCTGCTGGAGTCTTGCTCTCTGAGGAAGCATGTCATCAATGATCTACTTTCATGTGCATGTGTGTACTAGTCTAAAGCCTTGCTGAAGTCACCTGAAAATCATCTGTGGTCCCCAGTGCCCCCCCCCCCACACACACACACACAGAGAGAGAGAGAGAGAGAGAGAGTCAGGGATGAATGGACAATGACACATCATCCTTTATGTCCATACTCTGATCACATCAGCAAAAATCCTCTGGCCTCTATTTCCATTTCTTTTCATTTCAGTTAACACATTTTTTCTGCCACGGTAAAGGTTATGTACATTCACCAAGCTCCCCATTGATTCTTTTATATTTTGATAAGCTACACCTACCATACAGATCAGGGGGTGCATGAAGAATTCCTGCTAAGGGGCCAAATGTTAGCTTTAGTGATATCAATCGTTGGGGAAGCCTTTAGGATCAAATAATGGGAGATGTTTAACAATAATTTTAGTATGACCCACATAATAAACATGAATACCCAGTCAGATCAAAAACACCTCCAGGTTTTTTTGAGTCACCCCCAATCATCTCTCTCATTACAGAACAAAGCTGGACATAAAAAGTCATTAAAAGAAGGCGCGTCTTTATTGCGTCGTTTATCTTTCCCTCTGTATCGTTCCCAAGACTGGAACAGCATACAATAAAGGCCAGGTTTAAAATGTAGCTCGTCATCTCCTTGGCCACCTATTAAGGGACCTTGTTCTTGCAAAATTTCCACAGTTCTCCATCTCGCTACACTGCACCTACACTACACAGTCAACATTTAATAAACAAACACAAACAAACACAAAAATACATTGTAGCTCAAATAAATGTCTTTAAATTACCCAAATAATATTAACAAATTACAAATTATAAGCATGATTAATTAATTGCTGTTAAAGGAGAGATGAATCATCTTTGTTGATTGTGTTGAATTCTTTAAAATGGTAATAAATGGATCATTACATGTGAAAAAAACGCCCAGCCCAAAAACATGCATTAGGTTGATTGGAGATTGGAGAAATAGTCCCGTAGATATACACTGTTCCCATTTTACAATTTTTACTTTTACTTTCACTTAAGTATGCAGACTTACGATTACAACGGAACACCAATTTTTAAGTAATTGGAAGAAGAGTCTTTCTCAGGTGGTACTCAACAGTGGCAACCCGGTGATACAACCCTGCTGATCTTTAGCTCAGAAATATGACTACCCCGTACTAACAATTTACTGAGATAAACATATGATAAATAATTGCCGAGAAAATGGAAAATGGTTCGTGTGAATATGGTTGCCAGATTATATTAGCTTGAAGTGCTTGAAAACAGCCAATCTGGCAAAATGATCATATACACAAACGAAAGAATTTAAGAACTTTACAAGTCATATTGGGAATAGATTGTTTTTTCGAAATTAAATCATTAGCAGCTTAAATTATTAGACGCATAATAAATATTGTATTTTTAAAATAGTGAGCCACTGTGTTATAGAGTTTGAGAATGCTTTATGTGATGATCTGTACAAGTCATGAGCATGTTACTTTTTACTCGAGCAGATTTTTTAGTACTCACTCACTTTCAATGATACTTCATTGAAGCCCAGCAGGACACTTCATACGTCACAAACACCCCCGACTGAATCTCATGGCAGAACAACACATCACGCTTTTAATTACGACCCATTTCACTCCAGCGGCTGAACTACCGTTTGATAGCGTCGTCTCCAGCAGGTCCTGTGCGCCTGATTTAATTTTCTGAACAGTTTTCACCACATCAACCACAATCTTTTAATAATCGCCAAATCTATTTAAACAGCTCTGATGGATCTAAACGAATTAGCTTATATGAAACATAAATGAATTAGAAGAAGGATGAAGGAACCTCTGAAGTGAACCTCTGTTACTCACCAGCTGGCTTGTCTGGGGTGAAACTGTAAGCTCCAAACGATCATGCTAAGGGTGGGATGGGTAATGAAAACATACCTTGTAAGAGAAATGCACACTATCATGCTGGATATAACGGATGAGGGCACATTTCTTGATTTCATGCATCCCTATAGCTTCATAACCCTGCTTGGACATGTAATACACAAGTGACGGGCTACACACAGAACAGGGAACGTAACATGGCAGATGTAACACATGATACAAGTGACAGGGAACACACAGAACGAGGGACGTAGCATGGCACACATGACACATGTAACAGGTGGCACATGTAACACATGACACAAGTGACAGGTGTCGTGTAGCAAGTGACACACGTTACATGTGATAAACAACAGGTGGCACACATAACATGCAACACGTGTAACAAAGGACACAGATAACCAATGGCACATGCAACAGGTGACACGCGTAACAAGTGACTTCTTTAACATGTGACACATGTAATGCACAACACATGTAACATGCAGCAGACATAACATGTGTCACATGTAACGCACTACACATGTAACATGCAGCAGACATAACATGTGTCACATGTAACACACTACACATGTAACATGCAGCAGACATAACATGTGTCACATGTAACGCACTACACATGTATCATGCAGCAGACATAACATGTGACACATGTAATATGTGATGCGTAATACATGACACACGAGATGCACAACACAACGTATACAGCGTAGCACACGTAGCATGCAACAAGCTTAACACACAACACATGTAACATCCATAACATGTGATACTTGTGACACATGTGAAAATAAATAGGTGTTCAATGTATTTTTCTTAGCATTTTAATTTGAATACAAATTTATTGTTAACTCACTGCCATACAGTTCAACGACATTAACTTAAACATGTTCTTTAATCAGTTATTGTGCATAAATAACACAGACTAATATTTAAAACTGGCTTACACTGCTTTGCAAAATCTGAAAGAATAAATATACGAAACTGTTAAGAATATTTACCCTATTGCCTATACTTTCTACCAAACACCATCAAGCCATTAAAAGAAATGAATAAATGATGTATTTAAAATTGCATAGGCGAGAACAGCTCTCTGTATGATTACAGACTGCAGAAAGCAACAATAAAATGCGATGACATCAAATATTCAATGGTAATAAAAACATATAAAGAAAATCTGTTAAAATGTGATGGCAGATCCAAAGTTCAATGAGTGCTCGGTAAAG
The DNA here is from genome assembly GCA_028565875.1 of Hoplisoma paleatum. Classification (NCBI taxonomy): domain Eukaryota; kingdom Metazoa; phylum Chordata; class Actinopteri; order Siluriformes; family Callichthyidae; genus Hoplisoma; species Hoplisoma paleatum. The sequence continues at coordinate 507,783 of JAOTRQ010000001.1, read as the reverse complement.
TTTTCTGACTTTCCAAATGAATGCGTAACATGTGAAATACGTAACATGTGATCATCACGTAACGTGTGATCATCACATGCATCACATGACACATGCAACACATAATATGTGACAGTTGATCATGTAACAGGCAGCTCACATAACACATGACACATGTAACATGCAACTCATGTAACATGTGACACATGCATAACATGCGACACACAACAGGTGACACACATAACACATGCAACACATGTAAAAAATGACACATGTAAAAGGTGCAACACATAACACATACGACGTACCACATGACACATGTAACATACAAAACACGTAACACATAGTGCATGTAACAGGTGACACATGGAGCATATGGAACATGCGACACATGTAACAGGCAACACAAACGTACCGGCATCATCTCTGAAAAAAAAATAACTGTTTGCATATTTAAACACAAAATGTTAATAAAAGCATTTTTAATTATTTGGCTTTGGACAACTTCCTGTAGAGCTACTGGTCCTTTTTAATTTTCGACCAGAAACTCTTTATAATAGAACAAATCTGAGATAAGCACTTTCATTAAAGATGAAGACTAGTAAGTATTTAATATAAATGCCAATGTCTTGAGCTCGACTCGCTATTGTTGTGCCTTATTACAGCCGAACCCTCCGTCTTTTCGGATCTATTCACCAACGAATGACCGTCAAAATGAAGATCATGCTCCAATACGTGGCTCCTGCGGCTCCTGTGGCCTCCCAGCTCAGCGCTTCATTAAAGGTGCAGTATCTCCGTGAGGCATCTCACAGCTGCTCTGTGGTACTATTAAAGCCTTTCATTTCCCGCTGGCTTCCGCAAGTCTTTGCATTTTTTGATACATTCAAAAAGAACGTACAGACCATCATGCGCCTGGATCCCTGTCCTGACCCCTGAATATGACTGGATTGAAGTGTAATGAAAAAAAATACCGGGGCGTTCATTTTAGTACGTCCAGTCGTGCACGTGGGAAAATAGGGCAGGCGAAGCGAAACACTCGATGCACTGTGGTGTACATGCTCAGAGATACATGCTGAATAACAGGAAATCAGTGGCAGGTACCCTGAGGATGGTTTGCCTGTTTTTATATCCTATGCGCTCCCTCCGAGCGCACACAGACACATAATGGGAGTCGTAAAATCTCACTGGTGTGCTGGTGTCACCCCACTGTGAAAAGCGGCACTGTAACGATCAGCATTTACAGGCGGGTTTAATGGTTTTAGTACACACACGATAACACAAGGATTTGGTTCAGATTTAATTCTTTTCTTTTAATGTTTTAAATTTATGTGAGCGTGGTTGTATTGCTTGAGTCTGTGGCTTGTTCTATGATGCAAATTGTCTCTCCACCCCAGCATTAACAGGTAAATATCACTGCAAATCCCACTTGTTAATGCATCGATATATTAAATGTATCCTTATAGAAGCAGGGAGGATGGATGTAAGGATCTAGGTGAGTGTGATAAGTGCCAAATTCTGATGGCTAGTCGACCTGGTCAGAGTATCCGCAAATCTGGAGTTCTTGTGGAATGTGCCCAAGCTGCAGTTTCCATATTGGTCAAAAGAGGTCCAAGGAAAAGCCAGTTGTAAACCCACGACAGTGTCATCGATGCACTTTTAAGCAGCTGTAGCTAATACTGTAGCTAGGGTTCAGTAGTTAATATACAGGACTAGTAATCAAAAGGTCGCTGGTTTAAAGCTTACCACTGCAAGGTTGATGCTGATGTGCTGATGGGTCTTTGACCCACTGTATAGTGTACCTGTAATTTAAGTCGCTTTGAATAAAGGCGTCTGTTCAATGTCAATGTTAATAAAGGTGACAGTTACAGGTTTGTTTTGGCAGCCAAAGGTGGACCAAGACAATAGGGGGTGAAATGTAAATGTCATAATTAAGGCAGTCATAATGTTAAGCCTAATCTATATGTGTAGGAACACACACAAATCACCTGAGGTTTGACGTTAAGCAGTGTTAGCAATATTAAATTAAATCAGACATCTTCTTAACTACAGTCAGGTATTAAAGTAATAGAGTTTAAATTGTTTTTGTAACCCAATGAAGTGTGTGTGAAACAGAATATTTCCCTCGGGCTCTGATTAATAGTCGGTGTGTAAATAATCAGCTTTTATTTATACCGCCCAACATCGTATACATGTCAAACAATAAATAAAGAATTGCGCTGCATTGTGATTTAGATTTGACCCACAGTATGTTTACACTTTTGATTCCATTGTCTTTTTGGTTTGGATAAATATATGTGTTATATAGCGTATTATTTTATAAACTATGTTATGTATTGAGTTTTATATGCAATATCTGACAGCCCATTTCTTCCTTAACATACCTGTTGACTTTTTTTAAAACCTTTTTTTTAACTTAACTTTTTTAAATTATTTTTGTTTTGGAATGTAGAATTTAGAATACTTTTTCACCACCCATTAAGCTTCCACGTTTAACCCAATCCATGCATTGAAACACACACTAATGAAAACACACTAGGGGACAGCAGTGAGCACATGCTTGACACAGTGGGCAGCCCTATTCTAACCACGTCAAGTCAAGTCAAGTCAACTTTATTTATATAGCGCTTTTTCCAATAGATATTGTCTCAAAGCAACTTTACAAAAGTTTCTATTATTTCTGACTCCTCTGATCTAACTGAACAGTTCTTGATTCTATCACGGCCGGGATGATTAAATGTCCAACATACTCACGTGCCATGGTGCCACGTTATTGCAGGGCACCCCTCCACTCACTCTCACATACCTAGGGCCAGTTTAGAGTAGCTCATCCACCTACATGCAGGGAGGAAAACCATTCACCAGATGCCCGGTGCTACCCACACGTACTTTCACATACTGGGATCTCACAAACACAATTCGGGCCAATGCTTGGGAAAATGTCATCACGTGAAAAACTACAATGGTGAATGACATTCCTTCGATTGCAAGTGCACAGAGCGGTCAGTATTTCAGTATTGTCCTGGACAGTGGACTACAGGACAGGCTTTTGTTGGACTCTAGTGCTGAGAAACACAGGCGGGTCAAAACCGGAATGAAAACAGAATCACAGAACAAAAAAGCTCATAGTGTCCTTTACCATTCACTCCATTCTTCTGTACCATGCCAGAGGCTGTAGGTGGATGCTCAGAGCGCCGGTGGAGCTCAAAATGATTCGTGAAAATAACATATTTCAGATTTCATTTACAAAGATAAATAGAGGCACAAGCTGAGATTTATATGGTCCACATTTCCACAGATTAAACCAATCGATCCAATTTAACCAAACTCGATAACTAATTTTGCCAAAGCTGATTTGTTTCTTTCATGTTCACCTTTTATTATTTGTGTTTCTCTTTCAGTGTCTTGACAGTTTTTATCTGGTTCATAAATGAAAGCAACTTTACTGAGTTTGATTTCTTGTGATCACTATTTCAGTCATATCCTACTAGGGCTGACCGCAATTAATCGATTATTCGTTGGTCGACCGAAAAAATTACTAGTCGGCCAAATTCTATTGGTCGAC
>JAOTRQ010000001.1:434221-448600 GCA_028565875.1 Hoplisoma paleatum | reverse complement strand
ACCATGTTCATCTTGCTTTGTGCTCACTGTTTCATGCTTTATATCTTTTTTAAGTTTACATTTGCTGCATTTAGCAGACACAGTCATACAAAGTGGTTTGACAGTATTCTGCCCAGCAGTGACCGTGTAACCTTTGACCTTTCAATTACCTGCACTTTAATTTAACAGCTAGGCTACAAATACCTAAATCACTGGACACTTACACACAAACAAACACACGACAAGCACAATGACGGTGAACATGGGCAATGATTAGAAACTGCCGGTTCAAGCCCCACTACCAACAAGTTGTGCCCCTGTTTAATGCCCTTAACTCTCATTTGCTCAAAATCGTGTTACCATGTATTTGTAAGTCACTTTGGATAACGGCGTCTGCTAAATGCTGAAAATGTAAACAGTCTAAACAACTGAGAATTAAGGAGATTGCTCAAGGACCCAACCCAACAAAAGGCAGTGGTGGCGCTTGAACCAGTGACTTTTCCATTACAAGACTATTATTCCATTATCTCAGGTTGTACACGTCATGCACTTATCCAAAGCAACTTACCAGCACTGTGACGATGTAGAGCCTTGCTCAAGGGCCCCAAAGTGTCATCTTTCACTATGTTAACCACTAGTAGTACATAGTAGTGCAAAAGTACATATGGATAAAAATTCAATATCAATTATTATTCGGTTTTATTCTATAAATTAGTTATTTTTGTAGTATCTTCACCTGTCACTTTTCATCTTACATTATTTGTTATTATTAATGATAATAGTTATTATTACATATCAACTGTGTTTTCAAACACGCACAACGTGCGTAATAATGCTAATTCTTCATAACTGGTGCTGTTAGTGTGTGTAAGAGATTAATGGGATGCTTGCTGCAGGTCTTGGCAGTGACTAAACCGGTTTGGTTCTTATCGGATGAGATTACCGTGGACCAGTGGCTGCTAAATAAGTAGCTTGTGTACCAGAAAGCCATAACCAGGTTCAACAGCCTTCAGCCCAAGCGCTCCTTCAACTCCCTTACCTGAATAATAACTTATATTAACAAAATCATCAACAAGTCCTATATAATGATTAAAATATCGAATATTTGACACACCGAATAACTCGATATAAAGTTTATTAACTAGTTTTACCAGCGCTTAATCCTATTTCAGGTTACGGTGAGACGCACCCTGAATACAATGAACGCCTAAACAGGTCGGCAGCCTGTTGTTTTCTTTAGCTAAACAATAAATGTCTATTAATTCCTGAAAAGTTGCTATACCAAAATAATAGATTCATATTTTGTGTACAAAAAAATGTATCGCCAGCGCTCCCTGTTGTTCAAACTGAATATCAATTCATAATTGTCAGAAAAGTGAATCGATTACATCCCTACTTGTTTCTGACATTCTGATTCACAATCGTGTTAAAAAGACAATGTTTTTTCTTCACATCCAGCATGTCGGAGAGGGCGGAGGAGGGTGAGCCACGGGCTGAGCAGCGTGCCAGAGCACCCCCCAGGCACCACCACCACCATCACCACCAGCAGCAGCAGCAGCAGAGGACAGACATCGTGTCAGCGGTAGCAAGCAGTGGCGAGCGAGCGTCTCTCCTCAGTCCGGACGTCATGCTAGGCCAGACGTGGAGCTGCTGGGTGGATGCAGTCAGGCTGCACAAGGCCGACGGTGAGCGCCCGAAGCATGATGGTCAATCCGGTGCCACCGAATCATATCCAACGGATAAATATGGAAGGACTCCACTAATTTCCACAGTTTGCGCAACAGGGAAAGAAAGAAGGTCCTGGGTTCCATCCCCAGGTGGGTGTGAAGTTTGAAATACTGTACCAGTTCCCTCACACAGTCCAAAAACATGCAAGTGAGGTGCACTAGAGAAATTATTGTGTAATGATGAAAATGAACAGTGTAAAACATGACATTAAAATCCAGATAAACAAACAAACCCGGTAGCAAGAGGTTCTTGGGTTCAATTCTTCGATGGATACTAAATTGTCCATAACGGTAAAATGACTTTTGCATCGTAGCGATGCAGATCACAAGGGGGTGCACGAGACCCATCAGAACAATGAACCCTCAGAAACTCAATGCCCTCTACAGTTGTGAAAGTTATTTACTTCATGGTGTATATCACCCTGAAAACGACGTTGACGTGACCCACATTGTCTATAATTAATTTCTCACTGTAAACAGCAGGAGATGCTGGGTATGTTTGTTATTAGTTTCATATCGTTTAAATAGTAATAAAGAATCGTGTTGCATTGTGGCTAGTGTATTATTACATTTAAATCATGATAATCAATGAAAATCATAAGATTCTGATCATTTAATTTCGATTTTTCTTTCCATAGGTGTGGAAACAGAAGACATTTTTAAAGATTGCAAAAGAAATCGAGAAGCCATGCGACTCTGCAGAGAGGGTGAGTATCAAGTGAAATATTTGTTACATTGTTTGGCAATGACCATTAAGTATAGATTTTTAGGAGACTTTTTCACCACACACTTTGGAATTAGACCTCCGTATTGAACGCAGTCTGTGCAGTGAAACGCATATTTACACACATTAGTGAACACACACTTGGAGGCACCAGTGAGCACACATGCCTGGCACGGTGGGCAGCCCTAGTCACAACTGGTTTTGTGCCTCGATAAAGGGTACTTCAGTAGTGACCTGTTGGCTCTAGGAATCGAACTTTCCGATGGCAAATCCAGTTCTCTAACTGCCGGATCACGGCTGCTCCAAAACAATTAACACAACTAATCGTAGATAATTGATTCATTTGGTGCATGATTTGATTCCATCTTCTGAAAAAAATATTCGACCAGTATTTTTCTTCTTAAGAGAAATAGTAAAAGGAAACTAGATGTCCCTCCATGAATCCCCCCTCTCCGACCCGGATCCAGATCGTGAGCCCTGTTATCTAGACTGAAGTAGTTTCGTGCTGTACTTGTGAGAATCGTTTTTCTAACTGAACACGATTACACAATGGAGCCAGTGTGCACCAGAACATTCCACGGTTTACAGTGGGGAAGAGAACGTTTTGGAATATGAGACTTGCGAAAACGATTTGCGAAAAGCTTTAAGGAGGAGGTATGGATTTGGAATAGACGTTGTACTTGCGAATACAGTTTGCATTAGATCTGGAATCGAGCAGGTATCAAGTTATCAAGTCGGAAATGTCCATTCTGTCGCATTTGGGTTGTTCAGAATGTTAGGTTGGTCCATCTTTTGCAGCCAAAAGAGCCCGTTGACTGTGTTACAGTGTTTATTCTGACACCTTTTTGTCAGAACCAGCATCGACTCCTTCAGCAGTTTGAAACGTGACTACAGGCCGGCCCGTGTGATGAAGTGACTATTGACACGCACACACACACTCACACACGCGCGCATAGACTGCCAGACTGAACACTGTGTGACATCTCTGCAGCCGGTATCTAAACACTTAACCTTTTGTCAGGCATATCGACTCACACTGGTATACAGCAGTGGACAAAAGCTTTCAAACCTCATTTAATAATAAGTTAATAATAAATTATCTTTGCATTCAAAATATCATAATCTTAGTATCGTGACTCGTATTGCATCGTGGGTAGATCGTTTCGTTGCATCCTTATTTCCGGAGCTTCCCAGATTGACCTTCTGACATCGGGTGTCTCTTCACAGCACCTCCATCTCTGTGGGTTTACTCTGGCTGCTCTAGCTTTCTCCTATAATCTGAAGACATGCACCTGAGGTTCATTGGAATTATAAAATCTTTCATCTTCCATGTTCAAAGTAAATATGACGTTAAAGAAATCATCAATAAAGTACTCACCACACAGTCGTCTGTTAAGCTGTGATCCAGGGTTTCACCCACAGGTGCACCAGCTTGGATAAATCGTCCGCCAGGACGCTCCTTCTCCCAGCGACTGCAGGTTCGAGTGCGCCGTGTGTTGCAGGATGTTATTATGACCTTTTAACTCGTCCTTGGCGGCTCGAGTCCCCGGCGTCTGGCTCTCCATTACTGCCGGTAGCACTTATTAATGCGTGAAAGAACTGGTAAAGCACTCGATTCGTGCTAAGTGGCACTTGGGATAGTCTGAAGTGCTTAAAGTGAAATCGTGCTTCAGACGCGGTGTGGAGACGAGAGCCGTGAAGAGCTCGACCAACTCTTCTTCCCAGCTGTCATTCACTATAATAACAGAAAATCTATAGTTATATAGCAAACAGATAACAATTGTGATTTTCTACTGCATAACATTATAATAATAATCATACGGGATGTAATGATGCAGTTTACCCACATTGCAATTCGATTCATTCACGATTTTTCTTTTAATATCGATTTTTCTTTTCAGTATTATATTAAAATTGTAAATAATTTGTTACATGAATTAAAAATAATAACATCCCTAATAATGAATCTAATTATACACTTTACCCATGGTGCTATTGTTTTGGCAGCTTTGGCTTGGTGGTTTGAGATCTGAGCTGTCGGTCTGTCTGTCTATTCATCTGTCTATTCTCTCTGTATCTGTCTCGTTGTCTATCTGTCTTTTCATTATCTGTCTGTCAATGTGTCTGTATGTCCGTCAGTATGTCATCTTTTTGTCTATTTATTTATAATCTGTCTGTCTATATTTTTCTATTTTTTCCCCCGTCCTGTTTACTAACGGTCATATCTACGCTGACCCTATCTCACCCTCATCCGGGCTCCATGTTGGCTCCTGGTTTTGCTGACCTGGTTCAATACGCCGGACTTGTACTGTGTCAAAAGTTGTCGGCTCTTTATTGGAAAATATTTCCACAGATAGCATGAATGCACACACCCAAACGCTGGCATGGTTCCCAGAAGCACTTGCAGCAGACTGCCATCGTATATTCATCAGAGGTGTATTAGGAGTTTCAAAAAAGTGGAACCACACACATACACACCCGTTATTATGTTCATTATAAAAGCATTACATAAGGTTCCTCTAACATCCAGGTGATGTCAGGACGTGTTTCATTTCAGTGTAACCCCCCAAACAGCACTCCAGCACCCTGTGTAATAGAACAAGCCTTGGAATTTAATGATACTCTTTATTTATCTAAACAATAAATCGTCTTTCATTTCAGAGGAAGTTGTCGAACTACACCTTAAATTCTGCATAACCCCCTGTTGTTCAAAGTGAATATCAATTCATCCATGTCTGTCTGCCTGTCTGTCTATCTATTCATCTATATATCCATCTATCTATCTATCTATCTATCTATCTATTGGCCTGCCTGTCTATTATCTATAAATCTACTGTATGACTATCAATCTATCAGTTTCTGTCTGTTTGTATTTGTCTGTCTCATTAATCTCTTTATTTGTTTTTTTAATGTTTTGATGTTTTTCTACTTTTTCTGATCAGGGTTATTGTGGGTCTGTTGTCCCATTGTTGGTCGCAGTGTTTGTTTACCACAGATTTTATTTCATTTATAATTTTTTTTTACATGAATTTCTGGGGGTGTTGTTTTGTAATGCGCTTTTATTTTATATGAATTAATTCTAATTGTCTCTCTTCTGTGCTACAGATATGCCCATTTTCGGCCAGTGTCCGGCGCAGGACGACTTTTACCTGGTCATGTGCAGCCACTGTAGTCAGGTAGTCAAACCCCAGGCCTTCCAAGCACACTACGGTAAGCCCACCATCCCACTATACCCTTAAAAATGTTCATCACCCACTTGGAGACGCAGCTCACAGCCGTTCATCTGACGTTATACTTCACGTGCTGCTTTATCACCGCCACATTTGGGGCTTTTCCTTAAATATGTCTGATCGTATGTTAAACACGCTCAAACACCCGAAGCGTGCCAGTGATGTCTAACAGAAATCCGATCCCAAAGCTCAGCAGCTGCTTCCGAAGCGTCGCAAATAGTACCAGCAGGCCAAAATAAGAGCGCACTTCATCAGAATGCCACTTCTGGTGAGCTGGTCTGTTAGGGATTATCCCGAATTGTTTATTACGAACAGTTATCAAAATGACACCGAAAGGTCACCAGAGTTTCATGTCTTTGATAAGCCGTACACACGCAGAAACAAAAGAGCTTTTCAAACCAGCATATGAACACGGCTTTAACAGGACCCTGGCGTCTTTTTTTACTCCATTCGATGTTTTGTATAAAGAAACAGTGACAGCCAATTCATCCTTCAAATCGACCCCCCACACACACTCATACACGCACACATACACACACTGCACCCTCAAATTCTTTCAACTGCAAATGAAAACGACTCACAAGGGGTCGTAAATCACAAGAGGGATCACAACAGCCTTAAAAAATAGACCGTGCACACTTATAGATAATGTATTTGCTCTCTGCATATGCCGATCCCTTAATGTTTACTTTTTTTTGTTCATGATACAACCTCGGGAAGCGATTGTTGAGGTGACTGTGTTGTCTTGCCTTGAGCCAGCACGGAAGTATAAATCAGTTTTCACAGGGGCGTCAGATAAGGGTCCCATAATTTCATTTTGCGTTTTTGTTTTTATTTTAAAGCAACACTGGAGTGTAAATTAAATACAGCTTGTGTAGAAATGCTTGTTTGGAATAAGAATGCGGCTTTAGTGATTTTATTGAAGAACTGATTAATTAGTTGTCTTTCTCACTGCCTGTCTCTCAAACATATTATGTACAGGATATATGTATATAAACTCACTGGTAAATAGCTAGAGTGGTTCTCCCTGTCTCTATTTCACCTTTCTCTAGGTCTCCATCAATCTCTCTCGCTCTCTTCTTGTTTATTTTCCTCTCTCTGATTGTCTCACTGTCCCTGTAACTCCCTCTCTGGCTGCCCGTCTGTTTCCCTGTCTGGCTCGCTTTCTTTTTTCTCTCTGTTTTGTTCGCCCCCACTCTCTGCTTCTGCGTATGTGCATGCTTGCGTGCGTGCGTGTGTGTGTGTGTGTGTGTGTGTGTGTGTGTGTACGCACGTGTACACACTGCTTGTCTCTCCAGTAGTGAACAGTTTTTGGCATGAAGCCCAGAGCTGCTGTTGCTCAAGTGGAGTATCAACAACACCACACACACACAAGCACACATGCAGCACTCAGCCGTTATATACACAACAACTATATGTACAACAACTGCTGCTAATATACAGCTACTGCTAATAAACAACTGCTGCTAATACATAGCTTCATACTCATATACTTTTAATACACAACTACTGCTACTAATGTACTACTGCTAATACACAACTACTTCTGTTAAACAACATTTGCTACACATCTGGCATCAATACACAACTACTGCTACTAAGTCACTACTGCTATTAGACAACTACTGTGTTAGGGTTTAAACCAGACGTCTCAGGTCTGAACTCGAACCCAATCCAACAAGTCTCATTTGTTTTTTTTTCCACTCCCCTATAGAGAGAAGACACAGTTCTGTGAATAAGCCATTGTCCTCGTACCCCTCCTCGACCCCGGGACTACCGTCCCGGCCCCGGAGCGCAGGCGGGGGTGGCAGTAGCATCGGCGGTGGCGGCGCAGTGCCCGTGGGCGCCTCCTCCTCCTCTTCCTCTGCGGGAAGCAACAACACCCACACAGCCAAAGAGAAGCTGCCTTACCGGAAGCCTCACTTCCCCCCGAAGGTGCAGCAGGACGACATGTGAGTACTCGGAAACAGAACGACCCCGTTATCACCACATGCCAAATTAACTGCGTCGAGCTGTCAAGCCTAATAGTTTAGCTGTGTAAGAGCGTGATCGGATCTTTTACATTTCCGGGATTATCGTGAAGGCTAGCGTGAGTCCTGGTGGGGTTTAGTACTGTAAGATCAGTGATTTCTGCCTTTATCAAATCGAACACCGGTCCTGATGTTGCGGATGTCCGGTCGGATCTGAGTACTGATGCTGGTCTCGATACCGGGAGAGGACTCTACGGTGGTATGTAGGGTTTTATGTTACGCATTGATTGTTTGTTGTTAGGTAAACATGCTGCTAACTGTTACTTTATTATAGAAACTTAATTCTCTGACTAGTCAAATTGAAAAAGATTGAATACAACTTTCACTTATTGTCGATTGTACAGAAATAGTAGTTCCTGTTACCTAACAAAAAACAACACAAGGCAAACTTCATTGATGTATATAATAATATAATATAACTATTTATAATCTAATAAGAACAGCAATGTTTATTGGATTTCTGATTACTTTTTCAATGCTATGCTTTTTAAACACTTAGGAATTATTCCTCCATATTAAACTCAATCTATGCAGTGAAACACACTAGTTAACACACACTAGGGGGCAGCAGTGAGCGCACATTTCCAGCTTGGTGGGCAACCCAAGCCATGAGAAGCATTTAGGGGTACGATGTCTTGCTCACAGGCACTTCAGTCATGACCTGACGAAGACTTGGAATTGAATTGAGTTATGACCTCTGCTGGCTGATCAGTGGAGTGCACAGAAAATAGGCTTTAGTAAAATAAAGAATCTCTTGATCATAGTATTTGTTTATTGTGTTTAGTTGTATTCTATATTGTATGTTTGTTATCAAGCCAGTATGGTGGCCGTCATAAAATGTAGCATTTACGTTTGATTCCTTTTTTTCCACCCAGTCTGCCCGCGGCTGTCAAAGTGGAGAAAATGCATCTAAAGACGGAGAACGTCTACACCAAGATCGCCCACGCGCCCACTTCTTCCTCATCCTGCTCTTCCTACAGTACTGTGAGCTCCTCGCCCTCCAAGCCTGGCCTTAATAGCCCATCCGTACCAAAGCCTCAGCTGCTGTCGCCCGGCCATATCCCCAATGGAAAGAGTCACCTGTCTCATGCGGACAAAAAGCAGGACAGCGGCACCAACGGCAGTAGCAAACGGGTCAACAGGAGACAAATCGGTGAGGGTGACCTCGTAACTGGGGTGCAGATTTCACCTCCTCTAGTCTGCTGTCGGCGATCCCTGGTGGCTTGACAAAAGCTTTTTTATACACTGGATCGTGAATTCTGCTTCATGTCAACAATGGATTTTAATGCAAATTATAGCATCATTTTTTGAATCAATATTTGATTGATTCATGATTCCTGAACCATTTATTTTTGTTTTACTTCTTATTTTTTTAGCTGGTTAGCTGAATGAATTAGCATCATGAATCAGAACATTTGAAGGTTACATCATAATTCATTTAACACCAATAATTAAACTAATTAACTGCATGATTTGCTATGTAATCTTAACTGATTCATCTATAATCTCTAATATGATTCACTGTTATGCCCTAAAATAATTATACAATAATATCTAATAACTGTTAATCCTTAATATTATTCACTGTTTTGCCCTAAAATGATTCTACAATAATATCTAATAACGGTTAATCCTTTATATGATTCACTGTTAATCCTGAATATGATTCATTTTACATTTTCAGCATTTAGCCGGTGTCTTTATCTAAAGTGACTTGCACTGTAAATACAGTATACAATCTAAGCAATTTAGGGTTAAGGACCTTGTTTAGGGGCCCAACAATGACAACCTAGCAGTGTTGGGTGTGGTTTGAACTGGTGTCTGTTAGATTACTAGTCCAGCACCTTATACACTAGGCTATTACTTACCCCTGATATGATTCATCGTTAATCCTTATTGTGATTCACTGTCAGTCTCTGATTCGCTAAAATCCATAAAATATTCATCATCAATCTCAAATAAAATTCTGAAAACTGATTCTTCATCGACTCCAACATGATTTACCTTTAAGCAATAAATGATTCAGCTTTAATCACTAATCTGATTTACTACAAATCCCTGATTCACCTTTAATCCCTAATATGAGTCAGGTTTAGCTCCTAATATGATTCACCTTGATTTCTAATTTGATTCATGATCATATTCAAGCAGGTTGATCACATAAAATCGAAGGTAAATAGAAGCATTCTGAAATTGATCAATGAATCATCTGTTAATTAAATGATTGATAAAGATTTCTTATTCATAGTCCTCATTAGGTAATTAAAAAGACTTCCTAGACGGCAAATTGTAATTTACTGAATGAACAGGTAATGTAAGATGTAAATATGTTGTGTGTGTGTGTTTCCTTGGCAGAACGGGAGTTCAATCCTGATGTTCACTGTGGCGTGATGGATATCGGGGCTCGTAAGCCATGCACAAGGTCCTTAACATGCAAGGTAGGTGATTAAAGTAAAGATGTAAAAAATTTGGATGCATATCAGACGTGGTACGGCTGAACGCCTCTTTTCTCATTACAGACACATTCCTTGAGCCAGAGGCGAGCAGTGCCCGGGCGGCGGAAACGCTTCGACACCTTGTTGGCGGAACACAAGAGTCGAGCGCGAGAGAAAGAGCTGCTGCTGCAGCAGAGCAAGGCGGAGTCCTTACAGCAGAACCCGCCCCCTCTCAGGGACTCCCATCCGACCCCTCACCACGGCAACAATCCCACCACCATCAGCGACACCACCAAGCCTTTCCCATTCAGAGCCAAACCCCACAATCCCGTGCTTCCACGGTGAGTCTTGGGAAGGGGTGTGTGGGGAAGTACCCAGGAAAGTTTGTATGTATATTGACTGCATGTGTTTTTTTTCGCTCTTTCTGTTGGAGCAGATTAGGGGACCCTACCGGGACCCCTGACAACGCCCTGCACCCTCACTCGACTCCTACGGTTGACAGTGCAGCCTGCCCCTCCAGTGATGAGTGTGAGAACGAAGAGAGAGATGATATAGTGGACCGACTGGACTGCCACTATTCGGCTCACCATCCACGACCAGCCGCCGTGAGTTTTCTCTTATTAACTCGCTAATGCACAAACCGCTGTTAAAGTCACTCCACCACAATCCTACGGCAATTCAGTTTCACTTATAATCGCTTATAATAAAGTAGCTACAGTGAATGTTTTAGGCTTACAGTAAACCATTAATGTGAACGCCGCTGTTTATTGTAGTTTAATGACGTTTACGTTTAGCTCTTTACGATATTTCCATGGTCAGTACTGTTGCCTCAAAGCAAAAAGTCCTGGGTTCGATTCCTGGGTGGCTTCCTGCATGTTCTCCCCGTGTCTGCATAGCTGACCGGGTTTCCTCTAGTAGTCCAAAAACTGATTCAAATTGAAGATACAAAATATATTGTCCATGACCGCTGTGACTCATTTGTGATGAACGTCCGTATCACGTCATGAATGTTACCTAATTTGTAAAACGTGGTGTTAAAAGCAAAATAAGTAAATAAAGCAACAAAGCAACAAACAGTCGAAGCAACAAACAGTCCTTCTTCAAATAGCCTTATTAGGCCCAGTGAAGTCTTAGAAATGCATCACTAGATCACTAGGTAGACAGAAAGGCAGTGAGACAGCTCACTATATTTTTGAGCCCACGTGTGTAGCAGTTCCTGATTCCAAAATTTTTAACAATTTTTACGTAACACTTCTCAGTATCAGAAATGGAATGTAACAACGGAAAGTACTTTATACATTTTATTTATTTTAAACTCCGTTTTCATCCCTGATCAAATTGACGCCTGTTGGTTTGGCGTGCGATTAGCGGTGGCTTTATATGGACAATTAAAATACTATTAATTATATTTAATTATAAAATAATATTGTTTTTTTTAACAATATCTGTGTGTGTGTGTGTGTGTGTGTGTGTGTGTGTGTGTTTGTGTGTAACTTATTTGATAACTGGAGGAAATATTAATCTCTCTCTCTCTGTTTTTACTCAGCACTGTACTTTCGGAGGCCGACTCTTTGGGAGAAGCTGTTACTCGTTCGACCGGCGCTGGGATCGGGTTCGATGTGCTCTGGCCATCATGATGGACAAGCACGTAAATTCGCTGATGTGGAAGTGAGTCGAGAGCTCGTTTTCTCTCTCTCTCTCGCTCTCTCTCTCGCTCTCTCTCTCTCTCTCTCTCTTTCTCTCTCTTTCTTTCTTTTCTACAGGGACAGTGTAGCCTAGTGGGTAGAGCGTTGGGCTGGGAACCCAAAGGCTGACCCTGCGCTCTGACCCCAACTTCCAGACAAGTTGGGATATGCGGAAAGAAACATTTCATTAAACTGTACATCTGTATATGTGTAATGACAAATAAAATTCATTTTGAATTTGATTTGGTTTACTTGAACTCAAATATTAAGGTTTCGTTTCACCTTCGTTTACAGGAAAATCCCATTGGCGCTGGAGAATCAGTCCACGGCACTCACGTCTCACCGCTCAAGCACAAACTCTCTCCCCCCCTCGGGGTTCCTTAGCCCCTCCCCTCCACCACCTTACAGCCAATCGCATGACGGTAAGTCCACGCTATCATACGGGACCACCCTGAACGCCCGGGCCACATCGCAGAGGGCCGGAGAGCAGCTGGCATACGGCAGCTCGTCCAGACAAGTGTCCTCGTCCTCACCCCAGATGCCTTCAGCGCACTCGTCGTCGCTGCCCTCTGGCTCCACCCCAAGCTCTGCCAAACCTGTCAAATCACGCTCGGGGACCAAGCACTTCCGGGTCAAAGAGCCTTCGGTGGGGACACTGCCTAGCTCTAGCGCTAACAGCAGCAGTGCTAACAGCAACAGCGCTAGCGGTACTGTGAGTGGGATCGGTAGTGGGAGTACGCCCGGGTCAGCGAAAAAACGCAAGAACAGCTCGCTACTAAAATATGGTGCTGACTCCTCCCCTTCTTCCTCCTCTTCTTCATCGTTTAAGAAGAATTCTGTGTTAAACTCTTCAGGGAGCGGCTTCCACCCCACCGCTATTCCCGTGCCGCCGCCCGTGGCTTTTTTCTCGTCATCCTCTTCCTTGCACGCCACACCCACGAACTGCCCAGCGGGCCGCCCCAACTCCCACAGTTCGAGACTAGAGACAGCCGAGCCCATCAAGCGCATGAGCGTGATGATGACCAGCAGCGAGTCCACGCTCTCGCTTGGACCCTTCGTCCATCAGAGCACCGAGGCCGACACCAGGAGCAACACCAAGAAGAGGAAGACCTCGTCCGCTAGCGGCGGCTTCACTAACACAGCTGTATGCACAGGTGACACAAAATTTAAAACTCAAAAAAATCTGCCCATTCTGATCACTTGTAAATGTCAAACTATTCACACCTTGGTTTACAAGTTGTTAAGTAACTTAAGAGTAACACTTAAGGATCGATTCGAATCTGTGATTCATTTAAAATAAATCGATTCACTTTCAACAAAATCGATTCCCCTGGAACATGATTTAAATCCACGTGGATCATAATTCAAATCATTGATTTGTTAAAGATGAATCACTTTAAACCGGAGTTTAAAGTTTGTTTAGTTTTTTGTCTAGTTTTTACCTACCACAAATAAGTGTATTTGTTTTTAAGATTAAAATCATATCATAAATACAATGATTCAGCTAGAATTGATACACATAGCTGGGTCTTTTCAATCAATATTCATATTAAACAGCAGGGGGTGCTACACTAAATATAAAAGATAATCACACATACTTTTTCTTTGCTATTATTTCTAACAAGATATAGTCAGAAGCAAGAATTTTTTTTAAGTTAACAAGAAAGTTTTATTTAAAATGAATTGTATAGTGGGTGTGTGGCTCCATCTCTACTGTGACCCTAATGAAGTGTGTTTTTGTTCTCTGTCTTTTTGTGGATCTTTAGGTGTCGGGGTGCAGGGCCCTGGCAGACAGAAAATGGCCAAGTCTCCATCCATCAATAACATTCACAGCAAACACAGTCGATCTCTGCCGGGAACGCCGGGGCTCACCAACAACTCCCTCTTACATCAGGTGCGCTCTTCTATCTGCAATCACTGCGTTTCTATTCACGAGCTCCACGTTTCTATCCGCGAGCTCCGCGTTTCTATCTGTGAGCACCGTGTTTCTATTTGCGATTACTGAGTCTTTGCGAGCTTGATCAACTTCCTGCTCACTTCAGGTAATTCTGCACGTTTTTCTGCAACGGCAAATTCTAAATGAATGTGACGCACTTCCATGAATACAGCCGAGAGAGCACAATCTGCTATGCTTTCTCTGGGTGGTTAGATGGCGCTCTCTCCTAACATCATTCGGTCAGCTAATGTATCAGCATGTTGGTTCTCCAGCGAAGCTCCGAAAGAAGCTGTGATTAGATATTTAATGTTTAAACAGAAAAACGTTTTGTGTGTATGTGTGTGCGTGCAAAGATTCACTCATTTAGAATTTGATACATGCAACACGTTCCAAAAAAGTCGGAGCAGGGGCAACAAAAGAAACACCTGTTTGGTACATTCCACTAGGGGAACAGCATGATTGGACATAGGCGAGTGTTATGTTTCATTTGGAACTCGAGCTTCATGGTAGATTTTAAACGCCCCGTCACTTCTAGCTTGTGTTTGGGCATAATGTGGATATTAGGGCTGTCCACAACCAAGGATTTTGTTGGTCGACCAGAGGTCATCATTTACTTCAACTAATCGACTAGTA
>JAOTRQ010000001.1:421018-434121 GCA_028565875.1 Hoplisoma paleatum | reverse complement strand
ACACACACACACACACACACACACACACACACACACACACACACACACACACACACACACATACATACATACATACATACACATACACATAAAGAAAGAGGGAAAGAAGGTTGATAGTTGGCGCATATTCAAAGAATATTGAATTATAAATGATGGTCCTGGGTTCGACTCCCAGCTGGAGAAAATAGGCTCAAGTTCCCACAGACAAACTTCTTAATCTTCCCTGACAAAACAAGAAAAAGTGTGTGTGTGTGTGTGTCTGAAGGAGTAAAGGGAGGCAACTCCATATCAGCGTAAATGCCTGACAGTATTAACTTTTGTCCCAGAAGCGTACTGAGCATGCTCAGTGTGTTTTTCCCCACACAGAAATGAACCTCTTTGGCGCAGGTCGTGCTCGCACTCTCGCCATCAATTCCTGCTTTTGTTTTATGCTTTCATTTACTACTCACCACGTCAGAGTAACGTCACGCATCACTTCCTCCAACGCCAGGCTTGGCGTGACCCGGAAATCCCATCAACACTTTCACTGAGCCAAACACAGGGTGCGCTTACCGAAAAATCCGGACTATGGAGCGGTCCAGTATACCAGAACACCGCGCCCTCCATTCAGATCGTAATACCCTAGAGAATGTACAAGTGCCCAAATTCAACCCCTTAATCACCACTACACCCCCTGCCCCCTGGTCCCATTTCAAAACCGGATTTCCTGCAGATTACAGCGAGGTGGAAATCATTGGTGTTTAATCGCTGAAAGGAGCTACAATTCCTGGATGAGCTTGGAAGGGTTAAGAATCAGACACACCCAGACTAGCTGAGTCCTACACCCTAGAACAAGGAGAACAATGGCACTTCTATAAATGACCCAAACCTTATTAACGTTACTCATTCGTTTACAGTAAGTGTTGTTTCAGAGTCATAGTGGTGGGAACCAACTAAGAAAACGCCCTGGACAGGGCACCAGGTAAATTGGCCACTTCCTTATTCCCACGAGTGACATCAAACTCCAAGAAAGGAGAACACACAGAAAGTGTCCAAAAAGTGGATATCAGAC
Source organism: Hoplisoma paleatum (assembly GCA_028565875.1). Taxonomy (NCBI): domain Eukaryota; kingdom Metazoa; phylum Chordata; class Actinopteri; order Siluriformes; family Callichthyidae; genus Hoplisoma; species Hoplisoma paleatum. Next base: position 433,070 of record JAOTRQ010000001.1, on the reverse strand, counting down.
TCTATAATGAAGATCAGACTCCAATCAAGCACCAAAATGTAAAATGTCAGATCACAAAAAGTTCATCAGCCACCAAAAAAAGGAATCAAACCTGACAGAAGAGGGTGTTTAAAAAAAAGGGTCAAACCCTAATAAGAAAGATATAAAAACCAACAAGAGGGTACCAGCCCTTAAAAAGGGACCAAAAAGAAAGATGTCAAATCACAAAAAGTTGACATTGCACCCCACAAAGGAAAACATCAGACACCAAGGAAATGGTGCAGAGGTAACCTGCCCTCTAAAAAACATCAGGGATGAATAAAACCCCAACATAGTTAGCCGGTCCGCTAACGTTGCTGACTCTGTTGCCAGTTCTAAAGATAGCAGCTATACATATAGCGCCGCACAATCAGTGCTCTAAAACAGACCCCTAAAAAGAGGACATCTACCCCAGAATTGAATACATAGGGGTTTTACTCCGGAAGAAAATGCAAACAACTTGACAGGGATCATAAATGTTGGTTTCTGTGGATCACGAAATCTGTCAAAACAGAATGGCAAAATTAGGACGAGCAAGGTTCACTGGTTGGTCAAGTTGAATTTCAGCTCTTTGTGTTTATGTAAAAATGGCTTATTTTGTTGGCGCTCAGAGGCAGATGTGCTGTTTGTTGATTAGCTCGGCTAGCATTGGGAAAATCTCAGCGTATTCAATTGAATACCCATAGTTCCATTCTTCAGTCTGATCCGTATCAAACACAGGCTGTATATCAGACTGAGGATGGCGAGCTTTGCTAAGCCTGATTAATAACTGAAGAAAAGTGTCAACAAGGTCCAAGGAGACTCGCACACACACACATGCACACGCACATGCATACACACACACACACACACAAGCTTTAGCAGGAGGTCACGTCATCGAATGGTTTCAGTTCATAAATCTGTGTGAGGCCTGGCCAGAAAAGAACTGATTACTTTTAGGATTATGATAAGAAAGTTACCAGAATAAATGTTACAAAATTATTATTTTAATAGTAGGGGGTGCTTTGTCTCCTGCGTAATACACAGGACAAACAGATCTCAATCTCACAATTGTTAAAACAATAAAAAAAAATTGAAATAAAAAATAAAAACAATTTAATTCAACACATTCATTTAGGGGGGTGTAACAAATCATCTTGTCAAACATTTTTAACTCCTCATCACCAATAGCGCTTCCCAACCGGTAGCTAAAGTTTAAAACTTATGTTACGTCTAATAAAATAATTCACATAAAAATCAATAAATCATAATAATTTAATTCTTAAATGACTGAACCTCGGTTTTGCCAAAAGCGTTTTAATAAATTAGGACTGAAAACCAATGCAATCTGGCAACCGTATTTACAGCAGGTGATTCTCAGTAGGAGATTAAATATGGTAAAAAAAAATACATTACAAACTTTAGTAAGTGTAAATGTTAATAATCCCATCTGGGCCGGAGAAAGTGCTCAGACACACCACAAATATATGTATGTATTTATTGTAATTGTTAATTTCACACTTTATACTTTTTAACTCGGGTTTCACACAGTTCCCCTTACTGCATGTCTTTTGACTGTAGTCCAAAGTCCTGGACTGAACACACAGAGACACAGGAATAACAAGCTAAACATTTAGCCACTGTGTTGCTTTAATCCACTTTGTAGATCTACTTTGAAATAGATTAAAATAGAATCGTGGTTTCTGTGATCGAATAAAAAAATAGGGTCAAACTACAGATTCATTTTTTTAAATATAATTTACAAATAATGTAATACATTTTGCTAATTAATGTCAGGTTGTGATATACAGGTGGGTGTGTTGGCATGGTGTTGCTCCCTGTTATGTGTTCGTCATGGTCTCACTTTTGCACTACATGAATCAACAAAAATAGCTTTGTGACCTCGAAAACTCTACAATTTGGAAGATGATCGTGGATTTTTGTTAAGTTTTGCTACGTAACACCCGAACACGTGAATTATTTAAATTATGTAATGCCGAAGGTGCTCGGCAGGGGGCGCGTGACTGCTGTTTTATTTACATTACCGATCATAGATTCGGGGCACAAAAGATGAAACAAGCTAATTCGGCTAATTAAGTACACCTCGTTAAATACGAAATAAATACATTTAAGATAGTTTTAATTATATAGACAGTTCAGGCTTAACATTATAAAGCAATACATATCGAATATTTTATTTTTAAATTGTTCTTTTCTATTTTTTCTACTTGTTTTGAATGTAAAATAATTATTAATATATGTTAATTTCTTTATAACGTCTAATATTAGAGCTGTTGTACATAAGTCTAAATGCTTTTCCTGCTTCTAAAAATTTTAATTTAGAAACTTAGATGCTTTTAATTGTACCTGCTGGGTAATATATCCCACACACTAACAGCGATAATCAGTGTTATTCACTTCAGCTGTCAGTATCAAGATTTTTATTTCTGGATTGTTGTGGAGCTGTAGCAAAAAAAAATCTGAAATACACTCAAAGTTAATGTGGATCGGTTTTACCTCCTTACCACCAGGTGGCGTCTGTGCTGCACATTTCTCTGAGATATTTTTATTTCATCAAATGAAAAAACGTGAACGTGGCGAATGTCAATGTCAATAAAGTTCTTATCGATCCGCTTTTGTTTGTTTATTAAGTTTTTAATGTCATGTTTTACACATTCGGTAACATTCATGACAAAAGATGATTGTTCATCACACATGTTGAGTCACATTAAAACACAGTTATAGATGTCATGTTGTATCTTTATTTGCCTTACCTGCATGTCTTAAGACTGTGTGAGGAAACCGGAGAACACTCAGACTCCGCACAGAAAGCTTTGGGTCTACCCAGGAATTGAACCCGGAATCTTGGTGTCTCAAGTTCAACGCTGTCCCTGGACTGTGCTGACCGCTAAGCCACAATGTCACCTCCTAAGAGGGCTTTTAACAGTTTAGCAAAGGACAATTAGGCTCTGCATATAATAAAATATATATTATATATGAGTGTAAAAATAGTGCTTTTATAAAGCATACATAATAAAATGGCCAGTGTGTACAGGTGAAGCCTGTCTAACATAAATCCTGTTTATGTACAGAAGCTTGCTGAGTCTAATAGGAAGAGACAGCAGTAAACCGCTGTGACCCTCGGCTAGTCGCTGGTGGATTAACCTTCATATTTTGCTGACGTTCAGAGCGCTAATCTATCAGCTGTCCAGCTATATGCCAACAATAAAGTACATTAAATGTATAGAAGTTCCTTCTAAAATCTAGAAGTCTATCTGTCTGGACGACTCAAAGCATTTATTTACTCATCCAACCTATCCTCCTGTTCTGTTGATGTTCAGAAGGCTAATCAGTATTGCAATGGGTCAGTGCCGTCCGACTACATATATGTAGAATAAATGTATTTACATTTCTAAAAGTTCTAGAATCTAGAAGTCAAATCTAGAAGTTTGTCTGTCTTATTTATTTACTTACTTACCAAACCCACCAACCTTTAGTTAGTCGATGGTGGATTATTTTCGGATTATTTTCTGCTGACGTTCAGAAAGCTAATCCGTGCCGCAGAGAGTCAGTGCTGTCTGGCTTCCACAGACTGACCAAAGTCCCCCGACACGATGAGGATGAACGGCACAGAGGGTCCTGACTTCTACGTCCCTGTCTCCAATGCCTCGGGGCTGGTGAGGAGTCCTCACGAGTACCCTCAGTACTACCTTGCTGATCCGTGGGTGTATTCCTCACTGGCCATCTATGTCCTGTTCCTCATGGTCGTGGGCGTCCCTGTGAACTTACTGGCACTCTACGTGATGGTCTCTCACAAGGTACTGCGGACGCCATTCTATTACCTGCTGGTAAACGGGGCCATGGCCAACCTTCTGGTGATCGCGGTCAGCTTCCCGTTTACTCTGCACACGGCCATCCACAGTTACTTCGTCCATGGAATTGTGGGGTGCAATTTTGAGGGATTCTTTACAGTCCATGGTACCGCAATCTCGCTCTGGTCACTGGTGGTTCTAACCGCAGAGAGGTGCATTATGTCTCTCCGGCCAGGCGTGGACCTCCGGACACGCCGTAGACTCGTGGTCAAGGGTGTCAGCTTCACCTGGTTGATGGCGTTCAGCTGCTCTCTGCCGCCTCTCCTGGAGTGGTCCCGGTACATCCCAGAGGGTCTCCAGTGCTCCTGTGGGGTGGACTATTACACCATAAAGCCGGATCTATACAGCGAGTCTTTCATCTACTACATGTTTGGCGTGCACGTGGCTACGCCCTTCACCATTATCTCCATATGCTGCTCACGCCTGCTGTGCTACAGCGACCCGGATCAGACTGAGCAGGACGCCAACCGTATGACGGTTGCCATGGCGATGATCTTCTTCGTCTGCTGGACGCCGTACGCCGTTCTGGGCTGGGACATCTTCACACATCGTGGCGCTGCCTTTGATCCTTTCTCAATGACCCTGACTTCCTATTTCGCAAAGAGTACGGTGCTGTTTATTCCTCTCGTCTGTATCTGCATGGACAAGCGTTTTCGGGAGGGGATGAGGGCCACGATGTTCCGTGGCAAGAGCCCATCCACATAAAGAGACATTTCCTTTTAGTGAACTGAGGGCTGGAAGCCCAAGGTTCTAAGAAGCATTTCAATAATAAATTACAATTAATTTGTACAGGACTTGTGTAATGAGTAAATCTAAAAATATTTTATTTTACCTCAATGTATTACTTCAAATGTGATCATAAATACAGTCCCACTGTGGCCTACTAGATGTAACGTAAAGCCTTAACAAAAAGGCGATTGTATTTGCGCCTGTTAAAATGTTTTTATGTCTTCCTTTCGTCATGGTTCACATGTTGAATCTCAGGACGTAATTAGTTTACCGATTTAAAATGCCAGCCAAATATTCCTTCATTAAGTAAATTCCAGAAGGACGATTGGGGCAAACAGATGCTCCGGTTGCCACAGCAACCCAGAATCCATCCGTCGGATGCAAACTCTACTTTAAAATGGAGTTGGGTTTCAAGGACGTTGAGTTTAAGTTTTTTTTTCTCACATTTAATCCAATCTGTGGTTTAGTGAGCACATGTGCCTGGTAGGGCAATTAGAAATTCAGTGCCCTCCTTAAGGCATTTCAGTCATAACCTGTCGATGCTCAGAATCGAACCAGTAACCTTCCAATCACAAAACTTCCCCAATGCTGAACATTAACATTATGTAAATATAAGTAATATAAAAATAATATTAAAACAGTGAAAACAAACTTGTGATTTGTGCGCTAGTGCTAGGCGCTAACCACAAATTTGCTCATGCGAATTAAACTAATCCTAATCCTGGCCTTCACACAGAGGTGAAGCATGCTTACTTGCCGACCTCTAGGTTCGATTTCCATACCTTCCAGGTCTATTACAAATATCACATCCGCCTAAGCAGGGATTTTAAAAAAGGTGTCCATGTGTGAGTGTAAACAGCGGATCCTAAAGATGAATCAATGATGGACTTATTCATCATCAGCTCTAATAGTGGGTGAAAATCTCCCGTCTGGGCTAAAAGCCTCCACTCTGCTTCCTTATTTATGAAAGTCCGCTGAAAGCCACTTACCGCTCGGCTCGTTGACTTGAGTGCTTAATTTAATGTTGGCCTGACACCGCTTTTCTCTGAGAGAGAACTTCACCTTTTACACATCAGATACATAAACACTGATGAGCCAAAAACATGCAGTAGAGTAGCTCGTATCGCGTAACCCACCTTGTGCATCAGTGACCCTTGGTCAACCCTTTTGATAGACACTGACCTCTCTGCAGACCAAGACACCCAACAAGAGCTGTTCTGACTCAGTGTTCCAACAAACCTTTGAACATCGCCTTTGAGAGTAAAATGTTTACGCGTATATCCCACCAGCTGCCATGATGATTATCAAGACATTATCAGTGTCATTTACACTAGTACACTAGTTACTATTACACTAGTAGGAATGTAATGATTGACTGTGAGTATTTAATATAGGGAGCTGCCTCGCGGCCTCAAAATCTCAAAGTTGGCAGCTGTATAACGTGACAATATAAGATGGTCACTGGATCAACATAACTGAGACCGTGCTAATGCAGGTAGCATTGCGCCATTCAAAACAATGGGATGAGGTGGCACAAGTGCATTAGCATCTCAAAAATCTTCTATCGATCTTGCAAGTAATTCCACTCGTTCAATTTTATATAAATTAAACGTGAATAAAAATGTATTCACTTAGGAAAGCAAGTCTTTTTCGCCATGCATTGGCAGCCATGTCTTATTTATTTATTTGAGGAAGAGGATTCGTTCCGCTATGAATTCTGGTATTGCTTTACAATATTTTAAACAATTGGGGATTAACTGTCTCGCTCAGTGGCCCAATAGTGATGTTAGTAAGGAATGAACTGAATGGAACTATTAAGTAAATATAAATTCTTCACTGAATCGTTACATCCCTACAGCCAAACTGTTCCCATAATTTCAAAAATATGAAAATTAAACATTCGTTATTGTATCGTATACATATTTTATTCACACGTTATAACTTTATTCACCCTTCATTTTGTTAAAATGATCAGCTCTGAATGTACACGTACTGCAAACTGTCAAAAATATACAAACGAATGCAGACTTGTGCTATACTCTGATTCAGATGTGTAAAAATCATCACTTCAGGGGGGTTGGGGTTGGACAAAAAGACAAAAGAATGGAAGGACATGCACGGCCGGACGGCAACGCCCGGTGCATGGGCGTGGCCCTGTGAAATTAAAAATACTACAGAATCAGACAGGAGTCCGAAAATGTGTCCTTTATAAAATCAAATAAAACAAAAAAAAACCATTGAGAGTGGTACTATTAGGCACATAATCGTTTCCTTTTTACATTAGTCTCTGGTAGGTGCAGGACTGTATGGTGAGGGGTGAGGGTGTCAACAATCGCTGGAAACGCTCTCATTGTTCTGCTGTCTGTTACATCAGGTCATGTGATGTCTATTAAAAACACAGGAATGTCATAGTAAAATCCGTAGCATAGTATCTCGGACAAAAGCTGATGTGTGAGATTATTCAGTTTATTAAATGCTGAGATCTTTGGAGTTGTCCTTGTATGTTCTCCTTCTAGGCTCTGAGAGTTCGTTGCCCGGCTGTCTGTATCTCGACTCGTGAGTTTGGTAGTAATCTCTGAAGCGATTGGCCCCGTGTTCCTCCTCAGAGTCGTCTTCGTCTTCGGATGACCTTGCTGGAGATGGATCCCGATCCAGACTCCTCGCCCTCGCTCTTGATGTCTGGGCCAGGCCATTTCTTTCTGGGGAGCGACCTCTCAAAAGGGAGCTGTACTTCTGGAAAGCGGAGTCAGACTCGGGAGTCCGGGGACGACGAAGGCTCTGGTCAGCGGAGGAGAAGCTATCGTAGGGTCCGCGAGGGAGAGTACTGCTAGGATTCATGCGGCCATATGTTAGTTGCGGAAGGGTGTCGCCGCGGAGCAGGCGGTCATAGGACCGGCGAGGGGGTTGGAGGAAAGACTCGCCTGGGTCCGGGAGTGTACTGGGAAGGGTGTCATTGCTGTTCATGCGGTTGTAGAGCCTGCCTGGGAAGAGTGGACCTTTGTTTAATACTGAGCTGTCATATGCCGGTCTGTGCAGGGGACTTTGGCGGTTCAGACGGTCCATTGGTGGTGATTCCTGCAAGATGCTTTCCAGGTCGGATGGAGGCTCAGGAGATGGAGGCTCCTTCAAGGCCACATCCTCGTCACGCTGTGGTTTGCCATTACGAGGCCGGTTTGATGTCCGGTTCGGGGATTGATATCTGGAGCGGTGTGGTGATCGGTGCCTATTTGGGGACCTGTGCCGGTGTCCGGACCTGTCAGGCGAGGAGTGACGATGCTGATGCCGCCTCTCAGGAGACCGTCCGTAGCGACTGTCCAAGGTGTTCTCCGCACTCCTAGTCCGGTGCCTTTTCTCCGGCGAGTGGTGCCTTCGTTGGTGATGGTGGTGACCACCAGATGAGTCATACCTGGATGCGCCATTACCCTGTCGCCTGTCCCTGCCCTTCCGGTCTGGAGAGCGGTACCTGTGATTGGTATGGTGATGACTGGAGTGGTGCTTGCGCTGATGGGAGTCTCGTGACCTCTTGTCCTCATTGTGGGATGTTTTGTGGTCTGGTGGTAAAGATCTTGAATCCAGTGAGGGGCGGGGATGCCGGCCAGATGGGGCGGAGCTCACTTCCGGAACAGTTTGTTGAGCCCTGTTGATGGGGCCGTTGTCATTGTCTGGAATGTAGACAAAGGATTATGGGTAAAATATTCAAAGCAATTTTGCTATCTCAGGGTTTTAAATGAGCTGTTAGTTTGGGTAACTATTTGGCAAAACCTCTAGTGACATAAGAATCAGTAAGGATGCAGTTATGACAGATGTTAGCACAAGCGTCCTTAACAGACAATCAATTAATTTAAACAATTTCCTTCTATTTTTTGAGTCACAGCTCAGAAGTTTCAGGTTTGAGCCAGACTAGGTTTAGATCATGTGCACCAATCCAAACTCTTTAAACTCTAAACTCTTTAAATCTTGCTTGTTAATAATACTAGTCGATTCCAAAATGGCAGGACAGGATTCTTATACCTACACCTGATTGGTCATACAGAAAGAATCCATTGTTTATGTTTATCCCCCGGTTAAAACATCAAGCGAGAAAGGTCATCTAAATTAAGTAAAAGTGTGCACACTCTATTGTTTTGTTTACTATAGTACTCCCTCTTGTGGTCTGCACCACTACAGGGTTCGAAGTGTAATTGGAAAATATTGGAGGGGCACATCGAGTGATTCTCTGCACTGCACATTCATGCTCAGATTAGATGTGTGTATGGAGAGACACACCCTAATCAATGCATTCGATCATTCCATTATGGCGGCACTACGGATGGACTGAAGCCCATGAGAGGTGTAGGTGGGGTGCGTGAGGGACGACTCGATGAATGTTTGCAGACTTACTTCAGACTCTTTAGAATGTCTCAGGATGGATGACATAAAAAACAAAACCCACATCAACATTTCAAACGACGAAGCGCAAGTTCATCCACGATGGGTTGAGGATTCAAACCACAATGAGGTTGAGCGTTTGCAGCCCGCTTAATGGGATGGACTGGGTAAGCGATGACGGCACGGGTCTGGGCATTTTACAAACCGTGGTCTGGTTCTGGAGGAGGCCGGGATCTCCTGCCTTGTCGTTGTTTTTGCCTCCAGGCGTGGCTTGTTGGGCGACCGCCGCTGAGGAGAGAGACGTACGGCCCGACACGAGATATTTAAAATAAGAGAAGAGAAAAGAGAAAAGGCAGAACGTTTAGAAACCAGAAATATGAAACCAGATGTGATATTTGATGGATGAAAAATGTGTTTATTTGTACATTTAGTTGATCAGAAACAGAGAGATCGGCTATACAGTCACCCCCAGAGTGAAAAATCAACAGAGGAATGATCCGAAACACACACACACACACGATTCAGATGTTTTTCATTTGTACACACATAAACCTGATGTACTCAAACTGTGTCTCTCAAGTCCCCACATAGAGCCCCACCGACACCTCGGTCGTGTACATGGATCAATTATTAATTTATTTGATGTCATAACTATAAAAACTTAGTAGGCGATGTTGAACAGCATGGTTGTGAAGTGATCTTGGGATAATAAATGATTGAAAATTATTAGTATTAATTTATATAATGAGCACATGTTCAACCACATTAATAATAATATCAACAATATATATTTTTAATAATATTACTATAAAAACAAGTGACAGAAATACCATTATTACCTTCACTACCTTAATAGTCTTAATAATAATAATAATAATAATAGTATTTAAAGATATGAATAACGTTAAGAAAATTCATATCAACAGTGTTAACATTATTAAAAGTAAAAATCAATAAATAATGTTTTTTTTAAATTATTATTAGTGTGGTAATCACGCTATTATTATCCATTATTGCTACGCTGATTTTTCTTACACAATTTCTAAAATATCAATTTTGTTCCAAAACCAAAACGTCCAGCACATAGGTGAATGGATGGCTGAAATAAATACATACAATACGTGAAGTATTCACGTGTGTTAATTTAAAAGTGATCGTTAAGTAAGCAGAACTTAGAGACCTGACCCACAAATCTCTAGTTATCGTTTCATTACCAGCTTTCCAGCCATGACAGTTTTTGACTGAATAGTCGCAGATTTGATCAAAACGACTTCAAGATTTTATTATGACAGTAATCATTACTAATTATTACACTGTTATTACTATCAGTGACTTTTACAGAATGGGAACAAATTCCCACAGACATACCAATAAATACTTATAAGATTCCATGAAGGTCTTTTGATATGACATTGATATGACATTGTCCGGATTTCTCCAAAGCAACTTACAACTACAAGTGTAAACCATTTTAAGCAGTTTAAAGTTAAGGGCCTCGCTCAGGGATTTAACAGTGGCAATTTGGTGGTAGTGGGGTTTGAACTGATGACCTTCTTAAGGCGACCTCAATCATTAAGCCAAATAAAATGAGAATAGTGTTGACGATCTAATTCAGTAGGTTTGGGTCGAGTGTGTTTAGATGTGTTAAGATGTGACTATTTAACAGATAACTGATCTTTTGGCACTTGGGAAACATTTGGCTTCTTGTGGAGACTGTGAGAAAAGTTTGATTAACACCATAATTAACCTAAAGTAAGTAAAGTAACAAGAGAAACAAATGTACAAAAATATACAGCTTTGAAAAGATCATATACATGACACAATTCTGCACCTCGAATCATGAAATCATGGATGAAAAATGCTTTAAAAAAAACAGCGCCGACCAATGAGCATACAACATTTACAACAAATCTTCCATAAATATTATGGAAAACGACGTCCTGAAAACGATTTATTGACTGATCTGGTCATGCAGAATGCAGCTGGATTTCAGTTTCATGGCTGGACGGACGCTAACAGCGGCTCGGGCGCGGCTATACGAAACCAGAGTCTGTCGTAAAGTCGTCTCAGTAGCAACATTCACCTTTAATAAATAGCATAAATATCATACTTACACTCACCGTGGCCTTAAAGAAAGCTCGTCCGGGCCGCGTTTTTGAATCTCATACTGAAAATAACGTGCTCTGCGAGACCGTGGGGAAATAATAAAGGTAAAATCCAGTTACGAAAGATCTTCCCGCCACCCGTCTAAATGTTAGTGTGTTAAAAGCGTGTGCGTCAGAACCGCCACCCACAGAGCTAGATTGTTTGTTTCCAAAATCGTGCACAGAGAATCAGAGAAGCGCCGGGATGAAGAGGCAGGACAGCAGCGCCTTGACCTCGCTCAGGGTGTGAAGACCGGCGAGAACGGGACGTTTTCGTAGATGGACCCACCATATTCCGGGACGGAGCCGTCGCCGCGCTTCAGCACTAGGTGCGCCGCCCGGCCGCCGCTCTTGATCAGCTCGATGGCACGGGTGTGTTTCATGCCCTTGGTGCTCTCGCCGTTGATCTCCAGGATCTCGTCTCCAATCTGAGATAGTAAACGTACAAGTATCGATCATTCCATAACCTTTTAATAACGAGTGCAATTATTAATAAACATTTATTGTTTTGGCAACATTATTGATTTAGTGTAGTTTTTGAACTGGATGCCCTTACTGATGCAAGCCCCCTATTTATTCAAATGTGTTCTTTTTTTCTTTTTACTTTACTAGTTTACTTCGAGCATTCTCTTGGCGCTTGTGTGGTAGCAGAAAATCCTGCCGCTTTATCTGAGCGCACATACAATTCTTCTGATAATAAATTAATAAATTTTTATTATGCAATTATATTATTAGTATATTACATGTGTTTATTGTTATTAAGTTACTGTTATAATACTAGTTAATATTGCTACTATTATTATTGTTTTATTATTATTATGACTGCTGTTATTTTTATTTCAGCTATTATGTTTATTATTCTTTTTAGGGCTGTCCACAACCAAGGATTTTGTTGGTCGACCAGAGGTCATCATTTACTTCAACTAATCGACTAATAGTCGA
>JAOTRQ010000001.1:397320-407344 GCA_028565875.1 Hoplisoma paleatum | reverse complement strand
ACCAATGGAATTTGGCCGACTAGTAATTTTTTCGGTCGACCAACGAATAATCGATTATTTGCGGACAGCCCTACAATCCGGCCATGACTGACCGGCAATATAACATCTGGATATATTTGTAGTGCCGCGCTGCTTGTGTAGATGCTGTTTATTTGTATTCTGAGTTTATACATTATATATTTGTCTATCATTCAAATCTACATTTTAGTATTTAGCTTGTTGCTGGTATATGGACACCTAAACCCAAACAAATATTCATCCACTTGTGTTACTTGAAGAAATAAGACTCTGATGCTCGTTCCAATTCCAGTTGATTACTTTAATTAAACTTTTAAAGCAATTCCACCAACAACCAAATAGAATTTTGTGTCGAAGGTTTTACACACAAAAAAATTAATCTGCAAAAAAATATCTTTTTTGAACTAAACATTTAGTTTTTTTGCTGCTCGCACAGATGAAAAGTGTCAAAACTCAAAACCAAAAAACAGCAAAGCAGAACAAAAGCACAAAGAAGGAAAAAAGATGCAAAAAAAATAATAATAAAAAAAAAAAAAACTAAATTTTAATTAAAAAAAGCAAGATGAATTTAAAAAGACTTTTGTTTGCAGATCAGATTTTTTTGTGTAAACGTTTTGGCCCAAAATTCACTCCATACTTGACGCTGACATCTTATCTCTCATTTAAAAACACTAAGAAAACCAAATCTGAAGGAACATAGGCGGCTTGGGAGATGACAAGCAACCATGCGAGGATCTGGGCACAAGTCCGAGCAAAGCCATGTGGCACGTCGTGGAAGGAAACGGGTGTCATAAGCCGACCTGCCAAGTTACAGTCGGAGAATCATCAAGGGTTTTCAGATTCAACGTCTTAATACAGGATGAGAAAATGATCTGACTGCAATACACTTTTAAAAACCGGGGTGTCTGTTTGCATCCAGGGGCACAAAGCATTCCCCACTATCTGTGTCCCGAAAAGTTCATTCAAAGAGGATTCTAGAGAGTTCCATATAATAACCTGGCCTGTAAAACTAGCATTTATGTGGCTTGTCTTTTGTATGTTCTATGATATGTATGTGTTTGTCTATTATTACTATACGCTGCAATTTTCTGTTTAGAGTGCTTAGTGGTTGGGATACTTGGTTAAGAATCAAGAGGTTGCTGGGTCAAACCCCACAGTCACGTTAAGCCTCACTTGCTCAGAATCTTCTTCAGTAAAAATTGTAAGCCACTTTGGATAAAAGCATCAACTAACTGCAGAAGAATGTTCCGGTGTTTAGTGTATTAGTCCATTATGCGTTGCACCGTGACCCTAAATTTGATTAAGTGCTAGAACTAGATAATGGGTAAATGCCCTTACTGATGCAACCCTTCCTATTTATCTGGCGTTGGGATAATTAATCTAATGCACTGTATTTACTAGGAATTGCTAATTCTTTTAGGATAAATTTATACATTTTAAATGCAGAGGGTGCTATTATTTTTGTCAGGTTTTGAACTTAGATGTTAATAATGTAGAATGTTAAATATTACAATCTAAAAATAATACCAAAACCATGTGGAATTATTAGTCGTTGTGAAAATTACATCCGGGTGTATAATATTAGACATTGCTGTTTAAACCAGGGTGCAGATGGCATCTGCCGAATTGTAAACAAGTGTGTGAAAAAAAAGACTGTAGTCGGATGAAATGTACTCATTGTGTTACGGAATAGTGGCATTGCAGAAGCAGGACTTTGAAGCACCGAGACTGGGGTTTAAATCCCAGTGGCATCGCGGGCAGTAAGCAGCCGGAGGCCGGCGGCACGGGTATTACTCAGAATTTCATCACAAAGTGATCGAGTGGCCAATCAGCATTGCTGAATATCATGTGATGCGACACACTGAGAGGGAATTGAACAATGATGGTAAACTATTGATTTCATTCTGCTCTTGGTTTCACAAACAAATACTTTATTATACATTAAAAAATAATAGTGTGAGCGCCCTCTGCTGTTCAGAGTGTATATCAATCAGCATCCCAAGTAAATCAATTCTTGTTTACATCTTTGATAGCCAGTGCTTTAAAGTAATAATAAACAGGTTGGTTGTGTCAGGAAAGACATCTGAGGTCAAAACTATGGCAGCTGAACAATATAAATCACAATCCGCTATGGCGCCACCAAATGGGAGAAATGTAAATGAATGTAGGAAGGTTATTAGCTTTGCCAATCCTGTTGACATATAAAGTATAGAGTTCAAATTCATATTAAAAATAAGCACTCACCGGCTCTCCTGCTTCATTCCCTCCGAGGATCCGGAACCCGAAGCCAGTATCTTTCCTCCACAGGAAGATATCCTGTTCTTGGGAATCTGGCACTGAAACGAAATAAATAAAGAAATAAACGAAAATAAAATATCAAAACGAGCTCAGTTCACACGCAGCGTGACTTGAATGGTCTGAATCATTTCTCTCGGGTTCGGCTTGGCGGCCCAAAGAAATGCAAACGGAAAGCAGCGGCGGATCTAACAACGTCATCATCCAGCAGCACCCGGGGGTTAGGCTCAATCAACATGACGCTCGGGTTCTCTAGAGCTTTCAAGAAAGTCTAATAATGGTGTGTGCGCCTGCAAAAAGATCCTGTAAATCATTTCAGCCAGAATAAAGACATAATTAACAGGGTGTGAAATGAATAGAAATGAACATCAGGACGTATTTATTCGTAATCGACAGATCACGGCTTACGGTAGAACACATTTCCACCCTAGTCCATGTAGATGTGAGGTGCATAGCAAAACGTTTAGATAGTCCTGGTTGGTAGGTCAGCTAGTTTAGTCTCATTCAGACCAATTAAGCACCAAACTGAAAAACTGAGTTCACTTCAAGGTCAGTACCATCGACTCAGAGATTTCTGGACTATTCAGGCTAGTTTACAGGTCACTGAACAACTCGAGCCAGGTTCTAGACCTCCGGACAGCTCAGGTCAGAGATTTCTGGACAGTTTAAGCCAGAATAAAGATCAGTACACAGTTTTTAGCTCACACGTTGAAGGCTGGTCCAAGCTGTCCCTAGTTAAGCTAAGTGATCTCTGGACAGTACGGGTTTCTTGACAGCATGGACAGTTTGATCAGTAGCTCAGGTCCGGTTACAAATTTCAGGACACCATGGCCAAGGTACAGAGGTTGTGGATCGCTGGACAACTTTGACCAGTCAAGGATTTCTGGACAGTTATGCCCTGACAGTTCGGACTAGAGATTTCCTGAGAGCCTGGTTCAGGTTACAAATCTTTGGGCAGTTTGGTAACATTATGGACAACACAGTCAACTAGACTGTTCTGGGCAGGCCACAGATCGTCAAACAGTTTGGTTCAAATTGCAGATGAGTTTATAGATCACTCTAGAGTTCAGGCCTGAGAACTCTAGCCAATGGACTGCTTGAGCCAAGTTACAGATCACTGGACAGTTTCAAGTCAACTCAAGTCAGAAGTTTCTGAACAGTTTGCGTCAAATTACAGATCTATGAACAACGAGTTAGAAGTTTCCAGACAGTTCAAGTTAAGTTATTGACCTCTGGACAGTTCGGTTCATGTTACAGATCTCCGGATGGCTCCGAAACAGAAGCTGGACCGAGATCTAATTAATTGGATTCTAACTGGCTGCTCCAGTGAGGGAAAACGCAAGTTCTGCGACACGTTGTGAAACATGAACAAAGTCGCGAATCAAACAGGGTCGTGTTTGATTTAGCACCCCTGCTCAGACATGTGGGCAGAGCAGCCGGACAGTCTCATCAAGCCATATAAAAAAGCACAAGCTACAGTGCTGCAGACATTATTAGCTCCCAAAATCTTCCAACATAAGAAATGAGTAAATTCCGTCCATGCACATGTGGGTATGAAAGAAATGAAATAAATATTTTTATTCCATAGCATCATGTTTCACCACCATCGATTTCATGAGCGTTTGCCACAGTGAGGTTTTTAGGTTCCGCTGATGTGTGAATGGATGATAATGGTGGAAAAAATATATAATTGGCCCAGGAAGCGGTCTCGTGCAGAGTCAATCTCTCGTGCCTTTGTTGTAAAGATTTAAAGTATGGCCATGACAAGCAAACTAGGCTAATTATAATGGCACAGAAGAGTGGACGGTGAAGCAGCATAATGGCCCCTGACAGCAAAATCATACAGAAAACTTTTACGTCAGATTAGCAAAAATAAAATAGGATTTTGGGTCAAGATGCTCTACAGGCTCATGGTCGGGTGACCACATACTTTTGACATTTGACTCAACAGCTTAAATGCAAGTTAGTTAAGATAGTTGACTAGTTACTGGTGGCCAATCTGAGGTTAGTTACATTAGTAAACGGATCAGCAGCATAAGGTTAGTTATGACTCCCATTAGATGGTAACTGGTGACCATTTTAAGGTTGGTTGTGACTCAGTTTAGTTGGTAAGTGGTGGCCAGTTTAAGGTTGCGACCTCCATTAATTATTAACTAGTCATCAGTTTAAGGTTGGTTATGACTCCCATTATTTGGTTACTGGTCGTCAGTTTAAGGTTGGTTAGGAGTCGCATCATTTGGTGACTGGTTGCAGGTTTATGGCTCCCACTAGTTGGACATTGGTGGCCTGGACAGACAGTGATTTATTTAAAATGGAAAAATAACATATATTTGAATAACTGTTGGACTTCGGTTTCTGTTTTAGACTTATTAGACCTTCTCTTGGAATTCCATTAAAAAATTGAGAGAGAGAGAGAGAGAGAGAGAGAGAGAGAGAGAGAGAGAGATTGGGTCTCTAGTTAAATCAGCAGTACCTCATGATATGGTTCTAGCTATACACATGGCACTTTTAGACTCTTGAGCAAGGTCCTTCACCCTCAAGTTTGATTGGTTTGATTAAAGAAGATTTGGAAATGTTTCCAAGTGAAATGATGTAAATGTTAACAATGATGCAACGGTGCAAACAAGGATACGCACCAAAGCTAAAAAGTAACAGCAAGACTAAATCAATCATATACGACCGGCAGATGTTGCAGTTTTGCCGTTCCCAGAGTCCCACAAAGCTCGTCAAGTGTCCCAAAGCACCCACCACCAAAAATCCCATATTACTTACGCCTACTTTCATACATGCTCCTGGACTGGGCCCAGATCTTAAACGGATCAGGTTTCTTGGCGAGCGTGCCGTCTGGCGCCGGGTCCTGGATGGGCAGGATGGGCAGCGGCTGGGCCGGCGGGGGCGGAGCCACCGTCTCGGTGGCTGGGACCTGCAAGGCGTGGAGGGGCGAGTCTGTGGGGATGCTGCGATGACTTCCCAGGCTGTCCTTTCGTTCCAGCTGCTGCTGCGCAGAGGAAACGATTACATTTACTTTTTATTTTAGTACATTCTGGGAAGGAAGAATCATCTAAAAAATGACAAATCATGTGTAAAAATAGGTAAGAGAGAGTTTTAATCTTTAATAAGATGAAATTGGAAGTATTTTTTTATTCTCTCTGACTGGAGCACTTTCAAGCAAATACGCTCTTCAGCTTCTCTTTTCTTTGCCTTCATCCACTTCTGAAGCATCTTTTTAGTAGAATATTTTAAAACTTTGCTTCAACTGTAATGAAATGCTTTATAAACTACAAACACTTTTTAAGAGCGCGAACACCAAAGACAACTCAAAAAAGAAAACAGACTAGCTAAAATATAGCTAGGAATGCTAATCATGCTAACAAACTTAAATATGAACAACAACAACTTGAAGACCAGTTTGGAGCAACACAGTCCATTTCCTTTGTGTTTTCATTTAAGCTTAACACACATCATGAACTGGTTGACAAGGTTGATTGGCCATAATACCCAAAACTGGTTCAGCTTCCTATTAATTGGTAACTGGTGGCCAGTTCAATGGTGGTTATAATTGATGAATACTAATAAATGGGAAATGGTTGCCACGTATATACTGCTAAATTGCTTTGAGACAATATATATTGGAAAAAGCGCTATAGAAATAAAGTTGGCTATAGAAATAAAATAAATAAAGTTAAATTCCAATGTTGATTTTGACTCCCATTAACTGCTAGCTGGTGACCACTTGAGGCTGGTTATGACTCACGTTTGGCACCCAAATCTTAATCAAAAGTGGCCAGTTCAGAATTGGCTTAGACACCTTTAAGTTGGTAACTGGTGACCACCAGTTGGCTATGACTATGACACTAATAAGCGGTTACTGGTGGGCAGGACGTAACAAGGTTAGCCTTGAATCCCATATTGCAAGTTACTAGGGGCTGTTCTTCGAAATGAAATCGAATTTTTGTTGTGACTACATTGTAATTTCAGAACAGCATCAAAATAAATAATCTAGTTTTTTATATGGAGTGTTTGTGTGGGCCGAATGAAAGTTGTGGAGTCCGCTGTCTTCTTTTTAATAAGAGTTAAGACTCGTATCTGTCGAGTAAAACCTCTCCCGAGAAAACACGGCAGATTGTTTTACACGGCCAAGCTAAATTAAAGAGAGACGTAACACGCCAACCGAGACTTCAGCGCATGGAGAATCTCACCAGCAGACGTCTGCAAACATCAGGAAATACACGTTTACACCTTCATTATCAGCCGAAACAGATTCAATCTATCAAATGATTTATCTAAAATCAAGTCTGTCGACTGCGGATGAACGCCGACTGAATAAGGTTTTTCAACGAGACGTTCTGATCCTACGGCTTCACCGATTGGACCAGACTCATGTCTCAGGGGGCGTGCTGTCATCCTGCTAACTTTGATTGCAACGGGGTCAGACACATTCACATTTAGGAGATATGGTGGGCAAATATTAACAAAAAAAGAGTTGGTTTGTTACATGGAACCTGGATCTAAACCCTAAATCTTTCAGTGACCCAGCATTCTACTATCTAGGCCAGCCTGTCCTTCATTTAGCTGGTAACTGGTGTCCGGTCCAACGATGGTCATGACTCTCATTAGCTGGTAACTGGTGTCGAGTCCACAGTTGGTCATGACTCTCATTAGCTGGTAACTGGTGTCCAGTACAAAGTTGGTCATGACTTCCATTAGCTGGTACCCAGTGTCAAGTCCAACGATGGTCATGACTCTAATTAGCTGGTAACTGGTGTCCAGTCCAACATTGGTCATGACTCTCATTAGCTGGTAACCAGTGTCAAGTCCAACGTTGGTCATGGCTTTCATTAGCTGGTAACTGGGGTCCAGTCCAAGGTTGGTTATGGCTCATTAGGTGGTAACTGGTGACCAGTCCACAGTTGGTCATGACTCCCATTAGCTGGTAACTGGTGTCTAGTCCAACATTTGTCATGACTCTCATTAGCTGGAAACTGGTGTCGAGTCCACAGTTGGTCATGACTCTCATTAGCTGGTAACTGGTGTCTAGTCCAACATTTGTCATGACTCCCATTAGCTGGTAACTGGTGTCCAGTACAAAGTTGGTCATGGCTCCCATTAGCTGGTAACTGGTATCCAGTCCACAGTTGGTCATGGCTCCCATTAGCTGGTAACTGGTGTCCAGTCCAATGTTGGTCATGACTCCCATTAGCTGGTAACTGGTGTCCAGTACAAAGTTGGTCATGGCTCTCATTAGCTGGTAACTGGTGTCCAGTCCAACGTTTGTTATCGCTCATTAGGTGGTAACTGGTGTCCAGTCTACAGTTGGTCATGACTCCCATTAGCTGGTAACTGGTATCCAGTCCAATGTTGGTTATGGCTCATAAGGTGGTAACTGGTGTCCAGTCCACAGTTGGTCATGACTCTCATTAGCTGGTGACTGGTGTACAGTCCAACGATGGTCATGACTCTCATTGGCTGGTAACTGGTGTCCAGTCCACAGTTGGTCATGACTCCCATTAGCTGGTGACTGGTGTACAGTCCAACGATGGTCATGACTCCCATTAGCTGGTAACTGGGGTCCAGTCCAACGATGGTCATGACTCCCATTAGCTGGTAACTGGGGTCCAGTCCAACGATGGTCATGACTCTCATTGGGTGGTAACTGGTGTCCAGTCCACAGTTGGCCATGATTCCCATTAGCTGGTAACTGGTGTCCAGTACAAAGTTGGTCATGGCTCTCATTAGCTGGTTACTGGTGTCAAGTTAGCTTTGACTACTAATAGCTGGTAACTGTAATGATTACTTATGACTCTTCAAAATTGCTCAAAACACACATCTGCACACTAAAGTGACAACAGTTATTCAGACGTGAAGCATAGTAGGTGGCGCTCTGTCAGGATCGTTTCAGAGTCTGACTCTAAAAACAAACCCTCCTCCCAGGAAACGAGGAGGACAGACTTCTCGGCAGGGGCAAAACCCTCTAATGGTCTGTCTCGCATTGATGCTCGACTATAAATATAAACACGGTACAACACACACTGATCTTCTCTATCTCTCTCTCTCTCTCACACACACACGCTGGAGAATGCACTATTTAAGAACGGCAGGCAAGCGAGAGCAGTCAAAATGATACGGATAATAAAAATGTGACCAGGACTCACCAGTTTGGGGCTTTTCTTGGCAGGAGCAACTCCTGAAAACACAAGAGAGGGAAATATTAATATCCTGAAATAAAACGCCGATTCCGAAACCTCTGTTCAGCTCACTGGCAGCAACAGCAACAGCTGCCAGTCTCTCTCTCTCTCTCTCTCTCTCTAAGTCTTTCTCTATCTCACTCGCTCGCTCGCTACAGCAACAAAAACCACAAACGGAAAACCAGAAGCACCACGCTTGCTCGTCAGAGGCAGAAAACGCAATTTCACGCAGAAAAAAAGGAGAAGCAGCAGCAGAGATAAAAACGTAAGCGAGAGAAATAACGAGGACGCGAGAACGAGCGCCTTCGCCCGGACTGATCGATTACCCATGGGAATGGAATCCAAGCTACTGAACATTAAATTATAGGCAACGGTCAGTTCTCCTCTTACTGAGACCATCTTTTGGCGTGGCAGCTCCTCGCGCTGTGCCCGCCGGAGCCTCCTGCATCGAGAGGCTGCCTTCGCTCCAGTCGACGTTCTGCCCTCCCCCTGCTGTACATCATCTCTCTCTCTCTCTCCCTCCCTCTCTCTTGCTCTCGCATCTCCCTCTCTCTCATCACCGCTCTGTCCATAATCTCTCGATCATCTCTCTCACTCATCTGTCTCTCTCTCACTTCTCTCAATTATGTGTCGCTCTCTCATCTCTATCACTCAACTGTCTCTCTTTCATCTCTTCCTCATCTCTCTCACTTTAGTGTCTCTCTCTCATCTCTCGATCATCTCTCTCACTTATGTGTCTCTCTCATCTCTCCCAATCATCTCTCTCTCATGCTCTAATCTCAATCATCTAGCTCTGTCCATAATCTCGCTCTCACATTGGTCTCTCTCATCTCTCTCTTGCCATAATCTCTAATGTCCCTCTCCCAAATCTCTCTCTTTCTAATCTCTAACTCACCTTCTCTCATCAGTTATGGTGTTATCACTCCTCTTCTTTCTGATTTATCCGGTTGTGAGCCACACACGAGGCTTGATGTACACACTCATGAATAATCACTGACCTGTGCATTATGACTTTATATTTATTTTTACAGTTTTATATATTGATTTATTTGATTGTAAAGTTTATTTTAGTTATTTTAAAAACACAGATCATTTTGATCATTTGATCTTTTACCTCTTAAGAGCAGTATATACTGGAGATGCAATGATTGACCAAGAATTGAAAAGAGCCGATTCACTTGCATAATTCTTTACGAATTAATCTGTATTCTTAACAACAGGGGGCACTGGTTCTAAATATTGTTCAGACAAAACATGAATCTAATCATGTTCGGTATCGTAACTTCCTCAGAAATGAAAAAGACGTTAGTTGTTAAGATCAGAACAAATACTTATTTATTAACAAGAAATAAACTAATAACAATAAATAGTAAAATAAAACATCGTGTCAGCGCCTCCTGCTGTTAAGAATGCATATCGATTCATTTAAAAAGAAGCATCTGAGTGAATCAAACAAACAAACAAACATTGCATTTAGCCGACGCTTTTATCCAAAGCGACTTACAATGAGCAGACAGGGTTAAGGG
>JAOTRQ010000001.1:379465-397220 GCA_028565875.1 Hoplisoma paleatum | reverse complement strand
TTAGAAGATGTAAAGATAAAGAGAACCGATTGTAACTGTATTAAGCGTGAATGACGCTCGGTCTGAGATGCGGGTCACATGGTGATGACGTCGCTGATGTAGTGACGTTTGCTATCCGAAATTTTAGTTGTTATCCGGAGCAAATTTTTAGCGAAATGGTTGGTTGTTATCAGAATTGGTTGCTATCGGATGCGTTCGTTAACCGAGGTTCCACTGTATATGTAATTTTTTTTACAGATTCAAACAAATGAGGTTGCAAACTAGACCAACTACTAAGTTGCATCTTAAAATGCACTTTTTAATTTAGTGAACTTGCCTTGCATTTAGTGCACACTTTTATGGGAAAGTGGTGTCTTAAATGGAACACGACACTTTAGAGAGCCAACGATAGCTGGCATGACCCATTTAAAAGTCCCGCCCCTTCTCGGTGTTGTTGTTTTAGTGCATGCAGTGTAGCATCATTTGGCTTTTTTGTGCAACATCTCGGTACTTTGTGTGTACTGAGTGAGTGTTTTTCAGATGCACTAAAACATTTGGGACACGCTTTTAGATAAAAAAAATGTTATTTGGTTTGCATAAATAAAACCCCTGTCCCCATTTTTTTCAGATCGATGTTCACCAGCGGCCTTACGGAGAGCAGCCAGCGTGAGGTGCGGATCGTGGGTGTGGAGTCAGAGTCCATGGCACTGGTCCTGGACTACGCTTACACGTCACGCGTCTCCCTGTCCGAACACAACGTCCAGGCGCTGTTCACGGCCGCCAGCCTCTTCCAGATCCCGCCACTGCAAGACCAATGTGCACATTTCATGATTAGTCGCCTGGAGCCCCAGAACTGCATCGGCGTCTTCATGTTCGCCGACGCCTACGGGCACCGCGAGCTGCGCGAGCGCGCCCAGGACTACACGCGGCGGAAGTTTCTGTGCGCCGTGAGCGAGCCCGAGTTCGTGCAGCTCACTCAGGAGCAGCTGGTAGGCATCCTGGACAGCGACGACCTCAACGTGGAGAAGGAGGAGCATGTCTATGAGGGTGTGGTGCGCTGGCTTGAGCACGACCGCGCCCACCGGCTTCCCCTGCTGGCCGACATCTTCGCCAAGTGCATCCGTCTCCCCCTGCTGGACGAGGAGTTCGTCAGCCGCATCCCAGCCCATTTTGCCCTGGCACTTCCCGTCGAACAGACAGAGAAGAGCAGAGCCAACGGTGCCAATGGATGTCCGCAGCGCCTGGGCATGACCGCCTCTGAGATGGTCATCTGCTTCGACGCAGCGCACAAGCACTCAGTCAAGAAGCAGACGGTGCCCTGTCTGGACACGGCCACGGGCAAGGTGTATAAGCTGTGCAAGCCGCCCAACGACCTCCGCGAAGTGGGCATCCTGGTCACACCCGAGAACGACATCTTCATCGCTGGTGGATACCGTCCGGGCAGCAGTGAGACGTGCATCGACCACCGTGCTGAGAGCGACGTGTGGCAGTACGAGCACGCCGGGAACCGCTGGTTGGCTCGAGCGCCCATGTTGAGGGCCAGGATCGGGTGCCGGCTGGTGCACTGCTGCGGTAAGGTCTACTCGCTTGGCGGTCGGGTCTATGAGGGCGACGGACGTAACGCTCTCAAATCTGTCGAGTGCTACGATGCCCGAGACGACCGATGGACGGCGATCAGCCCCATGCCCGTTGCCATGGAGTTCCACAGTGCCGTGGAGTACAAGGATCGGATCTACGTGCTTCAAGGTGAGTCGAACCCATAATGTAGAATATTTATTCATTTCCTACGTTTAAAGCGCTAATTCTTTAGTTTTAGCATTGCTACTTTAGCTTGCTTGTGCTTTTTGGAGCAATCTAGCAGACAGTTTTTGTGCCGTGTCCATTTTTCACCCAGAACCCACCTGCAGAGGCCCCACAGGTTTGTTTGGTTAATAGCTGTTCGCATGTTTGCCACATTTGCCTATATTTAGCTTCATTACCATAATTAACACTGGTAACATGTTGCCCAGTTATCGTGATTAGCATTGGTAGCATATTTAGCCTAGTTCACACGATTAGCATAACCGGCCTAGTTAACATGATTAGCACAGTGAACATTGGTATCGTATTTAGCCTAGTTAACTTGAGTAGCATAGTTAACATGATTAGCCTTATCGTTGTTGGCATGATTAGCTTAGTAAGCATGATCACCATATTTAGCCTAGTTAACATTGTTATCCCAATTAGCATGATTAGCCTTCTGAACATAGTAGCATAATTAGCTTAGTTAACTTGAATTGCATTGTTAGCGTGATTAACTGTAGTAAGTACTGTTAGCACTAGTAAGCATGGTTAGCCACGCTAGCATTGGTAGCATATTCAACCTACTACTACATAATTAGCCTAGTTAGCATTGCTATCATTGTTAGCATATTTAACCTAGTTAGCGTGATTAGCATTGTTAGCAGGTTTTTGAAAGATTTCAACATTTTTATGGGTCAATTTTATGCTTTATTTTATGTTGCATATCGTTGCTAGTTTATATTTTATTTACAAATGGTCCTTTGGTTGTTCCAGGCGAGTATTTCTTCTGCTTCGATCCCCGTAAGGACTACTGGGGCCACCTTTCGCCCATGAACATCCCGCGGTGTCAGGGCTTGGTGGTCCTCCATGATCACCACATCTACTACATTGGTGGCGTTTGCCGCAACCACCAGCGCACCTTCACCGTGGAGGTGTACGACATAGAGCGCAACATCTGGAGCCGGAGGCGCGACCTGCCCTTCGAGCAGGCGGCCAGCCCGTACATCAAAGCAATGATCCTGGCCGGGCGTCTGCACCTCTTCGTCCGGGCCACGCTGGTCACCGTGGAGGAGCACGTCTTCCGCACCAGCCGCAAGAACTGCCTGTACCGCTACGACCAGGACCAGGACAACTGGGCCAAGGTCTACGAGACTCCAGAGCGCCTATGGGACCTCGGCCGGCATTTCGAATGCATCGTGGCCAAGCTATACCCACAGTGTCTCCAGAAAGTGCTCTGACCACGCCCGCGGGTAGCTTTTGGTGCTCTTCCAACCCGCCCCCCGTGTCTCAGACTCTCACCGTGGTTTAGTTTTTTACATTTGAAACTAGGGATGTAACGCTTCACGCAACAGATCCTTTTAAAAAGGAATTCACGTTCACTTGAAACAGCAGGGGGCGCTGGCGCTTTATTTTCTCAAAGGCAACACATGAATCTAATATTTTGGGTATGGTTTGCAACTCCGTCTGAAATTTTTGAATGAAAAGGACCGTCACAAATTGTTTATTTTACACATCGCAGGTTTCTCGACGTGTTTCGTTACATCCCTGATCAGAAATGTTTCTAAGTGCAATTATCACATGTCGTCTGTGCGAAGCTCAGCTGAGGGTACCCGTGTCTGATTTTGTTTAATTTATTTTATTATACGAATCTTTTCGATCGGCGGGTGTGCAGTTTGAAGTGGCAAATCGCCATAAAAGTAATAAAAAGGCCTTCAGGATCATACGGGTATGACCGGCGGAAACGCCCATCGTTGTGTAGCTACGTCTGAGAATTCGCTCGTCTATCATTTCTGTTTTATTTCATCTGAGGATTCTTGAAAACCACAGAAAGATGAACTTTATTTCTACCAAGTTGCTAAGGATCGAACCGTGGCATCGTCGTGCCATCTTTGCTTCTCCTGTGAGTATAAATGTCCTCGCCAAATCACTGGAAACACGATGCTTATTGTCATAAAATGACATGCACGCCAATATTCAGTAAATAAAAGCTAAATGGGTGCAAGCGGGTCAATGGGGTTCGACTCCTCACAAATATTAAATGACTTTACATTTTGGGGTCTGAGAGGATCGTGGGAGAGAATAAAATCCACCGCAACTTCTATGTATAAAGAATCCATTTTAATAAAAATGTAACATAGATGCCATAAGCTCATACACACATGATAAACGTTGCATCTCAGACCCCTGCTGGCTCTGGAACGGCATCGACATCTTCAGTTTCTGTGCGCCACGAGCCACCCCAAATTCATGCACCTCACTCAGGAGTATGCACAATTGCCCCCATGGTTGGTGTCTTGGTCCAGCAGACTTGGCTACCCCTGCTAGACGAGGAGTTTGTGCACCGGGAACAGCCAGTGAGCAACCTTGACTAGCTCTGTGGAGAAGCATGTCTGAGGGCGTCATGGCAGACGCTCGATCGCTGCAATTGCTGGGAATCTAAGGAGTTCGGCAACCGCGTCTCGGCCCATTCAGGGCTCGGAGTCGCACATATTCATATGCCTGAACTCTACAGGTGACTAGATGTTCTGTGGGCATGTCGGGGTGGCGGGGGTGGGAGCTATACAGTCAGAGGATTTTTGATAAGGACACAGGTCCAAACACACATCCCAGACTAAACCTGAGAGCTGAATCCTATTGGTTTGGTTCTAAAAACAGAACTCTGAAGAATTGATCCTAACTTATCCTCATGATTAGTCCTTATTTAGTTATGACAAAATGTCTAAACGCCGAGCGACGGTGTGACATCCCTGTGTCAGATATGCTGAATTATTGACTGTGATTGGGGGGGGGGGGGGGGGGGTGGGGGGGGTAATGGGAGTAATACCCAACCGCCCCTTACACTTTGTTTGTGTACTGGCGAGTCTTTTAAAAGACATTATTTGGGGACGATGTGACGTCAGTTTTTTTTTTAAAGCTGATGGAGGAAATTTGTGGAGTAAAAAAAAAAATCTGTTGAATGAGACGGAAAGTGTGTGTGTGTGTGTATATACACGTATACACACACACTGGGTTGTTTGTGTTTATTTTTTTTTATTGAAGTGACCTGCCTTATTATTAACAATTAACACCAAGCGATTAACTGCTGAGTAATGTCACGCTTCCTCGGCCAGGATGTTATGATTTTATTGAATTAATGTCTACAGGAAGTCACCACGTGCATGATGCAAACAAACAGTCGTAGATTTTGCATCGCACTTTTCCATCCAACTCAAGTCCAACATAGTTTGATAAAAATGTATTCGAGGATCTCAGACTGACTTCAAATTCCTCCTGCAATCAGTCGTAATAGAATGCCGTTCTCCACCCACATCGCCCACCCGCTCGATTCTCCTCTGCGCCGCTTCATTTAGACAATCTCCTTTTGTTTTCTGTTCGAATTGGTTCAGGTTTGCCGCTCTCGTCCTTGCACTACATACTTGCCGTCCGTCCTGATTTACCAGCCGCTCCTTCACGCGCAGAGCCGTTTTCGAACCTTGGGGTCAGGGGGACATCCGGCTGGGGATCAACGCCAGCACTGCTTGGAATTTCTTTTGAATTTTTTCATATTTTTATTATTATTGTAAGCTGAACAAACATAAATGGTGCAATAGCAGGAGGACGGAACCCGGAACATTCTCAGGATTCTTTACTGACTCAACAGTACTGTAACGGACTCGTCGTGTACGGTTTGATATTTGTGTACTATACTGTAACGTTTGCTGTACTTGCACAGTTTTATAAGCAGGATTTTATTAATTTTCTCTCCTTTTTTAAAACTTAATAACTTTGGGTGTGGTTTAGATTCATATTTTTTTTTTCTCTCTTTCGAAGATCTTTTTTTTTTTTTCCAATTCTAGACGTGCATGTTTGGGCACGGCCAGACACATTTCTTCATTTTATTTATACCTCATTCTTCACGATCTACATTAATTCAGAACCCAAAGCATTACGGACGCTGACCGAGGACTTCAGTCACAGGCCGAGTTCTTCGCCCCCTTCGTTCGGGCCCGTTCGTTTTGTTGGGCCGCATGTGGTCCGAGAGTTTTGCTAAATATGTTTTGATCTCTACTGTGAAATTCACATTGCACATAGTTTGGAAATAAAATGCGTATTACAGACGCTGTCTCTGATTTATTTACACCTGGCAGAACAGTACGACCACTTTTCTGCACAGCGTTCAATATGTGCAGTCACAAATGCCTTCATAAAGTGTTCGTTTACTTTGTGTTGCAAATGTTTGTAATAAACATGTTTATTTACAGGGCTGTATGCGATTTCATATTTATTTTAAGGTTTATGTTATGTCTTTTTTTTATATGAACATTCTGTAGCTGCATATTTTAATAGACTCAGTCTAGACTAATTAGGGCAGCGGTGGCCTGGTGGTTCGAGAACTGGGTTTGTCATTAGAAGGTTGCCGGTTTAAGTTCTAGAGCCCAGGGCAACTGTGAGATGAAAAAACTTCCGGAATCAACAGCGACTGCCATACCTCTCTGGACTAGAGGATGTTACGCATCCATCCATCTTTTAATATATTGTCCATTAATTTACCTTTATATAGCTGTTCATCTTTTAATATAATTATTAATTCATCTATCCATCTTGTAATGTAATTATCCATCCATCTATAGTTTAATATAATTAATACAGCTTTTATTATAATTATCTATTCATCCACTTTTTAAATATAAATATCCATCCATCTTTTAACATACTTATCCACCTATCCATCTTTTCATGTAATTAACTGTCCATCCATTTAGCTTTATGTTTCCACCAAGTTTTTTATATAACTACGATTCTATCCAGCTATTTTTTTTTATTTATTGTCAACTTTTAAAATAAAATGCTCACCCACTGGATGCTATATACCACCCACTAACAGGAGCACTGATTGTGTTGTTGACATGTCAGTGTTGAGGTTGTTTCTGGCCACTTATGCTTTTATTGTAAGTCTTATTTCCACCTTTTTGGACACTCACGATACTAAGGTGAAGGAAATTTGCTCCTTAAATTCGATTCTATCATCGAGTTGAATCTTTACAGCTCTTAGAACAGAACTAAGTAAAATGAATAAATTTAATAAAATACATGAACCGGCACACTTTGTTTTGGTTCCAGAACTGCCTCCAGAAGCCAAATTAATAGGAGAATGGTTCACCAGAAGTGTAAGGTTTTGGCACACGAACCTCATTTCATCGAGACCGATGCCAGGCATCTGATGGATGAGTTCGGGTTCGACAGGTGGCGGCTTAATGGTGGCGAAGAAACGAGGATCAGAGTTGGGGCTTCGTTCAGGGGCTCTTAGTTCCCCCGGAGAGAGTAACATAATGCTGAACCGGAAATACCAGGTTCTGACCGCTATTGACCATCCACCCATCTAGCTTTTAATATAACCATATTTAGCATCCACCTATCCAGCCAGCCAGCCAGCAAGCTTTTTATATATATAGTTATCCATCCGTTTTTTAAGATAGCTACCTATCTATTGGTTCAGGTGTATATATCCATCAATCCATCAATTCACCCAGTAACCTATTTACTTTCCCACCCACCTCTTAGCTTATAGTTCCTCATTCAGCTATTTGTATACCCATCTACCCTGCTTAATACCTATTCATTCATCCATCCAACCAACCATCCATCTGTTTAAGCATATATGTTTTTATTATTATTTAGATTTAGAATACTCTGTTACACCCCTGTGAATTATTCCTCTGCAGTGAAAAACACATTTATACACACTAGGGGGGCAGCAGTGAGCGTACATGGCCAGACCTGTAAGCAGCCCTTACCATGACACCTGGGGAGCACCCTTGCTCAAAGGCACTTCAGTCCTGACCTGTCGACTCCCGGAATCGAATCGGCAAACTTCCGATCACAAGCCGAGAAAGTTTCTTTTTAGCTTCAGTAATTCTGTAATGGAAAATCAGGTAAAAGAGAGAAATGATTTAATGATGATGTTACTGATGATGTTACTGTTTACCATTCCAAAAAACCTACACACTGATTACTGATTTACATTAAAATGAGCAAAACACGACATTACAACGAAAAATAAATCAATAAATAAATTTGACTTACCGTGAGAAGGTTTGTGGGTTTTTTACTGGATTCTCCGGTTTCCTCACACGGGCAAAAAATCTGCAGTCAGAAGAGCTGGAGCTCGAATCCATGACTGAATGAGTTCGAGTCATAAAACAGACAATACAGGAATTAATAAAAAAAATACAGAATAAAACTTGGATTTGGAATTAAAATGCAATTGATAACTTTTGATTCGTTCAGCTCAGTCAGACTGAAACTGAAAGTGGGTGCTAGTTAGTGGCAGGTTTGTATTAGTTAGATGTGCGTGGGTCGTTAATCAGTGCTAACATCCCACTGTCACATGTTACTGAGTGACATTGTCAGTCAGTGATTGACTCAGCGATGGGTGGAGAAGCTTTAAAATCAACAGGAACGGGATTTCCACCTCCGGCTGGCCGCTCCTCTCCATCTTCCTCCTGGTTTCTGGGGTTCTTTATATATTTTCGTACCCGGCCCTTCTCTCCAGGAGCAGTCATGACATTGGCGTCAGGGTCGAGGCCTCCGGATGGTGGCTGGGGTTGGGTGGTGATGTTTGGGGCCTTCATCTCCATCGGCTTCTCTTATGCTTTCCCCAAAGCTCTGACCGTCTATTACAAGGAAATCCGCCGCCACTTCGGAGTCTCCTACAGCCAGATCGCCTGGGTGTCCTCCATCATGCTGGCCATGATGTACGCCGGAGGTAAGATTACTTACTTACTTCTTTACTTACTACTTATTGACAAGTTTAAAGAATCATAGTCGGTTTTGTTGCACGCCATTCGCTCCTTTGTGTTATAAAGCCTGGATTATAGACGGTGATCAATACAAAACTGTAATGAGGAGAAGAAAGAGCTGGAGGTCCAAGAGAGAGAGACAGAGAGCGTGATACAGGCACGGGGGGGTAAATCAAGATATAAACAAAATAGAGCCTTATGCGTAAAACACCATAAATGAGAATGAAAAGTGTAAATAATTGATTTACATTGACAATATAAAAAATATACAGCAACTCAGTAATATTTACATGAAGAATAAAAAAGAATATAAGCATAAATGAGGTAAATTAAGAATATGACTAACAAAAAATGAAATAAATGTAAGTAATAAAAATGTAAGAAAAGTTCTGAATAGTAAATATTAAGTTGTTACATATACATAAATTATGATATAAACATTACATTACTCTGATATAAACATTAAAACTGTAATAAATCTGATCTAAACAGAAATAAATCTGATGAAAACATACTTTATCTAATAAAAACATAAATAAATATTATATAAACATAAATAAATCTGATGGAAACATACTTCATCTAATAAAAACATAAATAAATATTTCATAAATATAAATAAATCTGACGGAAACATACTACATCTAATAAAAAACAAATCTTATATA
This sequence comes from Hoplisoma paleatum, assembly GCA_028565875.1. NCBI lineage: Eukaryota > Metazoa > Chordata > Actinopteri > Siluriformes > Callichthyidae > Hoplisoma > Hoplisoma paleatum. The sequence continues at coordinate 388,012 of JAOTRQ010000001.1, read as the reverse complement.
AACATAAATAAATGTGATATAAACAAATAAATTTGATGGAAACATAAATAAATGTGATATAAACATAAATACATCTGATTTAAACAAAAATGCGATATAAACATAAATAAATCTGACTGAAAAGTAAATGTGATATTAATATAATGAATCTGATAGAAAGACATGGATAACTGGGACTGTTGGATTAGCTCTGATAGATGTGTTGTGATGTCGCTGTGATCACTTTTACACTCACATTATAAATAGTCCCTGAAACAGGTATGAAAGGTTTTGGGGGCATTTAGAGAACATCATCATTAACACCGGCGCTTCCCGTGTGTCCCGGTGACGCCGCGGCCTTCATCATATCGCCCTTGGCTCCATTCCCAATGTCACCCCGTACGGCCTGGAAGAACGACAGCAGAGATTCATCACGGTTCGGCACGGTGCGTTCTCCCCTTGGTGGCTGTCCCGGGGGGGACCGTAGTGTGTGTGATGACCCCCATCTTCCTCGGGCGAGAGGGATTTTAGGAGATCAGAATGTCCCCTGCTGAGAAAACGTCACCTTAATGAGTGATGATCCATCCGGGTACTGAGCTGATTTTGCTGAACTGTTAAAAAAAACAAATATGTAAAATACAGAAATGAATTTTAGTCCTTGCTGGATCTGCTCGAACCGTCGGTAACGTTTAACCACAAAAACTTGACTCATTTCTTTTAAAGTCAAAGGTTAAACAATAACTCAACACACTGTTAAAATCTAAAACATGTCGCGGAAATTCAGCTTCACATTCTTTATATTTTTGTCCATAAAAAACTTAATGCTAAAGATTACAAAATAAAGATTTTAAGCAAAGCTAAATGCGTGAACATGTAATAATTCTTAGCATTTTTGATTATTTAGCAGATGCCTTTATCCAAAGTGACTTACAATTACATTGGAAAACGATTTTTTAATAGTAATTGAGAATTCAGGACCTTGTTCAGGGACCCAACAGAGACAATTTGGTACTAGTGGATCTTGAGCTGGTGATCTTCTGATCTCTAGCCCAGTACATTAACCACTGAGCCACCAAAAATTTTTAATTTTTAGCAATAATGAAAATTCTGTATGTAATGTAAAAATTTTAGTGAACTTTAATAATAAATGTATTTAAAGTAAACTCATCCATTCATCCATCCATTATGTAGTTCTACTACCACTCCTTTAAAGATTAATATGCAATAAGAATTTAATAAAGAATTTAAACACATAGTTAAATGAAAAAGTTTTGCCATGGTAACACGTCGACCTTTTAACATTTTGTGTTCCAAAGTTTGTCTGCGCCACCCGGCGACTCGGAGGCCGAGAGAGAACCCGCTCTGATTGATGTGGATAATTAGTTTGATCATTTTCACCTCGCTGGGTTGTTTTAGGTGGAGATCTGAAACGTGACTCATATCTAATAGGTATCATCAAAGGTGTTTGCTGAGACGCGGGAGGCACGAAGGGAGATAAACAGTCCGGCGCCTCCTTCGCCTTTTGGGTGTAATTCCACTGAAGGAAAAAAAATGCGAGTTCTCATCAAAATATGTAAATAAGATCCACCGAGCTGTCACGTCTGGTTTGCATCCCACCGTCTGCTGATCCGCGGAGATTCGCTGGAAGACATGGACGGTTCTGCTTAGGGTGTTACACTCCTTCAGCTTCTACTTAGCTCAAGTTTCAAGGGACTTGCTCAAGGGTCCAACAGTAGCCTTCTGGCTATGATTACATCTTCTATATCCAAAGCTACTGTCGGTTATACTGTTACTGTAACAATTTCAGGGGTTGCGTGTTAACTCAAGGGTCCATCAACATCAACCAGGCAGCAGTGCAGCTTGAACCAGCGACCTTCGGATGACCAGTCCATCCTCCCATTTCTGTCTTTTACAAAGAGTTTAGACAGGTCTTGAAAGGTTGGTTACAGGGTATAGTGTAGGTGTGATGGCTTTGTGTTAGTCTCTACACTGTAGGGACAGTGTAGCCTAGTTGGGTAGAGTGTTGGGCTGTGAACCCAATGGTTGGGGGTTCAAATCCAGGCTCTGCTACACGGCCACTGCTGGGTCCTTGAGCAAGACCCCTGTGTGCTCCAAGCTTCTTCATTGAGAACAACCGAGCATACGCGGCCGTAAAGTCGTCGCCGCCCACGGTTTGTTTATTTGTTTGTTTGTTTGTTTTCCCTCCCCCTGCGTACCGCTTCAGAAAATCCTTGTAACGTCAACACAGCTTTTTTCAGACAGCTAATCAGACCAACAGAAGGTCCGCCATCGTGTCTGTCATTAAAAATGTCATTTGTGTTTAAATGCCATACAAACATGATAAGTACGTCTTTAAAAAATGAATGTTATACTCAGCATCTAATGCATTTTATATAAATATAAAAATATACGATAGTTCTGAATGGACCGATGCTAAACACCATGTTAGCTTAGTAGCGAAAAGTTGTGTCATCACTGTCTAAGTAGCACGTTCCAATAACCTGACCTGTAAGGTGACGACTTATTATGGTTGCAATTTATTACAAACACTCTTTGATGCTCACATCACTGCAAGGACATTGGTTCAATATGTACGTACAATCTATATTTGGCACTGTGAAGGGCATTTATGAAGGTGAGTCTATGAAAAACACATGGATTGACATTTGAATGACTTCTTTGAATGTGAAATACTTTGATTTACACTCGACACGACAACAGAGTCTCATCACTGCCATAGTTTTGGGTTTATAGTTCTGCGTCGGGGTTGTAAATGCACCACTAAGTAATTCCATACCACAAGGCTTGAGGGGTGTTTTGTTCTGAGGGTTGTATCAGTTCAGTGTTTACCTTCTACTCGATAGTGACGAGCGAAACGTCATTGTTGTAGATTTTAGTTGCTTCTTATTGAACAACGAGTGATTTTAATGTTCGGTAGTAAACAAAACATCGATTATTTAATAACTGCATGCATGCACACACATGTTTTATGACCTTTGTACTTCTTGTGGTCCGTCATTTCGATGTGTACTTAACCCTATAAAGCCCAAACCATTAAATTATTGACAGATAATTCTAATTCTTAGAAATATTTTCTTTATTGGTCCTTCTGAACAAAAATTTAAAAAAAAAATTATGTGGAGGCTTCCAGAAATCATGTATCACATGTGATACGTTTGGTGTTAAAGGGTTAAAAGATTTCAGGGGTGCACATCGGGCGACGCAAAGGTTCCGTGGAAGGGAGGAATGTAGACCAGCACTTTTATCTACTAGGCTACAAGTTTCATCAAGATGATCGTTTATAATAGCCGACCTGGGATTAAAAATCCAATAACCAAACCAGTAAAATCAACCCGAGTCTATTTTGCATCCTGATCGTGTCTGTTGTTCGACACCCTCGTTAAAAAAAAAACTTTCCAAAGCAGGAAAGAATCTCTGAGGAGGAAGCTTTGGCACACAAGATAAGCTTTCTTTATCGTTTATCCCCCTCGGAATGTACGAGCAGGTAATGGAAAATATTTCTCCCCACCAGTGTCGGGCTTTGTGCCCTCTCGTAAGTAAGTGGTGTGAGTGGCGGCACCAGTTAAGCTCGATTTCACAGGAAAAACCAAAACAACCCCCCCACACACACACACACACATACACACACACTCCACCCCACCCCCGATAAGAAAACGAATCTCCAGTAGAACCACAGTATGTCTTTGTAATCTGAAATGCTTGCCGTAGCAATCTAAATCTGTTGGCCTGTGCCCGAGCTGGACAGACAGTGTGGCAGCGCCCGCTCTGCAGTATGAAACTGATCTGTTTGTTAGACGAGCCATTAGGGCCTTTGCACTTAGTTACACAGACAGAAACTGTACCCTACTGTACTATTTAATGCACTGATTTGGGGTTGCAGCCATTTCCTTTAAAAACTTTTTTTACTCTTGTTTAAAAAAGTTTTGTTTTGCTACCTTGATGACACATTTGCTATTGAGGTTTATAGGATTTGTCTCGTAGTCACACACAAGATCCCTGTAGAGATACAGGGTTGGGGAAAAACCTGGCAACCTACCCTGTGAAATGTAATTTCCAAGATACTCTGGGGATCAGTAATGGTACACAGAGTAACCCAGGGTCGAATTCGACTGAAGGGTAAAATAGAGAGAACTCAATAGGAAAATGCCAAATGACTTTTTGGGCAATATGTTAGGAATCATTGCTTCATCAAAACAGTGATAAAGTTTGTGACGTTAATGTTTGGAGCAGAGTTTTCCGTCCGGATGCCCTTCCTGACGACAACCACCAGTAAGTAGTGGGAGCTTGTGAGACTACTGGACAATTTCACATTTCCGTTCAACCTAGTGCATGTTTTTGGACTGTGGGAGGAAACCGGAGTACCCGGAGGAAACCCACACTGCAAGAAGTCCCGGGTATTGAACCCGGGTTGAACTGTAATATACTATGGGTGATGTGGCAGACACACAAGCAGAAATAAACAGTTAATAGTCGAGTATAGCAATGCTGAATGCTAGAATTAAGCTAAACGAATGAACATGCTAAGTGCTAATAAATGCTATTGCTTTTCCTTATGCATATAGATAATGGTATATTTGAACAAACACTTACCAAAAACTAAAAACACAAACAAATAAAAGTTTCTGATAAGCTATACTAAAGGCTAAATAATTAATTTTACTTAGTGCAATCCTAACAAGTGTTTAGACTAAAACAGCTCAAGAGTTGTTTGCAGATTGCTGTCATTCTGTCTATATTTTTACTGCAAGAGCCACCATAACTATTCTAGACTGGGTGAAACATGTTTATTTACACACGGGTCACTGCTTATCCTTTTCTTTTATGTTCTCAGACCCTTTTTTTTCAAAAATCTTTTTACAAAAGTGCTTTTTTTACATATACTTTTTTCCCCAGCATAGTTGCAATCTTTTGTGGGAACTTTGTGGGAATTTGTGTCTTTATAATGTTGCTTTCATTTTATTATTTTATTATATTATAGTATCATATAAATACCTGTAGATGTATCTAATCAACAAGAGCTCATCAATTTATTTTATTTTTTTTGCACATTGTTGCGATGGCGCGCTCGGCCAATGCACCTGAACATGCACTAGGTTAAGGATGTGAAATTGTCCTGTAGATACACAGTTCACAAGAGCATTATGGGTTGGAAAAGCACCTAGCAACCTACACTGTCAAGAAATGCTATGGGGATCAGTAGCGTTCCACAGAGTACCCAAGGCTCATTTTACAGACTTATACATAAATATCCCCATTATTTGTATATGTAAACTGTTCATATTGTTTACTTTTATGCTATTAGACATTTCATTATCTCAAAGTGTAATCAATAAAATCAATCTAGATTGAATAATTACTTACAGTGAGAAAGAAGACTACTTACTTCTGAGTAAGCTGTATTTCTTATTACTTTCTACTTTCCCTGCCAACTTTTGTTAGGTGTTTTTTTACTAATGAGGCTGCCGTGACTTCAGAAAGTTACTGGTTTGATTCTAAGAGTCGACAGTTCACGACTAAAGTGCCTTTGAGCAATGCACTGAACCACTAACTGATCCCCATGCACCATGAATAGGGCTGACCAATGCTCCAGGCATGTGTGTTCTTTAATGTTCTCTAGTGTGTGTTTATACTGCATGGATTGGGTTAAATGCATCAGTGTGTACACAAGCCGACAGTTCAGAGCAATTATGTTCTTGATTATGAACATTTGAACTTTCTCTCATCATTTATCAGCATTTTTCTCATTGTGCAGCTTTAACATGGAGCCAAGCTATGACTTTCTGCACGTCTACGAGGGTGAGGACTCCAATGGCCGCCTGATCAGCAGTCTGCAGGGTAATCAGGCACCTGAGCGTATTGAAAGCAGTGGAGACAGCCTCTTCCTGGCCTTCCGCAGTGATGCCTCACTCGGCATGTCTGGCTTTGCTATCGAGTACAAAGGCAAGTAACGTATATGTGCACAGCTTTTATGAATTGCCATTGAATTAATTATATTGTCAAACATCTATTGCTGGTAGGCATGTACTGATATGTGGCATTTTTGTTATATTCATTGTGTGCTGCAGACAATTCAGGGGTCTTGAGAATGTGGGGTTGATTCTCGTCTATGCTTGCTGCTTGTGTTGATTTCATTCCTCAAAAGTATTGATTAGTTGGACTAAACTTTTTTTTACCTGACTAGATCTGTACATGTATTGTCTCACTCTCACTATAATTATATAAACTATATATCTCTATTGCAAATCTAAAATGAACCTAATCAGAATGAATTGCTAAACAGGAAATAAACAACTAAAATACAGTTATTAATTGTGATTATACTTTTAATAGCGTGTTATTGTTTTCATCTACTTATGTGTCTGAAAGCTTTTGTTTCTTTATACTTTTACTGAAAAGAGCTATCCGAGAGTCACGAGAGGCTAGCGTGTCATTTCAGCTAACATTGTTCCTTTAGCAACACGATTCAAGTGGAACACATAAGGAAAACATTATACTGTAATTCATAAAAATAAATAAAATGTAATGTAAATTAAATAAAAATACAGTGTTCCCTGATTTGTATTGATATCAAACTGTTTAAACCGAAATGTAGTTTTTTTTCCCTGAGTATTCCATTTGTTATTCTATTTGTTAACATCTATTTATATCAGCCTGTAACATATTTCAAAAAAGGTGGGACAGGTGTTATTTAGGATTATAAATGTGGTGAAACTGAATAATAATGTGATTACTGATGATTTTAATCATGGTTTTTGTACAAGAGGCTGGACGCTACCTGAAATAAGGCTTTCATGAACCATCATCAACATAACCACAGATTTAATCCGTTCGAATTTTAGAAAAGGACGTCTCACCACTTTAGCATCTCAAATACAGCAGGAAATATCGGTATTCATATATTAAATAACCAAAAAATAATTATTAACATATAACATATATCTTTTGAAATGTATTGAAATGTTTGTTTGTTGAACAAGCTATTCCAAAATCGTATTCAATACAAAGTCCAGGACATCTTTTCCGTGTGTCATTCATCAACTTAATACAGGTAGTGAAGTCAGCCAGAGAAGTTTTCATCATCAGCTACATTCAAGTATTTATTGCAAAGTGCAACAAACAGTACAGTAAACAGAGCAACTACACAACAGTACAATAACTTCAAAATTAAATACATATAATACATATACAAATCTTTACAAGTAATTTAGAGACAGGACAAGAGACAAGAATAGTACATGATACTGAGATAAACTTGTGTATGTAATAAAGTATGCAATAAATGTGAAAACAATGAGCCAAGGTCATGACCGAATCGGTTATGAGAAATTCCTATTCTGGCATCTTCCCAAAGTAAACGACAAGCCAATGTGAGTTGTGTAGCCGAATCAGTTGTGGATGTCAAGGTCAGTGTACAGAGCACTGCTGAAACACCCAGCCTGCTGAAAACCAGCTAATATTTGCATTGAATAGATTGAAATGTCAGCACTGGTGTGCTAGAGTGTTTTACAGGTTTATCTATCTTCTACCTCTATTTTGTACCTGTTGCTACAAATGTTTAATTATACAGTTGATTTGATTTACCTGTTAGAAATGGCTTGCAGAGATTTTGCAACTAAACATTAGCGTTGAGATTCTAAACCTGCGTTAACCGGTAGGAGGGTTGAATCAGGAAGGGCATCCGACATGAAAACTATGCCAATGTGGATTATAACCCCAAGTGGGAGCAGCCAAAATAATTCACATTGTTCTGGTTAATACTGAAGCCTGTTCACGCTTGGGAGAGAAGTGGCTGTATTTGATTTATAGTGTGTGATAGGGTCATTGCAATTTGAATAAACATTGTTTATGAATATATAAACATTATGAATGAATATTTAATAAGAGTAAAGTATAATGTTTTTACCATTTTAGTAGCTCATTGGTCAATTCCATCAATAATTTGCTAGTTTTAAATGATACCTTTAGGGCTATTTTAATTAAAGGGCTGGCTCTCATAGAATCATCTGGTGTAGCCGAAAAAAAGGTTTCTGTTTCAGTTTATAAATGTAGGTGCTTTATTATTGTGATTTATTAAACAGGTTAAGCTTAGTTCTGTTTAGTTCTTTCTCCGTGACACCATATTTTACCTGATGTGATCGATAAAACTAATGCATGCTTGGGCAATCAGGTTAGATTAAACGTTGAATAGATTGCAATAGAAGCCGTTCAGCTGTTTTATATTCTCGAAGTAAACTGCAATCAGTAATGAGTTCCTTTTTTCTTTTTATTAAAATCTGTTTCTAAATGTGTTGTCTTTGATTACGTTGATCATTAGAGGAATAATGGATAGTGTATCAGACACAGCTCCTTGGAAAAGTCTCCACCCAACAGCCGTTCCCTCCTGTTTAAATTATCCTCACAAGTTTGTGCTCTTGGATACTTTGATTTCGAATGCATACACACGTTTTATCAGTCTCTATCTATTTCACCTTTCAGTCGAATTCGACCCTGGGTTACTCTGTGGACCGTTACCGATCCCCAGAGTATCTCGGCAATTACATTTTACGG
>JAOTRQ010000001.1:359617-372992 GCA_028565875.1 Hoplisoma paleatum | reverse complement strand
AATGGAATTTGGCCGACTAGTAATTTTTTTGGTCGACCAACGAATAATCGATTATTTGCGGACAGCCCTAGTAATTAAGAGACGTTTTCTCCTCACACCCCTCTAGCTCCATGATTAGAAGCTTTGTTTTGTGTTCCAAAACCCCACTGATCAACATTGCTGCACCCTCAGTTACCTGCACGTTCGGCGTTAGCTATGCCAGTCATGAAGATGCCCAGGAACCACTCCAGTGAATATTGGTACATGGGGTCCACGTTAGAGAGGTCAGAGACGCAGAAGAAGAGGATCTGCGTGCGGACAGCCACGGGGACATATTGCAAACGTGTGGCATCGATGTCCCGCTCCGTTTCCTCTGCCACTGTCACTTTTGCCTGCCCAAGAGACGATATGTTACGCCGTGAGCATGCCCGTGATGACTATTTGCTAATGCCCATCCACGTGACCGACCTGGATCTCTCCGGCTTTGACCTTGGATGCCTCGAGCACTTGGATGAGCTCCTCGTCATCCACGGGGTTTCCCTCGGAGGAGCTGAGGCGGAGCAGGATCCGGTCCTCGATCTGCTTTAGCTCCTGCTTCATGTGTGCATTGCTGATGATGAGCTGGTTCTTCGCCTCCTCGAGGTCGGGCCTCTCCTCGGCCACAACTCGTCCCAGGAGCTGGTCCTGCAAACCGCTGCGGGGTACAAGTATCACTTTATGGTCGTGCCTGTGTCTCTAATGCGTGTATTGTCATGGGGGTTTATGTAAGCAGACCTGGGTGAGAGGGTAAAGTTGATGAGTGTAACTTTGGTGGAGATCTCAGGGGAGAAGTGTGGGTTGGGCAGCTTGGTGGTGATGTACATCTTAAAATCGTGGTGATATGGAATGATGGTGTCACCTAGCTTTAGCACCGTACCGCCTTGCTGCTTAAATGTCTGAGTGGTGCAAGCAGAATGAACAACGCAAATCATTTATGAGCGTTTATAGTTTCATCTAAATTACCTGTCGGAGTAGAACGGGGTCGAGTGCCGGGTCGAACTCTTCTCCCACGTTCTCCAGCAGACAAGGCTTCCCAAATCGTATAGAGTTCTCCAGACTGCGCAGAAAGTCCCGGTCGCTTAGCTTGATCACATCCAGTGCGTTTTCACGCTCCTACCATATAAAACACAGCATTTAGTCATGGAAACAGCTTCTGGTATCTAGAATGTGTTTTTCTTAGCTCTTGCCATGTTCTTAATCCACTTGTTGGCCTGACCCTGGGGGTCGATAAATAAAGACCAGCGCTGCGAGAACTGATTGATTACTCCGTTTTCAACGGACAGGTTATCCTTCGGCAGCCCTGCAATCTACACACACACACACAAGGACAAGAACATAATCTTTGACATATTGTCACAGTTATCTAAAAACACGTATCTAAAAAAACATATATGCATCTCCGTCGGTTGCTCCATCAGAACGTAAAGGCCGCATGGAGCTACATGTTTTTTACCGGACAGCGATGATATATTTTATGAACGCGGTTGACCTGCCAGGAGCGGATCTTGACTCTGTCTCCGAGCGTGTTGATGAGGTTGGGCTCGGCTGTGTGAGGAACCTGTTGCTCCTTAAACCCGTTCAGCCACTCCTCCACCAACGATGTGCGATACTCTCCCTGTAAAGACAGACCAGGGTTTAACGTCTGTGTTACTCTTAATTCGTTGAACGTAGCGAAACTGTCTGAACTCACGGTGAAGGGTCCGAGGTAGGCTACGTATCCTGCAGCCAGGAGCACATCTCCAGCGACGTTTTCTAGCAAATAATCCAAATGCTGAACTGTCTCACTCCAACGTATCTTCTCATCGGCGAGTCCTCCGATCAGCTACGACACGGTCACGTTTGTAAGAAAATAAACATATAAACCAAAACGTATCAAAATTAATGAAATACTTTCTTTCCCTGGTAATTAGTTACTTGGTTACTAACTCAGTTACCTTTTGGGAGAAGTAACTAGTAACTATAATTAATTACTTCAACACTACTTCAATAGTACAAAAAATACTACTATAGTACTAAGTAAAAAAGTAAATAGTACTTTAAACAATATTTAATTCAGCTCAACGTGGCAACCTCTGTTGTGAATTACGATTGTTGCCTCGCAGAAAAATGTCCAGAGCTTTCTGTGTGGAGTTCGTATGTTTTCCCTGTGTCTGCGTGGGTTTATTCTGGGTGCTCCGGATTTCTCCCACAGTCGAAAAACATGCAGACAAGCCAAATCGAAGATACAAAAATAATCCGCGACTGTGTTTAATCAGATTTGTGGGACAAAGGACCGTTATGTCATGTTACCTAAAAGTGTGCGCTTAACATGGCATTAAAAGCGAAATAAAAAAATATCAATTTATTGACACATACATACATACCGATTTGAATTGGGATTCAAGTGAAGCGCTTTTCAATTCATTCATGATGCATCGTTAAATGCTCACTTATAATAAAGTGAGGTTGTTAGGTTAATCAGTTTTCTGCCACTGTGTGTGTGAGACGTATGTCGGTCCTCTTGTGTGTTTGTTCTGCTGTACCTTATCAGCACGGATCAGTCTCTTCTCACACAGCTGGCACTTGCTTTCAAGCTCATCACGTTTGGCCAGACATTCGTCATATTTGGCCTGTAGAGTAGCAACTCCTTCTTCAACTGCGGCCAGCTTCTCTTTGGCCTCCTTTAAAATTTGCTGGGTTAAAGCCAGATCTTCCCGGGCCTCGTTAAGCGCTTGCTGCTTACACACACACACACATACACACACACACAGTATATAAATATATACTGTATATATATAGTTGCATTGCAAAGTTGCATTTTGAACTGTAGAGGGAAGCAAATGCTGAGTTTTGCTCACCCTTTTGGGCTCGACCGCTTTGGACACGAAGTGATATACGTGCATGGCACGCACCCACTGGCAGATAGACGTGCAGGCTTTCGAAACCTTGGCGATGGAGGCCGGCTGAAATTCCTCATTGTCTATGTACGGCTTCACCAGTTTTATGACTGGATCTGGTATGTTGTCCTGCAGAGAACACAGTTCACGGTATGACGACATACATTCCCAGTATTTTGCATATTGTGTGTGTGTGTGTGAGACCTCAACCTTGTCAAATTTAAACAGACTCTCCATGAACTTTCCGGGATCTTGCAAAAGGCCTTTCCCAGGCTCCCAGTAATCGTCCACCTTGGTTCCAGGTTTCTCTCCAGGCACCTTCTTGGGTTTAATGCCCTTCAAAATACAGACTGCTTCGATGACCAGCTTGACTCCCTGAGGTGGTCTCTGCATGGCCCTCACCTGTCCAATAATAAACCATTGTAGTTAGGACGCAAGAGGAGACGCACAGGAGACGTTTTTGAAGCCTCACCTCAGTTACGTCATTCTTGTTGAGGGACTTAAGGCTGGTTAGTGCGGCATCCAGTGCAGGCAGCGCTTCATCGAGATCTTTCTGAGCGTCTGTTGCGATCGCCTCTGCGATCTGGGCCTTCTCGGATGCTTTGGATTCTTCGGCCCGCACTGCCACACGAGTCTCTTCTGCGATCGCAGTGTCTTCCTACAAACCAAAGAGTCACAGATAATGAATTGAAGTTGCTATTGAGGTTGAACAGATCATTTTAAAATTCCGTGTTCAATTAAATTGCCTTGATCTTGTCCATGGTGACGACGGTGTCACGGGCTGCTTCTTCCAGCTGAGGTCTCATGGTCTCTAACTCTTCCTGCATCTTGCTGACATCGTCAGCAGTGCTTAAAAGCTGCACACAGAAACATCCGTACGATATTACTCTGGGATCCAGACAAAAAATCACAAAGCCTAAACATGGAAGGTTAAGCAGCACTGTAGCAAAAACAAACTATATAGAAAGACAATTTCAATGCACAGACGATAAACCCGAGTTGTGCGATCACCTTGTCGAGACCAGTCTTCATGCGCTGACGAGCACCGTGCAGTTCCTGCTTTTTCCTGCCGATCAGCGTGGAGAAAATACTGAGCAGCTCCAGATAGCTCTTAGGTGTAACATAGTTGTGGCGAGAGAGAGCGGCCAGGTACTGCTTGCACTTCTGAGCCACCGTCTGGTGGATCTCCACGCACATCAATGTCTACACACAAATGACATACAGTGTGCTTTGTTTAAGATACCATGTGTTACAACTGGCTCCCTACTCACTACACTGACCCCAACATAGTGCACTTAAATAGAGGACTGAATACAACAAGGTCGATAACATAAATACACCTGGGCTTGGGACAGACTTTGGAAGGTTGCCGGTTTGATTCCCGAGAGCCGACAGGTCACGACTGATGTGCCCTTAAGCAAGGGACCAACTGGCAACAATTGGCGATGTTACAGCCAAAATCAGCTATATAATACACAATTATTGTGTTAAAATATGTATTTAATTCCTCAATGACATATGGTATGTACATTTTTGAGTAGTATAATAACCAGTGTGTTTACGAACATAATTTCTACTAATAGTACCAAATATCTAAATCAAAATTAAATGTTTATGCTGTATAACTGTTTAGGAAACTAAGTCTGGGAAGAGTTATACGGCTTTGAAATATATTAAAATAACCAGATAAACATATGACTTTTACTTTGCTGAATGGATTTTCACCCATCACATTCTGTAACAATCCAGCAACAAGAGAGAGAAAGAGAGAGAGAGTACTGCGTTGTACATTGGATGAGTTGCTTTATACAGTACACTTTATAGGAGTACACTTAAACAAAACCTCCTACCCACTAGTGAGTGAGTAGGGCGTCGTTTCGGACAAGCCTAAAGACTTTCTCTCACCATGCCTTTGAGGGCGGCAGGGCTGGCTTCAAGCTCAGGGAGCTGACTGAGGAACGATCCTGCGACTGACCGCAGTGCCTCTTCTGGCCAGGCACTGAACCAGTCGATAGTACAGCAGGTTATCAGAGACGGAAACTGCCTGAGCCGAGCGCGGAACACTTCACCCATTGGACTGTAGGGGGAAACAGACATTATTTAGAATGTGAACTTTTTTGTCTGTTTTTTATGCCGTACGTGTATTCGATGTGCGTCCCGACCTCATGCAGAGCACAGTGTGGATGTTGCTACGGACTCTCTTGACATAGGCAGCCATGAGATTAGCCTTTGTGGGTTGTTGGCCAAGATCCTGCACCACAGGCTTCATGGCCGTCATGATCCTCTCCTGCTCGTCTCCCCCATACAGGTTTGGCACATCACCCGAGTTCAGGATGTTGTTAATGTCCTCTAGGAACGACTCGCTCTTAATCTGAAAACCAGCAAAGCAAGAATGACTCTGGAGTCGGATTTGGAAAGGATGGATGTACAGGCGAGAGAGGACGACAGTATTATAAGATATAAGAGTGTCAGATATAAGACGCCAGCTCTGACGTAATTCTCACCTGTGTGTCAACAAAAAGGAAGGTAATCTGGAGGTTTTTCAAACCAGCCTTCATCATGATGTTCTTAATATCTTCCTTCCATTCCGGGACGCCGTAATTCTTCGAGAGCTCGATTTGAAAGCACTCATACTCGCATCTGATAGCAAAACAAAACCAAGACCAGCAGTAGCTTAGCTTTTAGTGTACAGGACTGGTAATCTGAACGACACTGATTCACACTTCACTAATGTAAAAGTTGTTGCTGTTGGGCCCTTAAGCGAGGCCCATTAGCCTTAATAGGTCAATACTGGATACTATAACTGTGACATAAGTCGCTTGGGATTAGAGTGTCTGCTGAATTCTGAGAATGTACAGGAAGACCCAACTAAGACTGAACTTGCTGAGTAAAAAAATAAAAGATCTGCATGTCACACAATCAGCAATCCTTACTTAGGACAACAAGCAACCCTTCTTGTTGTTTGAAATTGTGGGTCGTAGACCGCTGTAGTCATGCAGTGTATTAGATTTCGAATGTATACTTTTCTGCAACAGAAAGTCTGTAGTAAAGTTCAGAACCCTGCACGTTTTTCCCTTGAACATCAGTGGATATGCAGAATTATTAGATCGTTAACAGTCATCATGGCAATGATGCTACATGTAAACTAATGCTTCCTTCACACTAGTCTGTTGTCAACATGGTTAAAGGCCGCTGATTGGGCTAATTTCTGTATCACTGCGACTGTAAAACAGTCAAACTAGCAAACACTGTACAACAAAGAATTCTAAAATGAACACTTCAGTTACACACAACTTCAGCAAAAGCATTGAAGACTTTTAACGTTCTAACGCCATAATGGCACCAGTTCTGTGTAAACAAAATGTATAGAGTTTGGAACGTATTTATTAATGGCAGCACAATATATAAACTATTTTATGAAAAACCTACTTCAGGGGTTTATTTGTAGCTGTTGATTGTTGTAAGTCGGGTAAAGTCTGAACAAACATTAGAATTTTTTACTGACTTAATGAAATGCAATTTATTTATAATTATAAAAGAGTTTGAGGTAATCAGAACATTGCATTCGAATGAAGTTTGTTTCCACATGTAACCTCGACCCTGGATTAATTTGAGGTTTTTACTACAGGGCTTTTAATTCTGTACCACAAACCATTCAAGGTTCCAGGTGGGCAACCATAAAGCTGACACAGTAGTACTCATTTGCTGCATGCCTGCGTTTCCAGCCTCCATGTGTCTTACATGTGGCGAGACTCCCTTTTGTGCCCGGGTATTTGCTGCGAGTGTGTGTCAGCCCTCTCGTATAGTAAGACTTATAACGTCCAACACGTGTGACCACATTATTGAGATCTTGTGTATGGCATTTAATAAAAACTTTAATAAAACTTTAATTTTAATAAAACTTTAATAAAAAAGTTTTTTATTATCCATTACTCGTGGCAGCACTTAAATTTAAAGCTGTCTTTGTGGCAAATTAAAGCTGTCTTTGTACTTTCTGGAATGAATAGTTGAGGAATCTGGAGTTTGTGTGCTCTGTGCTGTTAAATGAAAATGTTTTAAATGACTTATTTGGTCTGAGATTAAGACGCTTGATGTCCTGTTGCGGAGTTGGATTTGAACCCTTGGCATGTGTGGTCTCATTCCAACTTATTAGGTATGTTTTATGAAAGATTTGAGGGTATTTTGTTGATGTTCACTCCCTGTGTCACCTAATCAAAGTCATATGTGAGAATAATCAAATCCAAAGGTACGTCCCAAATCACACTTCGAGCACTGAAAGAAAGAAAAAGTGTGAAATGATGCACACCAAACAGACGCCATTGCGGCCATTGATTAACCATAAGCCAAATCTTATAAATGTGAGTAGCGTTAATGAAATTATTCATTAGTGGGGGGTAAAGAAAAGCAAATGGAAGTATTAAAATACATTATGTAAACAAGTGATATTTTGGCAGGCTGGAGAACCATTATAAAATATTCCCTAAATGTACTGTTCCATGAGACATGAAGACATGCACTAGGATGTAAGTGCACTTACACTACACATTAAATTATGCGGTTTGAGACACAGCTCCAGTTTCACACTGGAGGTGCATGAATGTCTGGATACTGAGTAAAAAGAAACACAACAGATTCTTACATGTGTGTGGCTAGTTTGGTGAGGGACTGGCGTCCACTGCCACCCACTCCAAGAAGCAGGGCGTTGCCAAGCGGCTGACGAAGGATGCGTGTGATACGGCACACGTGTTGGATGGCATCCATGAATAAAACTAGATTCATCTTAGAAGTGCTGGTGCACTGGTTGTAGTCGTCCATGTGATCCTCCATTATCCGAGTCAGCTGTAAATGAGAGACACATAAATTGGAAAAGATTTTTATTTGTTGTACAAGTACAGTGTACTTTCTTTCGCACAATTTCCACAACATAGTGGTAATTAAAGATCTGTTTCATTGTTATAAACATTTATTTAAATCATTCAAGCCTTGCACGTACAGTACTATTTTTTTCACCGATCAGGATACGCATCATAATACTCTAGATACTCTGCCCCACCTTCTCTTTGTCCTCGATGAGCTGGTACACCTTACTTTCAGCACCAGGGATCATAAAGTCTCCATAGAGAACCGGCTGGTGGGGCACCACCTCCTGGAAAGTGTAGCCAAACTCCTGAATGTGCTCCTGCAGGAGCCGATCAAACCAGTCCCTGTCCTCGGTGCTCACCAGCCGATCCTGAAAGACGCGGCAGCTCTCGTGGTACCACAGCTGCAGCAGCTGGATCTTGTTCTATGAGACACGGTCAGCAGTCGACAAGTCATGATTCCCTCAACCTATGACCACTGTGAATAATAGTATTAATAGAGAGTGAGGCTCTGGTGGTGGGTTGCCAGCTGCTGTATGGAGCTGGGTAGATTTTAATGTGAATCAGGTCGTTATTACATCACAATATCACGAGAGTTAAAATGGCTCATGTTTCCGGACACCAAACTAATTTTATGAATGTACAGAAAAAGGATGGATGGATTTTATTCAAACTTGAGATGAGCAAATTTAAAGTATAAAAATTGATTATATAAACAAAGCCTGGTGTATATTACCACAGTTTAGAGAGTCACGATTGAATGTTAGTACGTCACTTCTCCACAGAGTCCCGTTCCATTTGAGACAATGCATTAAATTAGAGTACACTACATGTAAGTATGCTTATGTTTGGAATGCACCTTTGAAGTATCTATAGGAGCAGTACAGACCCACATCCTTACATCCCTAGAGCTAACATACCTGTATCTTTGAGGTATCAGCCATGAGAATGCCCTGGAAGACTTTGGAGAGGTCACGCAAGTTGAAGGTGTAGTGGGATTTGGCGGGCGTGGGCAGAAGACCAGTAGTAATGGTGGCGTAAACCTTAAGGGTGGCGTTTACCAAGGGTTCCGTTAGTAGGATCAGCTCAGGAACCTTTTCTGAAAACGAAACCCAATAATACTACTAATCTAAACAGACGAGTTCAGTTTTTGTTTACTTGTTACTGGTTGTTGTTACTGTTACTGACCTTGATTCTAGTTCTGGTGCCAGTTTACTAAGAAATAACGAGTCCTAACTCACCCATCCAGGATCCCAGGATAGTGGAGAAGATGGTTTTTTTGCTGGTATCTTCCATCTCGGTGAAGGACAGCAGGTTAAAGTGGCGTGTAAAGCGTGGGGTGATGGAGTTCCTGCCACCACCCGGAGGACCCATGGCACAGGCAAAATTGATGTCCAGCAACTGCTTGAATGTCCCTGTTAAGTGATACTTGTGCCTTTTAGACCATCAGACCATGTAACTATTTAGACTGAGAATAATAGCTGGTAAACACAAAGTTGGAGATGTTTACCTATTAACTTGCGATCGTACCAGCCACCGTGATCCATCCACTGGCGCAGGAGCTCTATGGGCGGCTGAGCTCCGTATGTCTCCAGCGTTGGCATATTCAGGTCGTCAATAAAAAAGATAAAATACTTTCCCAGTGGGGGGCCAAAGACACCCTTCCGCCTTGTGCACACAAACACAGCACTTATCAGATACATTCATGTTGGATGTCATTTAGAATGACTGACCTGTAGAGCAACGATGAATCAAACCTCTTGTCCAGCTTGCTGTCGATGTAGTCCTGGGTCTGGTTGGCAGAGGTGCGAGCAGAGAACATGAGGAAATGACTGATATATTCGCTTGGCATGTTTTTGAGCAGCTTATTGGACAGAGTCAGGGTCTTGCCTGTGCCTGTTGGGCCGACACACAATACCTGAAAAAAAATCAATAACAGATGATAACAGAGCTCAATTACTAATATACGTACATTAAAGACCAACAGACCAGAACCCAAAACCATTGTTGAGCAAGCAGAGAGTGAGTGAAATGCCCCAATAAATACAGGGAGGAACATAACACAGACAGCATCGCTGACTGAAGTTCACATCAAGCATAACTCTGGACACATATTTGAAAAGAAAAGCACTGAAACAAGATTTGATAGAAGAAGAGTTTAGTTATCCGGGCTTGGGATTGGCACTGCAATGCACCAGAGGAACTTCTATGCACATTTAGGACAAATCAGTATCTCCTATTATCAAAGGCACCCGGTCTGTCCCACCTCAGGATTGGACCCAGGAACAGTTCCTTTCTGTTTGGAGTTTGATTGAACAGCAGAAAGTGAGATTTGAGCCAGCAGATGTGAGGTCTGACCTAGCAGAAGTGAGGTCCGAACTAGCAGAAGTGAGGTCCGAACTAACAGAAATGAGGTCCGAACTAGCAGAAGTGAGGCCCGAACTAACAGAAGTGAGGTCCGAACTAGCAGAAGTGAGGTCCGAACTAACAGAAATGAGGTCCGAACTAACAGAAATGAGGTCCGAACTAACAGAAGTGAGGTCCGAACTAGCAGAAGTGAGGTCTGAACTAGCAGAAGTGGGGTCCGAACTAGCAGAAGTGAGGTCCGAACTAGCAGAAGTGAGGTCCGAACTAGCAGAAGTGAGGTCCGAACTAGCAGATGTGAGGTCCGAACTAACAGAAGTGAGGTCCGAACTAGCAGATGTGAGGTCCGAACTAGCAGATGTGAGGTCCGAACTAGCAGAAGTGAGGGCCGAACTAGCAGAAGTGAGGTCCGAACTAGCAGATGTGAGGTCTGAACTAACAGAAATGAGGTCTGAACTAACAGAAATGAGGTCTGAACTAGCAGAAGTGAGGTCTGAACTAACAGAAGTGAGGTCCGAACTAGCAGAAATGAGGTCTGAACTAACAGAAATGAGGTCCGAACTAACAGAAGTGAGGTCCGAACTAGCAGAATTGAGGTCTGAACTAACAGAAGTGAGGTCCGAACTAGCAGAAGTGAGGTCCGAACTAGCAGAATTGAGGTCCGAACTAACAGAAGTGAGGTCTGAACTAGCGGAAGTGAGGTCTGAACTAACAGAAATGAGGTCTGAACTAGCAGAAGTGAGGTCTGAACTAGCAGAAGTGAGGTCTGAACTAACAGAAATGAGGTCCGAACTAACAGAAATGAGGTCTGAACTAACAGAAGTGAGGTCTGAACTAGCGGAAGTGAGGTCTGAACTAACAGAAATGAGGTCTGAACTAACAGAAATGAGGTCTGAACTAGCAGAAGTGAGGTCCGAACTAACAGAAGTGAGGTCTGAACTAACAGAAGTGAGGTCTGAACTAACAGAAGTGAGGTTTGAACTAACAGAAGTGAGGTTTGAACTAACAGAAGTGAGGTTTGAACTAACAGAAGTGAGGTCTGAACTAACAGAAGTGAGGTCTGAACTGAAAGAAGTCTAGAACCTTTGGAATACTAGTCCGGTATCCTAACCACTAAACTATGATTGGTCCCAGCTTACAGTGAGCATCGGGGCCTGTGATAGGCCGGTGTTCAGCATTCAACAGCGTAAGCGGAATTATCATTAAATTGATCAAAAATAAATGAAAATAAACAGACCGGCTTCTTGTTGGATAGCAGCATGTCCAGCAGGAATGACATTCGGACAGTGTCAGCAGTGGGAACGATGATGTCGGAGTAGTTCGTTTCTGGGGTGATGACAAAATTCTCAATATGCTTCATCCACTTAACCCATTGCACCTTAACGAAAGAAAGACCAATATCCAATATAAAAACTAAATGAAGTTATCAAATCAGTTTCATGAGGGGAAGAAGCTTGGCATCGTCACCTCGCCTCCTTTCACGTCGTCCTCATCCTCATTCACATCGGTGATACCGCCATCATCCAGTCTGTAGTCATAAACCAATCCCTCTCCTGGGAAACACAACGCGATCTGCACAGTCCATTTCCATAGATGCCATTGATATCATTTCATTTGAACACATAACCATGTCTAATCTGTCTATCTATCTATATATCTACAGTGGAACCTCGGTTAACAAACGCCTCGATAGTGACCAATTCGGATAACGACCAACCATTTCGCTAAAATTTGCACCAGATAACAACCGAAATTTCAGATAGTGAACGTCACTACATCAGCTACGTCATCAACACTCAGACCGAGCATCATTCACGCTTGAGACAGTTACAATCAGTTATCTTTATCTTTACATCTTCTAATTATTCAGTAATTTTTGTGCTATATTTTAATAATATCGCCCTCAATCATGGTTCCAAAGAAAATTCAGAACAATAGTAGCAGTGAAGTGGAAATACAGCGGCCAACAATGAAACTGAAAAAGTCATGATTTTTAAGTTTGAACAAGTACGAATACGGCAGGTCGACTTGAACAACAGACACTGGACAAGGGTTTTCAATTTCAATTTGAAAGCGACCGAGAAGAGAAGTCACCCCTGATTATACAATGACAGACGTTCTCATGGAGAACGCTCCATCTATTCAAGCATCCAACCGCAGTCAAAACGGTACATTTTATCTTGTTTACTAAATGTCTAAAATTGTTTACTAAATGCTTTTATGTTCATTTAACTCCATGTGTACTGTATTATAACTGTTCTCATTTTAAAAACATACCTGTATATCCTGTAACTTTCATATATTAGCGAGTCAACCGGGACTGGGAACCAATTATTTCTATTTCCTTTATTTCTTATGGGGTATAGCTGTATATCCATCCAATCTTACTGGTTACAAATAGATGTAGCAGGTTTCTTAAGTAATTATTCAATATCTTGACTCATTCATTTTAAACATTTCTACAACATTTTGAATGAATTGAAGCACTTTGATGTTTAAGCTTCCATATTTATTCCAATCCGTGCAGTGTAACACGTATTCACAGAGATGTGGATATTTATAAGATAAATATAATTTTTTTAATGATATCTTATATCCACTGACGCTCTCATGCTCCATCTTTGCCCTTAGCCAGGTGCTGAAGTGTTCACGACTGCCGATGTCCCCGGTGGCGCCGACGCTCCACACGAGAGAGAAAATAAACCACGGTTCAATCAGCTCACACACTCGATTCATATTGTTCTCGGGAACAGGCCTCTGTCCCTACACACACACACACACATATATTTATAAACTTTAAAACCATGCTAATAACAATAAGACTAAATCAAATGCAAATTTAAGAGTCTACTGACTTCAGACGGCACGAAGGGATGAAAGAAACAGTCTAGCAGTTTAAGAAGAGAGCAGGTTAGGTTGCTGTCCATTGAGGTGATCACTTCTGTCACTGACGTCCGCACAAATGTAATCGCATCCTAAACAAACACGCATGCAACAATATTTTGTATTGTTATGAACTCGTTCATTAAAGATGTCTTCTGGCTTTTTTATACACATGTAATACCTCACACATGATTATTACAGTGAATATCATTATTAATGTCACATCAACTGCAGCTGTGGAGCATATGTGATGGCACTGGAGGTTTATTATCTGCTATACAAATCAAATCAAAGTTTTTTTGTCACATACATAGTTATACACAGTACAACCGGCAGTGAAATGCTTTGTAACTACTCCATCCTAACACTCGAAAT
>JAOTRQ010000001.1:347853-359517 GCA_028565875.1 Hoplisoma paleatum | reverse complement strand
GAATCTCTGTTTTAGTCTGTCAGTAAAGAAAATACCTTTTTTTCTTTTTCTTTTATTATAATTTTTTAGCGTAAGAGTTTTGCAATCACACTCAATTCATGAATCTTTGACCCTGTCTAAGCGTGAAAACCCCTTGCCGGGAAAGCTGATCCTAAATCTGTGGCCCCTGACATATGGAAGTGTGTCCTGCAGTTTTGTGCTATAGACATGTCATGACTGAAAGTTAATGGCTGTTTTTACATTGGGATTTGGATGTTTGCTTTTGGTTACTGATTAGGTTTATCGTGGTTGCACTTAGAAAGAGAGCTTCGAGTGTGTTAAGCAGCTCCACAGACTGGTGAAGGAGTATTTGTAAAAGATAAACTTACATAAAGATTTATTTTATGGGTGCTTGAACTAGGGGGACTGAAGATACACAAGATCTAGTCTCTTACCCAGCCTGAATGAGGTGAAGTCCCCGACAAAGTCCACCCGTGGCTGGGTACCCCTGGTCACCAGGCGCAAGGTTAGGTAGTTCCCGGTAGACAGGACTGGACGTGGCAGAGTCTTTCCACACAGCGGGGAGCCAATTGGCGGTGCCGTTTTATCACGGCCATCGTAGAACTGGATGTAGGAGCCAGCATGGCATGGGTCTCCCTGACCATCACCCGGTGTGGGTTCCATGCGAGCCTCGGCTGCTGGACCCCGGGCCGACATTGGAACTTGGGGGATGGGGCTGAACGGCGACACCCTTAGCAGACTGTAGACCAAAAAGAAGCGGAAGTGGAACTGCACTTTGTCACGCGGTGTGGCCGACTGGATGGTCAGATGACAGTCTGTGCCCATACTGACGAAGTAGTACTTGCGAGACTCCTGATGGGACCGGACAATCATGCCGTCCGCCTGCACGGTCTGACCACAGAAGTCCACCACGTTCACTGTCAGGAAAATGTAATCACATTAAAAAGACTGCACAACCTGACATCTAATTTCTTCTGACTCACTTAGGAATCGGGGACAAGAAGTCAAAGCAAACTAAATTGTTTGTCAAGCAAGACCGCAAGGGGGAGTTGGCTGTGTAATCCCCCCATCTGGGGCAGGAACCAAATAATAGAAAGATTTATAACCACTCCAAAGTTTATTAGCTTTGTTACCAAGGGAAACTAGTGAAATCCTGATGCCTGACTTCCAGGAATGCCTTGAGAAAACCTCGGTCAGTGGAAAAGAGACAATACTTGAAGATATCTCGTAACCATGTTTCCTGAACTGAGCTGGTGCAAAAATGAGACGGGGCAAAATAGAAAGATTCTCGTAAACGTCTTCAATGCAAACGCAAATGGTGTAAGACGAATAGAGAACAACTGCAAAAGAACAGCTAAAATATATTATTTTAACATAATTATAACTTGGAATGGAATTGACCCAAAATAGTTTTGTTGCTTTACAAAATAACTATTAAAAATAATAATCATGAATAACTTCATTAATGACTACTAAGTATACGCCTTTAAATCCCATTACACAAGCCTGTGAGTGATGTGGATGTTCCTGTACGCTTGGGATTTTAATCAATACAAATATAAACTATATGTGGATTTTGTGTGTTTATTAATATGAAAAACTTTTGTCTCCATATTTTCTCCCATGGACTATCACAGTTTTGTATAAACGAAAAATGTCACTTTCCAGAGTTCAGATGCGTCCAGATGAAAGTGATCAAGTTTTCTGGTCTTGGAACAATCTCTTCGCACAAATGTTGCCAATGCAAAATGTAGATGTATATGTATTCATACATATATTTTTAAATTAATTAATACTTTGTATATAAAGTATGCCAAATAAAGTATATAAAGTTCCAAAACAACATAAGGCCAAAAAAGTTGCCAAAGATCAAAACTCTCCACCAAAGTATAAAATAATTCAGTTCACTTCCTTTCTGGACAATTAAATATTTTTTAAAAAGACTTTAAGTGCACACTGTGAGTAGAGCAGTTAACCACATCATATATTAAATAAAATTGCAATTAAAGTAATATAAATCAACAAAATGATAATGATAATAATTTGAATATGAATAATTGTATCAAATCAAGGTGTATTTGTCACATACATAGTCATTCATAGACATGAATAACGAAAAATAAATTAAATATACATTAAAATAGAAATTTGAAAAGGTAAAAAAGTTACACGTAGGCATGGATTTAGTATATAGTCTCTTTAGTATATATGTTTCAAGTATATATAATTAACTCACCTGTTTCGATGGCATTCAGCTGTACTGTGGTTAAACTGAGTATAATATAACAAAACGTCCAGATCAGAAAACATTTGCTCTCACTCGATTTGCCCATTTGGCCACAAATACTGATTTATAAATCCTCTTCAAAAGTCTCAGATTAAAGACGCGTCTTTGTGAAAGTCATTTCAAACTTAAATCGAAAAGCTAGTCTTGCATTCCACTGCGTAGTTTTGATACTGTGGAGGCAGTAAATGCAATGATACTGTCATTAGTCTTCAGTTTGACTTTAATAAGTCTTTGCTGGTTCATGCAGAAGCGGATCTTCCATCTTTTGAACCTGCAGGCGGCTGCGCCGTTTCCATGCTAACAGCCCCCAAAAGGTTTAAACTCTGCCCCCCATCACTCACCCCGGTCACAACCACTACTCTCCTTTAGCTGGCTGTGTGTGATACGTGAGGAGGGTGAAACAACCATAACACCTTGCTTATGTTTGTCCAATTATTTAGCCAGCAAAGATAAAAAACACAGATTCACCACTGACCTAGGTCAACATCACATTCATCACTGTCCAGAATATAATCAAGTTCTATATCCCATCCACAACTGTGGGTGCAGTGAAATAGTAGAACTTTCAATTATCTAAAGAGCTTGGATCTCAGCTCTGACATGTCTGTTAGACCCTTGAGCGATGCCCTTAAACCTGTATAATCCAGTGCAGCTGTACAATGACAGACCCATACTTCCAAACAGGCTGGGATGTAAAAATTAATTAAGTGGTTATGACAAATAAAGGGTTTTAGTAGAGAGTCGCTCATGAAATGTCATTAAACCAGTTATAACAATTGTAATAACAAATCTTTCGATTAGGTTCACTGTTTTAGTCAAGTTCCTTGTCAAAGCCCTGAATAATGTACCCTAAGTCACCCCTGTGCCTCCTGTAAACAGAAAGTTAGTCAAATTTAATGGGAAGCGAGTGTGTGTGAAGGAGTAAGTTACAAGCAGCTTTCATAAGGTGTTTTCCACCGAAGAACTGCACTAACCACAAAATGTCACCTATATAAATTCTTCTTCTCAGTCTCTAACTCTATAAAAGTAACAGAACTAAACAGAGTTGAACTGCTCTTTTTCTTGGATGTTGGCATCTGGCCTTCGGTTGACACCTCAGAGCTTCAGTGATATCTTATAACCCGAGTTTACAGGTGAAGTTGAGAAAAGGTTTCACTGCATTTACAGCCTTTTTAAAGTCAACAATTTTGTCGTAAACTGTGAAGCCGAGACCTAAACATCAAGATCCCAAGACTTTATGAGAGGCTTTATTGTCATTTCATTTGTATAGGCCAAAAAGTACATTTTGAACACAGAACACAATTGCAAGACAATGTAATACATTTAATCAAATTATGGAAGGCCAAAACTTGAGAGAAGTGTACTGTAGTGAAGTTCATGTACTGACAACATTATGTCTTTAAGTTAAAACATGTTGTGATATACAGATAGCACAATATGCTTTATTTAGCAGCGTACATGTGGTGCAAATGTCTTATCGCACGCAATATTGAGTATTACAGCCATACACACCATTGATATACACCAGTGTCTCTACAATGCATATCATTTATCGCCACACAAACGCCCACAGTTACGACCAAAACACAAAAACATTACACTGTAAAACAAAAACATTGCAGAAAAGTTGTTATTTTAATATTTGGGACGAAATAATTGCCATGCAAACACACAGAACTTAAAGACAGACCACTTTTTTGAATCATAAACTATGAATCAGAATCGGAGCCGAATCCGTAGATTGAGGAATCAAGCACCAACTCGAATGAATGCGACGTCAAACACACTACGTCACCACGCACGTCTGAAAGCAGTTTGAAACATAGGAAGGAGAAATATTTATTTAAAAACAGAGACAAGCGCGCTAAATACAAATGATTGAATAAAATGTGAAAATATTCGTCATTATTAATAACCTCTACATTCATTTCACAAACCTGGTAAATATAAAGAAATTTTGCATGCACATTTAAAAAAAAGATGTTTGTTGCTATCGTATCTAGGTTAGCTTTTAGCTAGCAAGCTAACTGCGTAGCGCAATAATAATAATGATTAAATAGCCTTAGCTGCTATGCTAATGCTAAACAAGCTAGCAGAAGTGCTAAGATAAAGTAAGCAAGCTTATTAAACTTGGTTACTAAGTTGCTGACTGGATTAATATGGGTTTTAATTGTGGAATTATTTCCGATTGCACAAATATTTAAGATTTACTGCGACATGCAGTCTGAACTGGCTAGACTAAGCTAATTCAGCAGAACTTTTCTTATATATTAATAAATACGTAGTTAACCTATAATTTCTGAATAGATATCTCCACATGCATATAAAGTTTTACAATTATTGGTGGTAATTTATTATTATTTTATTACTAGTATAAATGAAAATATAAATTTTCTTTCATATTGTTGTTCAGCAGCACCAGATGAAATAGATTAATTATCATTAATGTTTGTATTATTATTTTGCAGATATGGATATTACAAAATAATTATTATATGTTTTATTCTTTGTAGAATGGCTCCTCGGCTGCAGCTGGAAAAAGCCGCTTGGCGGTGGGTCGATACGGTCAGTCCAGAGGAGATTACACAGGAACATATTGAATTAGCTTACCGTATTGCTGTACCCACCTGCAAGAGAGGAACGTGCAGGTAATGACTTTTATTCTACTAGCTGTCACACACTGACTGGATTTTTGAAGACATTTAACACATGCTAGGGAGCAGCAGTGAGCACACATGTCACTAGCCACAGCGCCCTGGAAGCAGTTAGGGGTTCGGTGTCTTGCTCAAGGTCAAGCCGTAAACTGTCAAAATTGAACCGAAAACCTTCCGATCACAAGCCCAGGTCTGGTTGTGTCTATGGGAGAGAAGAAATTACATTTCTTCTTGAAGTGCATTGACTTCTATCGGTTTCACTATTGTTTTGTCACTGAGTGCGACATGTGAGTTTCTGTGTATTATTTTACTCATTTAACACACACTAGGGGGCAGCAGTGAGCACACATGTGTGGTGGCACCGAGCCCGGGAAGCAGTTAGAGATTTGGTGGGTCAAAAATACTTTGAATATCTTGTGTTACATATGATCTTTTTGTGTTTATTGTAGGAGAAACTGCAAAGGGAACCCTAACTGCTTAGTTGGTATCGGTGAACATACATGGTTGAGGGAAATTAATGAAAATGCCTTCCATAATATAGATGATCCAAACTCTGAGAGGAGAGACAAGGTATTTCTAATTTTGGACCAAATAAAGATATCTGATGATAAAAAATATATTTTTAATATAAACTCTCATATCTGTGTTATATTCATCTCCCCTTTTCAGAACAAGTTTGTGGGTCTAACAAACCTTGGTGCCACTTGTTACGTGAACACTTTCCTCCAGGTGTGGTTTCACAATCTGGAGCTGCGCCGAATGCTCTACCAGTGTAACAATGCCAGAGCTGAAGTGCACGACGCAGTGTCAGGTCAGCCAACACGACTATATGTCTAAATCTTTTAAATTTCACATTCTTTTGTTGATCTATTTGTGTCAATAGGCAATTTGTATTTGTTAAAATTTGACAGATTATGAACCAAAGACGATCTGTGAGCATCTGCAGTACTTGTTTGCACTGTTGCAGAACAGCAACAGGAGATACATAGATCCCTCGGGTTTGGTGAAAGCACTGGGGCTTGATACAGGGCAGCAACAGGTAAAGGTGTAAATATGGATTGCATTATAGATTCTTAAATAATTATTCTGAAACATGAATTATAACCGCATAATTAAATAGTAATTAAAAAGTGGTGCATTAAAGTCTGTCTTCACTGGGTCAAAAATAGACACGGAACAGTTTGATTTATTCATTTTGTAATCTCGCAGTTCTCTGATAGGCATTTGGTGCTTGCATGTCTTGATCTTCAATTTTATTCAAGACCTGAGCCTAATGATCATTGTCAGTAATTAAATAGATATACTATGTAAATATCTAATTTATACTTAAATCTGTTGTATTAGGATGCACAGGAGTTCTCCAAACTTTTTCTTTCACTTCTGGAAGACACCTTGTCCAAGCAGAAAGACCCAAACCTCCAAAATGTGATCCAGCAGCAATTCTGTGGAGAGTTTTCATACGTCACTGTGTAAGTTCCTGAAAAATACCAATTACTAAAGCATTATTTGCACTTAAGCATTTTTGCACAGTGACTTTACTTTCTTTATTATTGTTATTACTATTGCGTGTGTGCACTTTAAAGGAGCAGCTTCCAATCTCGTTGCAGTATTTATACTTTGTATGCTGTGTACAATGACAATAAAGGCGTATTCTATTATTAGTGAATAACACTTTTACTTTAGTTATATTTTATATATTTAGTTATTTAAAATATATGGACACCTAAAGTCAGTTTTACTGCATAAGCACCTTGTGCTGCCATTATTTGAATCTGGAAAGAATTAAAGATGCAGGTATTTTTATTGCTGGGTTTATAAAGTCGAATGTCTAAGCTTTTGTGTTTTTCAGATAGAATCTTTATAGAGCTCTTTTATTAACATTTATATCTGACTGATTGACTTTTATTTGCGTATATAGGGTAGTTGTACTTTCTTGCTGGAATGTGAAAGTCATTCTAATAATTTAAGATCTGATTAACTCTTTGTATTCCTGAGCCAGATGCAACCACTGTGGCAGGTCGTCTGCTTTACCATCTCGGTTCTACGAGCTGGAACTCAACATACAAGGGCACAAAAGCCTGACCGAGTGCATCACCGAATTTCTCAAGGTGATGGCAATTACAAAAATTAAGTACCACTAGAAGAAATGAATAAAATGAACTATAATAAATAAAACTGTACCGTAAGAAAATATCCAAAAACTTGTGTTGCAGAATAATATTTTTAGTATTTAGTATTTAGTTTGTCTGTTTTTTTCCCAGGAAGAAAAATTAGATGGGGATAACCGATACTTCTGTGAAAACTGTCAGAATAAACAATGTGCCACACGTCGAATTAAGCTTCACAGCCTGCCACGGACGCTTAATCTTCAGTTGATGCGTTTTGTCTTCGATAGGTACGTAGTTATGCAGGAATTGTGGAGCATGCGTCCTGTTCAGGCTGCTGGGTTTTTTTAGTTTTTTAAACTTTAATCAAATCGTTCTTGAATCATTCTTCTGGCTTTTCTATATCGGTATGTACTGTATGACTGTACAAACAATAGACATACTAGAATATTAAATGCACGCCTTTTGTTTTCTTAAGACACTGAGGTGCAGCTTTGCTTAAAAGAATTAATTTTTATTTGTAGGCAGTCTGGTCACAAGAAGAAACTGAACACGTACATTGGTTTTCCTGAGGTGCTTGATATGAGCCCATTCTTAGAAGGAAAAGGTCAGTGACGCTGATTTGATCCGAAACATTTTAAATGAACGCATTTCAATCATCTGATTCGCTGCTGTATTTTCAGATGAGACTTGCTTGTATGAGCTAAGCGCCGTCCTGATCCACAGAGGTGTGAGCGCCTACTCCGGCCACTACATCGCTCACGTCCGGGACGCTTGCACCAACGACTGGTACAAGTTCAACGATGAAGAGATCGAGAAGATGGAAGGCAAGAAGCTCCAGCTGGGCATCGAGGAAGATCTAGGTATGTTTATTATTATGTTTTAAAAATTTTCTTTTTACGCACACTGTGGAAGTAATCCGGGCAGTCAAACGCATGTTGACACACACCAGGGGTCAGTATTGACAACACACGAATAGAATTTAACATGTTGGCTTTTTTTCTCCAGCGGAAACGGCCAAATCTCAGGCGCGGCGGCCCAAACACGGCAAAGGCTTTCACTGCTCAAGAAACGCCTACATGTTAGTGTATAAACGTCAGAAGGATCAGCTGGACCAACCACTGACAGTCGTTGAGGTACCAGGTATGATGTAGGCCCATCTGAGTGCTTGTGATGCCCCATTTGGATCCCTTTTCTTTAGTAATATTTTCCTGTATGTGCCATTTTGAAGCTTTTCTCCAAAAGCTGGTGGATCAGGACAATAAGAAGTTTGAGGAGTGGTGCAGTGAGATGGCAGACATGAGAAAGCAGAGCGTGGATAAAGGCAAAGCCAAACACATAGAAGTCAAAGAGCTGTACGAGCTATTACCGCCGTCAGACGGTACTTTTATAAAGATTTTTAAATTGTAACAATTAGTAGTTTCCAATTAGAGGCACACATGTTACCGTGTCACGTACATATTAAACCATCAACAGACTCATGTTTTGTCGCTGTGTCTTTTTTAGGTGAGCCTTATGAGTTTGTGCCTCTGGACTGGCTAAAAAAATGGCTGGACGACTCAACAGCCACCAAAGCCATCGATAACGGAGAGTTTTTGTGCTCGCATGGAAAGCTGCACCCGGACAGTCTGGGCGAGGCTAAACGGATCTCCCAGAGCTCTGCCGAGATCCTATTTAACCGCTACGGTGGAGGACCCAGAATAGACGGTGATGATCTTTTCTTATTTCCCTGTTAACGACGTACTACATCACTCACGTACTAATTGTCTGACTCGAACCACACAGGCTCGTTTCTGTGCAGAGACTGCGTGGCCAGGCGGTGCCATGTGCTGAGGCTAAAAAATCAACTGTCTAAAGACTACAGAGAAGTAAGCAACCTCGCTAAGGACACACTGAAAAGGTACAGCTGCTTCTGTGCTGCTGTTACGGGGGAAGCCTCATTATTCTGTCATTGTATTTATTTTCTGAAACCGCAATGAACCGCTGGGTTAAAAAGCCGCTGGTGCTCGTTTCCGCATGCCGAGTGAAGGTAACAGGTGCGCATCTACAGAGCGCTCTGCCAATTGAAACCAAACCAGAAAACGTGCTCTTTTTTCCCCACCATAATTCTGTCATGTTTAATTTACAATTGGTGTCACATGTTACAACAGACCCTCTCCGACCCTGCATAAATAAGACAAATAACACGACAGGCCTGGCCAGTGTCTCTGCTGGAATTCAGTCTCGAATTGGATCGTTTAAATCCTGTCACGGTCACAGTGGGAGTCTAGTTGGTAGATCATGGGACCATTGAAAGGTTGAGGGTTCAAACCTTCAGCTCACAATTTATGACAAATAAAGGCATGCCAAAGAGGGAAGCGGCTTGACATCAGCCAATATCAAGCACATGAGCACATTTTAACAATCACCTTATTACAAGACCTGTAATAGTCTGACATTCTGACAATCTCTCACAACCGCCGCGATGTCTGATCTTACCTCGGGTTATCTGTGTTGCAGCGGTGAAGCAGGCTTTTGGGTAGGGAAAGCTTCTCTAAGGCAGTGGAGGCAGCTGGCTCTAGAGCAGCTAGAGGAAGAGGAAGATAGGACCTCCAACAGCGACTGCAAAACCAACGGAGATGATGACTCTAAAGAGCTGAGCGGTACTATCTGCGAGTCGCCATCTCAATACACAAGAACCTGTCACACACACACCATACGTTTACAGTCCATATCAATACACAAGAACCTGTCTCACATGACTATGTAAAAAATGCACATTGGCCCATTTCAAATGAAATATGAGTTCACACAGTACCAAAACCCTGTTGACTTTTAATGCGCCTGGCCTCCTTTCAATTGGTCTAGATGACGTAAAGGAGAATAACCGAGATAATGAGGAGATGAAGAGCTTCAACGAAGACATCCTGTGCTATCATGGTTAGTTAAAAAGCGCAGATTTATCAGAATCCCTTACAGTCACTTGTGAGGGACCCCCAGCCCATTGTTTTTCTCTCCCCTCAAATTCTGCAGGTGGGTTGAGTATTCAGGAGACCGAAAGGCGACTAGTATCGGTCGAAGTGTGGAGCAAGCTGAGACTTTATTTTCCTAAATCACCAGAGTTTACAGAGAAAAACGAATCCTGTCAGCAGTGCACGGTAATCGCGCTCATACAAACTCCCAAGGGTGTCGCTGACACACAAAGTAAAACCTGCTTGTTTCTTAGAGGCTGGAAATCGAGGGCAAAGAGAACGAGGCACTGAATCGAATGATGGCCAATGATCAAAAGAATTCTCTGCTCAATCTCTTCCAGGAGAAGAATCGTCCCTCGCTGCAGAAGTGGCCACAGGTACGATTCGATTACACTGTTCAAGCACATCGTGGAGCATTGTACATTTCCCACACAAAGAAGTCGAGATGCTTCTTAAGTCCTGCTTCAGGTAGCGCAGAGAGAATGCTTCTGACAAGGCTGGACGTCTACACAGACACAGCATTTTTTTCCACTCATACTTATTCATATATTTCTTAAGAAGTTTCTGTTTATGTTGACAGGACACAAATATCCTGTATATTGTTCCTTTATTTTTTGTCGACGAGTGGAGGAAGTTTATCAGGTAAAAGTTTGTTGTTATTGCTAATTCTGCTATTAATATGAGTAGCATAGCAGTCGTCTGAGTAGTACAATGGTAAACTGTTTAATGAAAGCTCGGTTGTGTGACGTTTTTGCAGGAAGCCGACAAAGTTGAATCCTGTGTCCAGCGTCAGTAACAGCATCCTGTTGTGCCCTCACGGCGGCTTCATGTTCACCTATGAGTCCATGCTTCAGGGAGACGGCCAGCAGTGAGTATTCTTTAACTTGTAATTTGTATCTCGATGACTTTACAATCACATGACCCTGTTGATTAGCAATTTGGTTGTGTCTGTTTTTTTATGATTGCACAGTATAGCTCTTCTCTGGCCTGCTGAATGGGACGTGATATGCAGGCTATTTTTGGTAGACCAGCCCATTTCCATTTGCAGAACCGAAGCTACGACTCAAGACAACACGGGGAGCGTGCAGTACCAAACCCAACCAGGTAAAACTAAACTTCAGTGCTGTAGTGCTAGCAGAATAATCTGTCATATACTGTTGATATTGTTCATTTTTTTCCTCAGAGCTTTGTCGAGAATGTCGAGAAGGCTTCATATTTCAGCAGCAGAGAGACTTGCGGGAGTATGCACAGGCCACCGTTTACGTACGGAAGGTCATCGACAGCAAGAAGGTTCGAGTTCTCCTTCTCAACATTTATATGCACCATGTTTATCATTTACAATACCTGTGCTATGTTTATGACATCAGAAAATACAAGTGTTACTATGTAGAGTATTTGAAACATCATATGATGTGGGGAAAATATTATTTATTTACCAGACCAGGCCTACCCTACAGGACAACACAGACAAAAATTACTAGGGCTGACCGCAATTAATCGATTATTCGTTGGTCGACCAAAAAAAATTACTAGTCAGACATATTCCATTGGTCGATTAGTCGCAGGAAAGAAAAACGCTGCGTTTCGTCCAAGGACTTCTGGGACTTTTAATTTGAACGGCGTCACAAAGGAAGACGTGACACTCCATACCAGTAAGTGGCGGTAAT
>JAOTRQ010000001.1:331532-347753 GCA_028565875.1 Hoplisoma paleatum | reverse complement strand
CCTACATGTGTGCCTCACCAAAACAAATTCCTTGTATGTGTGACATACTCGGCCAAATAAACGATTCTGATTCTGATCGCAGCACACACACCGGTTCACTCCCAAAAACTATCGTTTCCTACACACACCTGCACTAGGCTCCTCCCTCCCCTCTTAGCGCGCACACACGAAGCAGTATAACATGTGAACAGAGCCTCATAACATTAAACAAACCCATAACATTAAGCGATCGCTACAATATATTACATAGATTGTAATTTACTAATTTACACTAATACAAGTGTGATTTAAAAAAGAATAGCGACAAAAAAAATCGCGATTACACCATTTTGAAAATCGCGTTAAAACTGTAATTCGAATTAACCGAGAAAATCTCCCAGCACTAGTTCACATCAATGCTCTAAAATACTGACACCGACATGCAATTTTAAAGCTTTACCACAAGATGGCAGCATTTATATTCTAATCATTATTGGAGGTACTTCAGTAACACACACTAATCATGAGGCTAATTGTTATAATAAAAACTATTAATCCAGTATTAAAACGTTAAATAGTATAAGTTGAAAAACCTTTTTGGGAAAATTTAATGTACTTGTTTAACACATTTGGCAATGCCGAGTTATATAGTCCAGTTTTAGTTGTTTAAAAAAAATCTGTAATTCGAACCAAACACGCCAAACTTTATTGCACTGCAATTAAATTTGTTACTAACTTGAAGTCACTGGTACTAATCCAGTAGACAATATTTCTGTTCACAATAGTTGAATACAACAGTCGTTTCATTTAACTAGTGAATCGAAGCAGCTTTAGCGATGAAGACGCCCCTCCACCAACCCACACCTCCAAACTAAAGGCTACCAAAAGAATAGCTTAGCTAGAAAAATGTCTAGAGTACATTTTAATGCAAAAATAAAACTGTATTAATAAATCCTACATTAAAGTAGTTCCTTGTTTTAGTTTAGTAAGAGAAAATCTCATTGTGAGCTCAGTAATCACAGGCTGGTAATACAATACAAAAATATTATATACTATAAAAAGCACCGCACAGCAGTTAACTTACAGCTGAATAGCATTTGTACACACACAATAGTACTAGATATGTACAGAATTATGAACAGTCTTATAGAATGTGCAAGTAGATCTTTCCAGGATTGATAACCGGACACTCTTTGTGCATATTATGTTTCACATTGTTAATGTTTTCCTCGGCAGAAAGGCGTTTGTGATCTGGTTCATCGCCACCAGTGCAGGGATCAGTGGCAGGACCAGAAAGCCATACCACATAGGTCCTTTTATCGTGGCCTGAAACCAGTCGCTGAACAGGGCTGTCATGACAGTGACTGTAGCTAACGTGTGGCTAATTAGGCCGCAGGTGGCGTGATAGAGGCGCAGCCGCGGGACAGATGCCATGCGTAGGAGTTTGGGAAACACCAGGCACAAACCACAGCACATCTGAAGTACTGTGGCTACTAGTGTGCAGACTCCCAGCAGGCTGTGCCAGGTGGCCAGGTGAGGGTGAGACGACAGGTTCTTATGAACCACCATGAAGATGAGGCCGGCAAATGCGAACACCAGCAAAAATGCCTGCAGGATCCAGTGTGCACGAATCTTTCCTTTGCGGGATTTGAAGCAGCTTGGTGTCTCCGCAGAGAAGAGCAGAATCCCCTCGGTCATGCACAGGCAGAACTGATAAAAGAAAAGAGTAGTTTAAAGATCGGAGTTACCACTATCTGTACCAAAATCAGGTTTAGCCATAAACATAAGCCGTTTAAAACTGTTGTTTGAATAATAGAGACCATGTGTAATTACACTAATGCGTAAAATAGGTCGTTGTATGTTGATGAAGATAAGGAAGATCAATTGTCGAAGAGTTAATCGCAACTACCACATATTCTCATCAGTATATATTTACGATTAACTCTGGATGTGGAGGAATTTCATGATGCATAATTTTTCTCCACAGTGGTGACACCATGAGCATGGTGGCGTGATCTTCCTCATCTACATCACCATGTCGAGGGGAAAATGTACTAGTCTAATCGTCTCAGTACGTCACACTAGCATTCATTATTCAATATGTGATGCTTTGCATTATTTATTTATTGCCATGGAAGCTGTATGCCAGTCAGGCAGGAATTACAAATGAACACAAGTCTAGATGGGGATACGGGTGCATATGTACTCTGTAAGCTATTGAATTACTGACAATGGTGAAATAGGCTGCTTGTTAAACTGGTTGACCTTGTTGTGGAAGGTGCTAAATAGGCATTTAAGATTCACTTCAAGTCAGCAACAGAATGAGACTGGTTTAAATATGTTGTTAGATTTATCACCATGCATGGTAGTAAACTTAAAGGCTTCAAAACTTCAAATGTAGCACATGAAATGAAACAGGGTTGTGCTTTAAGAACTTACCGCTAAAACCATGCAGAGAGGGTGCCAGGAAAAATGACCTACAAATACAAAAAAAGAACAATCTTATTATAAGGCAGATGATATAACAATTTGTTTACTGCTCTGATGCAAAGACATACTTCAGTACTTCACAGAAGTATATTTATTATATCATGTTTGGGTGTCTAGTTAGATTGTAATAACAATAAATGTGGTGTGAATAATTGTGGCTGTTCTGTATACCATTAATGGATAGATATAGGCAAGACTGCAATGGGGTAGCTGGAGACTGATCGTTAGAGAACTGGGCTTGTGATAAATCAAGACCAAAGTGCTCTTGAGCAAGGCACCTAACTGCTATTTTATTATTTATTTAGCTTTTTAATGCCATGTTTTACACTGTAGCTAACATTCATGACAAAAGTCATTCGTGATGAATGACAAACACAGTTGTGGATAACTTTGTATATTCAATTTGTCTTAATGACGAGAACTAAAGTGTCTATAGTAAACACATGCAGACATGGAGAGAACATGCAAACTCCGCACAGAAAACCCTGAGAATCAAACCCGGGAGTTCTTGCTGTGAGGTATCAGTAGTAACCACTAACTGCTCCCTGGGTACCGTGACTATGGCTGCCCAGCGTGTCAGGAATGTGCTCACTGCTGCCCCTTGTGTGCAAATTTGTGTTTTACTGAACTAATTGGACTAAATGTGGAGAAATAGTCCGTAAAAAGTTTTTTTTATTTTAAATAATGTTCTATAAACTAAGGTTTATACGTAAAGCTAACGGTCTGTAAGTCAAATGCAATTTAACAAAAAAAAATTCAAAATAAACTCACTCGTGGCGGGTCTGGACAGGATGCCAATGAGTACAGTGAAGCCAAGTGTTACACAATGCGCGGTCACGAGAGCGGCTTTACGCATGCACGCGTACAGCCAGTACTCCCGCATCCTGAGTCCCTCACCGACCGGACTGTATTCCAACTCCATTTGCCCTCGCATTGTCCTCGACTTTATCAGTTAATCCAGTTTAAACGCTGCCGTGTTTAAGCTGTTAATATTAACACAGGCTGTCCGTTAACAAACGTTTGGAACAAAAAAGCTGACGCGGTCATCTTCGTGTGTATTTATCCGGCCACCGAAACGGCGACATGTCGAATGCAGACTCGCCTTCTATAACACAAACGGCTACTTACTCAAACGAGATGAAAAAGCAAATAAAAAAGAAAACACAACTTAAATAAAGCCCATGAGTCGGTGGTTCAGACGTTTTGTCTGACAAGAAACCGACCGACCGTTTTTCCAACCGTCAGCGATTTAAAATTTAAATTCGGAGCTCGCTCGCTCGCGCGTGATTTGAGCACGCGCCGTACTCGTACTATTTTAACTTAACTAAAAACAAATAAAACTCGGCACACGATAAATAGAGCAAAACTTCAGCTCTCGGCTCCTCTCGAACAAGGAAACATTTAAATTCCAAAGAAAAAAACTCAGCTGCGTCATTGTTTTCCCGCCCAAGAGGGAGTGATCATGACATGGGCGCTACCACCACCAAGCTTCAACCAAAAATCAGTACCACATATGAAAACGTAAACACAAACGTAAACACATATATTAACCAAATGCGTTACTCG
The DNA here is from genome assembly GCA_028565875.1 of Hoplisoma paleatum. Lineage (NCBI taxonomy): Eukaryota > Metazoa > Chordata > Actinopteri > Siluriformes > Callichthyidae > Hoplisoma > Hoplisoma paleatum. Next base: position 343,718 of record JAOTRQ010000001.1, on the reverse strand, counting down.
TTACTTCAGTTTGCAAGTTACAAAAGTAATTCATTATAATAGCAATGTCTAAGTTGTGTTGTTTAAATATTATGACATTATATTATGGCCATTATGACATTGTCCAGACTATGGAAAAGTACAACAAATAAGTGAATTCCTTGTCTTTTTACAAGCAGTCCATTCACGAATTTGCAGACACAAACGACTGTGGGTACGCAGTCGATGTTATTGGAATTGCTGACGAAACAAAATGAAAATCGTTTAACAATGTGATTGCAAAAAGACTCATCTCTCATGTGTTATAAATGCGTTACATTTTGAAAAAGGGTTACCTTCAGATACTAAACTCAAATAGGGTTCATTTAATGACAAAATAAATGAAAATAATTTGTTCTGGATGGGATTGGCATGCAGAACAACCTCTGGAAGAACAGGGTTACACATCAAAGAAGCAAAGAAACCTAAAGAAAAAACCTTTGTTACACATAAATGTTTTCATCTGAACCAGCAAACGTTAGTGGTAGCTTGATGGTTAAGATACTTGATCTATGTATAACGATACACTATCCTTGCAGACAGTGGTAGCTTGGTGCATAGAACTTAACAATTGTAAGGTTGATAGTTCAGATTCCAGTTCTGCCATGCAGCCACTGTTGGGCCCTTTACCATTTCAGACTTGAGTAATGTTGGTATTTCAGCACTTCTTAAAATAACAGCCAACTTAAGAATTTTGTGGTTCTTTACCAACAAAGCTAAAGTGAATTAGGCTATACCTTAATCCAGGGGTGACAAATCTTCTTGGAAAAGGACCATATTTACCAAGGTGAAAATGTGTGAGGGGCCCAACCAATCAACAGGACCTTCTTTGAACCGTTAATATTAAATCACAAATGACATTCGTTTGATGTACTCATATTATAAAATAATCTAAACAGTTTAAAAAAATTCAGATTTGAAGACATCAATTTTTGATTCATGAGTCATGAAATGAATAAAAATCTTTTAAAAAGGTTAAACATATTTAGGTTAATTTTAAACATTGCATATGATTACAAGTTTATGACTCCCGAATTGGATGTCAATTGAAAACAAGAAACTATACAAGCATGGTACAGATCCATTCATTAACTATGAGGTTGGTGGGGCAGTGAAAATTTGAAAATGGGCTTACCCGCCAGAATTTGACATGTCTGTTAAAAATTCTCTCAAAATGTGCAAAGTAAAGCGTAAATACTTCATTGTTTTCCCCATTTCCCTAGCAACTAGCACAAAATCTAAGAATATATTTAGGTCCAATACACCCCTTATAATAAACTGGCTATTATAAAGTTCATAAAGTACTAGTTCACAAGCGCAGGCATTATGCACAGACCACTTGCATGCTTGGTACAAAACCACATTACAATAAAGAAACAATCTCATATCAAGTATAAAGAATATTTTAATCCTTTTTATAAATCAACATTTATATAGCAGCATGTCCAGTAGATTGTGAGGTATTTCTGAATTATCGGACAAATTCACTCCTCCCATCTCCTGTCATTCACTCACACACACACATTCATATATTGAATGACCACTGACCAATAACCATTAAAGCCTTTAAGATTTTCTCTAGAAGAGGCAGGACATGGCAATCCTGATTTATACAATTACCCTTTACATGTTAATGGCAGTTTAGCTATTTATTCATGACATCCATGTATTGTACTTAGCATACAAGTTTTTACAAAACACAATTGTGAAGTATTTTTATAGCTTTGTAAAAATAAAGTCTTTGAAATGTGGGAGGAAACCGGTGTCCCCAAAGTAAACCCATGTAGACACTGAAAGAACATGCAAATTGGAAATTGGAACATTGCAAATTGTGGATCAAACCCAAAAATAGAGATTAGCCATTTGGCTATTAACATCAAGCAGTCAGTTAGTGGGTGGTCCTAGATTCGATCCCAACGTGGGAAGGTCCACTTCCCTTCAGTATGGGTTTACTTGGAGAGCTCCGGTTTCTTCTACATCCAAAAATATGCAAGTGAGGTAAATTAGAGTAACAATTTTGTAGTGACAAATCGTGTGTATTGAGGAACCATTTCCTCATGTAAGCAAAGTGATGTTAAAATCCCATGTTAGCATTCGAACTCACCTTGGGTACACTGAGCTTCTTCTCCCCTCCTACAGGCAGTGGCGCCCCTTTGCTCTCTTTCCAGGGGTAGAAGCCAGAGTGAGGTGAGGTGGACAGCCGGTGAGCTTTTGAAGGTGGAGATGATTCGCTGCTTTTGCGTTTCTTGCTTAGACCTCCTTTGTGCTCGTGACCGGGAGGCCTGCCGCCATGATGTCCTGAGTTTCCGGCTCGCCCCGATGAGCCTGGCTCCAAGGGCAAGATTTGGCCCGGCGTGTGAGTTCGTTTAAATGCCCACGGCTCGGTCCGGCTCTGCTTGTGACCCGGAGAGAGAGAACCGTTCGTCTGTCCATGAGATGATGGGGTTACCGTTGTAGAAATCTGAGCCGAAGTTATTTTACCAGACCCGGGTGGACGTGCTCTGTCCTTGTCCCTATCTGGACTCGCTGAGTTCCTTTCTGGGCTAACAACATCGGCTTTCCTTTTAGACAAAGTGTCAGCACGTTCTGGTTCCCTGAGACGCGGTTGCTGCTGTTTGCTGGGTCTGCCGACCGGATTTTTGGGCCGGCCCGGACCCGGCTGCATGACCGACAAAGAGGGTTTTATGTGAAGGGCAGTCTGCGACCCTCCGGATTTGTCCGAGTGACCCGAGGATCTGCTGCTGCTGTTGAAGGAACCGTGCATGGATGAACTATCCCGGGCTGATGTCTTGTGGGAGGAGGCACTGAGATTTCCTGTCCTCTGCTTGGAATGATGGGAAAAGAGTGACGATGAGGTGGAAATGGCTGTCGTTTTGGCTGGGCAACTCGGGGATGTAGACTCTGAAGCTTGAGGTATTTTTCTAAACAAAACATAACCAAATTGAACTAGATTTAATACAAAAATGCAAAATGTTCAGCCTGGGGGCCAGAACACAAGCGCTGATGATGTTTTTTTTAAATACATGATGCCATGAACATGGCATCACACACTAGAGGTTGCAATCAAATTGCAATTGCATCATTAAGTTGAAGCATTTTTAATGACTGATGAAATAAATGAATATACTATAATATATAACAAAATGTATAATTGCATACTTAAGTACACAAGCCACACGCTTACTTCCACAAGTGGGAGCTGAGATGGTTCTCCACCATGGCGCTCACAGCAGACCGCAGGTGGTGTAGCCGCCTGTCGAATGTGAAGACGCCGTGACCCAAAGCAAAACTGCCAAACGTACAAACCTGTGCCCAAATAATGAGACATTATAGGCAATTATGTGCAGTATTTCTAACGGCTAACACTGCGTACATGTATGTGCCATTGGGGTACCGCTATTGGTTTGGGATGCCAGGGACTGGAGTGATATTCGGGAGGTTCCTCGGTGCCCTCCCCCTCACTCTCGTCACTGGAGATTCGAGCCTGAATGAGAGGAGAGGAAGGCTGGGTAGTGCTCTCCTCCCGAACTGTTCTTTCCTCCTCAGGGGTGCTCTCAGACACTGTTCGCACCCTAAAAATAGTGAGAACACACACACTTTAAAAAAGTTTAGCCACAGGACAGTAAAAGTTGATTCAAAGCCTGGTAGGTATAAACTATTTTGAATGAAGCCTAATTTCGCAACTTTAAAATTGGTAAACTGAGATAGTGCCCTCTGCTGTCTATAGTGAATATCGATGCATTAACAGGGAGTACCTATTTGAATCGTATCACTAGAATGTTTTTACATTCAAATGAGCAAATAAAATTTGAAAATAGTACACATTTTTTGATGTTACAATCACAAAATCCTTTTCCTAGAACCCTAGTAATTCAGCTCCTAAGTAATAATATCAGTAATAATTTATTTACAACTATTTCAATGTTCCAACATAATAAAATAACGAGCAAAAAGTCATCAACTGCTGCTACCCTTAGTAAACAGTTAAAACAGGACAATGATTTAAGCTACGCATGCAGGTGAACTATACCATGAGTCGAACCTGAATGCTGGAGAGTTAGTCAGGGGTTTCCTGCAGGGTGGTTCAGCTCGCTGCTCTCGGGGAACATCAGGGCTCAGAGACTGAGCCGCTGGACACTCGCTGTTCTGACCTCCACGCTCACGATTCTTGGAACCCATCTTCAACTCTGCCACCAGCTGGTCGAAGTTCCTACTGCGACCTACGACTTTCCGCCGCTGGTGGATGGAGTGGATCTAAAGGAGGGAGGATAATGGGAAGTAAGGATTCCATTTTGTGTTTAGCAAAACACCTTCCTGACAACGCTCCTAGATGATGGTTGCATTTGTACCAATCATGACATTCGATTTTATTAGTGTTTCTAAATCGATATAAAATCAGGTTTTTCTTTAAAAGTACATGGTTGAGCGACATAATTTTTTTTAAAATAAAAATTAAAGCTACACCCAATCACTGCCGACCTTTTTGAATCGACCCGGTCTGAATCGACACACTTTTAAAGTCATAGCAAGAGACTCGTTTGTGGTCTTTTCTTACTTTAGAGCGTCTTGATGACAAAAGTCAAACTAGGGTAAATTTTTTTTAACAAAACACACAGGGTCATTTCCTGTAATTCCTTCCTCATTTCCTGTAAGTCAGGTTCCCGTAACATCCTGTCAAAGGTTGGAGGCAGAGAGAGTGATACATTTCTGAGAGTAATGACAAACAGAAGTTTTTAATAATATTAGAAGTCAATGTGGTTAATATAAATAATTGGGTAATCTAACCAGTCCAGCACAAAAGTGTGTAATTATATTACCTGTCAAAAACTTACCATGACTGTATCTTTTAAATGTTTTTTTTTTTACCACTTTAAACACAACTATAACCACGAGATGGGAAACTGTTTACTGTACTGGTTAAATAAAAACAGGAACTTTAAAAAGTCAAAACCTATGCTAACCATGAACTAAGAATCATGACTAAATAAAGGTCGAGGCTACCAGGAAAAATGTTTAGGTCATGTTTTGAGCGGGTTTCTCATTAGCAGTGCTGGTATTCAAGATGCAGAGAGAAAATGAGAATGAATCTTACATTGCAAGTTAAGAGTCGTGTACAAACTTTCTTCCTCTCAGGATCCATCACGCCACAATGCTTATCCAGATCACACTCTTTCTCTGCAGAAAAAGAACACAAATGAACGATAGAAAAAAATAAATACTACTGTTCTCATAATGAACAGTCTCTCTATATTCTCTTAGAGTAAATGTGTTGGCTTTGTACCTGTACTCTGCACAATGACAATAAAGTTGAATCTAATCTAAATTGTTGCTGCAGATGATGCAAATACAGAGCTAATATTTACCACATGTGGAATATGTTGGGCTGTTATTGTGTCAATAGTACAAGACGCAGTGCAAGTGGTGGAAGACAGGCGAATGTTAGTCAAGCTGGCATTTATGCTGAAGGACAACTCCGACCCCATACATGAGTCTCTAGCGGCATCCTAATGTCCTTCAAAGGACAGGTAGGATGCAAAAGCAAAGGTGTAAAATAGAAAGACCCACACTACGAAGTCTTTCCTTTGTAAGTCATGACATTTTGGCTCCGGTGAAGAGTGTCCCTAACAGACATAGCAACACCGGTATGTTCTCAACTGGAATAATCTGAAACGCATACAATAAATGAGATTGTGAAGGATACATCAGCTGCATCCTTCTTTTCAGAGAAAAAAAAAAGACAAATACGAATGAGCTGCGATGTGTGTGAAGCAACATCACAGGTCCTTCCTTCCCGCTGCTGTTAGACTACACAACGAGAACATCATTTAATCGCTTTTTTTGTACATACAAAGTTCTTATTCATATACACCTTGCAAAGTGCAATATTTTTTATCTGAAATCAAAATGCGCAAGTATCTGTAGAATTTTTGATTATGTATATATGCTTACCCTACTGTCGGGCAAAAAAATTATCTTATTCTATTATTTATTTACCAATATTTCCAGTAATTCTATCTGATTTGTAACAGTTATTACTTGCTGCCATAACCATTGTTTTATCTATAATTTTAGTCGGTGGTCCAGCACTGATAGTGCACATATAATCACTGGAATCTGGCTGATGGGGTAGGTTACCCATCTATTAAGTTCCTAAAATAACTATTTATAATGTCTGACTCGAAGAAATCGATATTCATTTGTAAAAACAAATCTGTGTGGATTTTGCTAAAGCCAATGTACAGCTTTAAAAAGATTTCCTTACTTGATGCCTTGTATGGCCGACTTCCCCGGATGTGTGAGGGCAAACTATTGGCAGAGCTGGACTCCACTCTTGGACCTGGGGACTTTTCAGACGATGTGGGCGAGGGTCGATTGGGCGAGGGTCCTCCAAAGGGCCATGGCGGGTCTCTGAGACTTTGGGGAGGAGAGCCACGAGGTGGCTCCATTGGCGGAGGCTGTTTGAACATTGTGGACTCTACATGACCACACGAAGAGGACTTTTCCATGGGAGAGAGGCTGAAACAAACAAAAAAGTTTGCTTATCCTGTACAAGTATGGGACTCCATGTGCTCTCCTTAGTAATACGATATAAAAATAGAGCAAACATTAAAATAGCATTTTTATGCCACAGCATAAAATACCACAGCATATTTTGGACAAAACAAAATTTATTTTTTTTTAAAGTTGATGTCTCTTATTTTCCTTACAGAACTGTATATGAAAGTACAATGTAGGAAGTGTTCAAAGTTTTAAAACGATACTTATAATAAGTATAATATAAAGTATTCCAGTAGAAATTGTGCAAATATGCAATGTTTGAGTCATCCGTTTAGTGAACGTGTGCAACGCTATATTTATGGTATTTAAAAAAACAAACAAAAAAGTTCAACAGGTGATCAGCGAGAAGACGCAATCCTTACCGAACTCCATCCTTGTGCGTCTTGCTGTGTTTAAACTGGGGTGGCGTGGAGGGAGATGGTGGAGCTGGGCGCACCGGTGCCCCACCCACCTGGCTCTTCACGCTCCAGCCGGCGTTGCCGTGGGTGCCAGCAGGTGACGTGTGCCCATGGCGGGCGTGTGGCCGCTGAGTGCCGGATGACGGCGCAGAGCGCAGATGTGCATAGAGTTTTCCCAACGAGCCGTGCCTCCTCTCACAGTGCTTCTCGAAGGCTTGCGGCTTCACCACCTGACCGCAGTGGCTGCACACCACCAGGAAAAAGTCGTCGTGGCCGGGATAGTGGCCAAAAATAGACATATCTGCAAGAGATACGTCGACACCATGTTCAGAACCCAATGTAGTGTGTGTGTGTGTGTATAAATAAGTCAAAAACAAAAATATGAAACAACTTACCCTCTTTTCTGAGGGTCATGGTTTCCGTCGCTTTTTTACCATTCTTGCTGCAATCATCGCCATCCGGTCCTTGAAAGTAAAGAGTGACGTTTTAGTTCATGAAGGTCAGAACTAAAGTTAGTGAGCTAACAAATGATCAGGAGATTGATTATAGGTTTCTTCAATATAAGCACACACACATAAGTAACATATTTGATTATGTCCATTTCAAATCTGATCTTGTCCAGTTATTACAAAAAGCTGTAGCGTTCAAGTACATAAAGCTCAACTGTGGACAGAATCACTCATGGCTTAACAATGGATTCTTGGCACCCTTATTTTTTATACTTATTATTTATAATTCATGAGTATCGTTATAGCATTGGTTATAAGGCACGTTTTATATGAGTGAATAAAAGCATGTGTACCTGGAGCACCTGTAAATGTGTTAAATGATGGTAAAGTGGTATGGGTCAGGGGCTGTATCCTAAACATCAACCAGCGTCTGCCCAAGTGCACTACCTAGGCTGAAAGACTTTCTACGCCCTATTTAGTGCACTATATGTCAAAAAATCAAACCGTTTGGAGTCCCACCAAGGGGCAGATGTGTTATGGCCACGTTAACTCTGGTGTAGTTTAGCAGAAGAAGTAAATATAAATGATATGGACAGAAGCTAGCCAATATGAGGCGTCTTTCTATTAGCTGAAATGGCCGACAGACTACTAAAACCTTTTTTAATGACGTCCAAAAAACATATCAAGTAATGATTAAATTTATACACTATACAAATGTTGAATATTTTGGCTTAAGTTTACTTTATGAAAAGATAGCTGTTAAAGGCACTGGTTTTTAGCACAATTTTTACTATTAAAAATTTCTCTTCAACCGGCGCGTTTTTTTAATATCGCCCGTTTTCCGTCAAAGGACCCGCCTTCACAAAAATGATTGGATAAACCTGCCCGTCCCGCTTGAGGGTTCGAATAACTAGCCTATCGGACAGCACAAGGCGGATCCGACTAGCCAGTCAAACGCTCAACAATGCGCAAATTGGGTGCGTAAAAAACAAGCGTCAGGTACCAAATCAGTGAATTTGTACTTAGCAGTGTGTCAAACTACTGATAACATTCTACAAATCTGACAACCTGTGTAGCACAGTAGTGCAAAATCTGACACAAAATCATTATTGTTCGCATTGTCAGTCATGCATTGATGATCTAAATAAGGGAGATGTTCCACAAATCTACCAAGTTTTCTTATTTTTACGTGCTGCTGTGTAGGCTGCTGTGCGAAATGAGACACGGCCGTAGTTGAGCTTATTGCTATGCAGAAAGTAAGTTCGACTTGATGTATTGGATTGTTTGCAATCAATTAAACAAAGTCATTCCATTACATATGTTGTATGTTATCAGCATGGTGTACATATACGAACGTATAATACATAAAACCAAAAACAGAGATAAAACTATCACAGCATTTAAGAGATGTGAAATGTGCACTAAGCGGACCCGAGTGAACGCAACAAGTTCGGCCGGCACTAGGACCCGGCAGGTTCTTTGTTTGGGTAACATTGGTTAGGGATGCCGTGCCTTTCGGCGAAAATAAACCACATCCGAACGACTTTTTTCCACAAAACGTGAAGAAAAAGTGACGGCGAGAATATCACTTACCGTCCGACGTCGACAAGTTATTCCTTTCGGCCCAAACGCTCCAGCTTTGACCCACGAAATCATCGAGACAAGGCACCCGCCGTTCCAGAGCAGCCATTACTTTAACTGCGCGTTCACGCACCGCCATCATCACGGCGCGGCGAGCCGCTTACGTCATGGTGCGCGCTCCCGTGAGCGGCTACATGCGCGGCCCTTCTCGTGTGCCCACATTGGACCAGTTACTTATAATTTTGTTATGAAGCTGGGCTAATAAACTAAACACCTGAACAGACCTAAAAATTTATTATAACCTGAGTGTGTGTCGTTGGAATGTGGAAGTTATTCAGCGTACCCAGAGGAAACCCATAGGAGCAAACACAGGGAGAACATACAAACTCTGCACAGAGCGGGTGTGTTACCTAAGAATCAAACCCAGAACTTTTTGCTGTCCAGCAACAGTGCTAACCACTAAGCCACTCTAGGTTAAATAAAATTATTCAATAAAAGCATGATAAAATCCATGATTTCCTGTCTTTGGTTTTATTTCGATTGTATGTTCAAGTAGGCTTAACAGTTGCAGGTTCAATTCAGAGAATCAACATGTAACGACTTAAGTACCATTGAGCATGGCACAGTACTTCTAATTGCTCCCTGGGTGCCATGGCTGCCCACAGTGATGGGCATGTGTGCACACAACTGCCCCCAATTGTGTGTTCACTTTGGTAACTTAATGTATGTTGAACACACTGTGGATGAATTTAGTGTCATTAAACTCACTTAAAATCACATAAGCAAAATAGGTCACTGAGTGTTGAACATCATTTCCAGAAAATTTGTGATAGGCAAAAAACACACTGGACCCAGACCAAGCTTTGTTTCCTCAAATGAACTTTACTGTTATCTAGTGGTTCATAAACAGAAGTAAAGATTCTCTCATTTAATACTTCACACCACAAAGAAACGCAAACAAGAACAAAGTGAAGCTGAACATTTTCCTTCTGAGCTCATGAAATCTGGTACAAGTATATTATTGAAATTCCCCACCCCATCAGTCCCACCTGTTTATAAAATGATATTTATAAACATTTTATTTATAAGTGCAGAACAGATGCAAACATGAAACCATGAACGGAAAACCAGCCTGAATTTTAAGTACGATTCTATTAGATTTTAATGAAGCAAATCAAATTGTAAACACGTTAACATGCTTGTGAAGATTAATTAATTTGATTAAAAACTAACGCCAGAATTCACTTCTACTGCAAAATCAATACAGCAACAAACAGAATTAAGCAAAATCTATTACAAACTTTTTTTTAGAATCTACACTTGCATAGGCAAATGCCCATAAACAATTCTATAGTTTATTTCAGATTGATCACAACATTGACACACTTCCTTCCAATAGACATTTTCTTAAAAAAACAAACGCAAAATCCGCTCGGCAAAACTAAATCCAGTTCACACACACCAAAGAACTGGAATTTTTGAAATTCTTAGTAATGAGAAATGTAATCATAAATCAAAATTGAATAGTAGCACACGTGAGGCCTGATAAAACTTGTTAAGCTCAGCAATACATTCTTCATATAAAAGTACGAAACGGAAGCTTAGTGTCAGTCTCAGATTGAAACTACCGGTACTTGGGTTTTTCATTTTTATGCAAAAAGAAAAGTACAAAGAACCAAAACGAAACATTAAAGTATATCAATAAATACATATACCATTTGATTTGAATAAAAACTTAATAAAACAAAGAAATTAGTTTTTAGGAGTAACTTTTTTGCATAACGGAATTAGGTTAGGGTTTCATACAGTCATTCAAGTCATTAAGTGATACTTGGAAATAGCAAAAAGCTTATTTTAGACCTGTAACGATGTCAAAAAGAGTACACGTGTGTATATGTATGTGTATATATATATATATAAACTAATCTCAGAGGCACTTTAAACTTTTGTGTAGTGCAAAATGTTTATCATTTAGAAACGATCATAAATTATAAGGCACTTTTATCTGTAAGGCACGCAGAAGCCGAAAGGTTAGTTACGTTAATCAGAGAGCCACACAACACTGTTGTGGTGGCTGGTTTTAAACTCTGAAACACTTAACAGACCAAAGCTTATACAGAAATAATTTTTAGTAAAGCTCAAAACAGACATGTTTTCATTCTAGCATTGGGATGGATAAAAACGATGCTGAAGCCTGCCAGTAAGAATACCAGAAGTGACACTATTCAAGTGGTCAGATGTGAAGTGAGCATGTGTTCACCTTGTACGGGTTTGAAATAAACCTTTAGCCGGACTGTTGGTGGGTGTGTTCGTACACAAAAACTCGTAAAGCGAAAATGCCTTTTCATATTTCATTAGCCAAATACACAAAATAATAAAGCTCCAACAATTCTATTAGGAAAGTGGGCTGCAAAATGTTAGTAGAATTGGAACTAGGGTGTAAAATCTTTCAGCAAGTTTCTGTTTTTTATAAACACAAATATTGTATGAGGTCGTTTATGTGATGTATTTAGTGCATTAATAGGTATAATGTGTGAGGCTGTAGTGTTCTTGAATTGAATAGTACATTAATACAAGAAACTTAAATGGCGCCCTCTGGTGGTCTCCGGAGTTAATAATTGGGAGAAGCGAGCAGGACGGAGTATTTTAAATTGAAATACTAATTCTATAAACAAACAAAAACAACCATGCACTCATGTTTATGAAAAACTATTCTTAATCCCAACATACTTTTTTTCAATGTACAGAACATTATATTTGATATATTATTAAGGATACTTATTCACTGAAGTAAAAACGATCAAGCATTGTGCTGAGTGTATTGTGTTCGGTGGAAAAAGAGAGGTTAAGTAACCGCTGGATCATTAAACTAACTCCATACAATCCAACCAAAATGAAATCTGATAACCCCTGATAAGGATCATCCTGAGTGGTGGATGTAAAACTTCACCGCGATGCACACAGCCTGGACACTGATGGGTTGACGTGAACTGAGAGTGATGTGCTGTGTTTTCTGATCTGCTTTAAGAACTCGGGGAGCCCTGCTCGAGGTTGGCCGCAGGATTAGTGGGCTTGTGAAACGAAGTCTCCTTAAAGATGAACCAGCAGTTCCCTGCCCACAAGATTAGATTCAGGAATCCGAAGATCTAAAAAAAGGGTGGTAAATAGAAGCTATTTAGAAT
>JAOTRQ010000001.1:309806-331432 GCA_028565875.1 Hoplisoma paleatum | reverse complement strand
TACCTCGTCTCTGTAATCCGTCTCATCTCCCCCTGAGATGAGCCCAACCACGGTGGTGTCATCTGCAAACTTTATGATGGTGTTTGAGAGATGGGTCGGGGAACAGTCGTAAGTGTAGAGGGTAAACAGGAGAGGGCTCAGAACACAGCCTTGAGGGGAGCCGGTGCTGAGTGTGATGATGGAAGAAAGGTGTGGGCCTAATTTCACCGACTGTGGGCGGTCTGTGAGGAAGCTCTGTATCCACTGGCATATGGGGGTAGAAATGCCCAGAGTTTTGAGTTTCTGAACCAGGATCTGTGGGATGATGTGATTGAATGCTGAGCTGAAGTCTAGGAAAAGCATCCTCACGTAACTCTCCCTATGTTCCAGATGACTCAGCGCAGAGTGGAGTGCGATGTTAATGGCATCTTCCGTAGAGCGATTCGCCCTGTAGGCGAACTGGTGAGGGTGACCACTCCACTTAGTGATCAAACTCAAAAGCTTCTTACTGAGAGGTTTCTAGTAAAGGTAAGCGATACAACCAAAAGTCCACACTATACAAAATCATTTTAGAATTTCATTTGCTATATCGTCCGATTCTGCAAAAAATGGCATTTATATATCAAATAAAATAATATTGCATGGAAGTTTTCACACGACTCATATAGATACTTAATCTTTATAGATAAGGAGACTGCCAGTTCAATTCCCAGAGTCGCCAAGTCATGACTGGAGTGCACTTGAACAAGGCACCGAACCGTTACGTGCTCCCTGAGCAAACGGGAATGTGCTCACTGCTGCCCCCTGGTGCGTGTAAATGTGTGTTTTAATGCACATACTTGGTTAAATGCAAATTACTTTGTGCGTAAAAGAATCTGTGGTGAAAAAGTATTCTCTGGTAATGTGGGGAAAAAGCATACACAAGTGCTGTACTTTCATTTAAATGTTTTTAAGGAAAAGCTTTGATTATTTTATTTATGGTGCACCAGTTTTTCTTTAACAATTTCATAAAATGCCTTCAACGGCTCTCTAAATGTACAATGTATACTGTAGAAGTTTTTATATCTCAAAATCAAATCATTTGCTTAACACGTAGTGTCAAACAAATGTTTGGTTCAATTTAGCAATTCACATGTTTTGCTAGTTATACTGTCTATGCTATCGAGTTAGCAATTGGATTTCAAATTGGAGATATTTTCAAAAATAGAGCACTACAGCGAGATTAAATGTCATTCCTGCATTAAGATAATTAGGGCGCCTAGATAGTGAACTCAGACACATACAGAACAAAACAAACTAGCACGCTAACGCTAAACATCTATGGCTAATGTAAGCTAATGTCCCACCACAACAAAGTTTAGGTTAGTATTGATATTATTACCACTAACCTTGTGTAGTTACGTTTTGCGGCTCTAGTATTTTCGTTTAGGAGTTGTTGTGGTTGTGAGTAAATGGTGGCGGTGGCTGGTGTAGATGCTAATGGCGGGTCGTTCACAGGAAAGCTCGTAGAATTTCCCCCAGAAAAGACAGAAAACGGAACGAACAGCGACGACAGTCCGTCAACTATCCATTCATACATCACAAACCACCAAGAAGAAGAATTTCGAGAGGCCACTGGAAGTGCCAGGGTCCGTATTGAGCTTTTCCACACAGCAACACTTAACAACACAAACTGCGACACGCCGCTCAGTTTAAGGCTCGAGCTCCATGCGCCTCTACCAGTCTGTAACCCACACTACAGCCACCTGTTATTAATAAAGTAATAAACCGTTCTCTTGAAGGAAGAGTGGCATTAACAAGCGTGAAACATTCATATTTTATGAACAATGCAATTCATACAATAAGGAAAAAAACATTCAGTACAGGTAACAATTTCTAAGGTGTTATAACGACTTTGGTGTGAGTCGAATTGTGTGACTGTAGATGGCGCTGAATGGCTAAATCCAATTAGATTTACTGTATATTTTTTCGTTCCATCAAAAGTGTCCCCGTTGGGTGAAAAGTCTTTATGTAGTTATTTTTTATTGATATTAATAGGGGAAATATACGTGTCTGAAGTCTGAATTATGTCAGTTGGCCTGAGTACTTTACCATTCCTAATGGCAAAAGACTTTATCCCGATTATGATGTGGTTTAATGGAGAATGCCTGGCACAGCTAGATCATGAGAACCTTGGGATATATTGACTCACTACTGCATGGAATTACAGACTATTTTCATTTGAATTTATATTTGTGAATGTCATACAACAAACACAGACACTGTAGAAAATATAATGTAGTTTGAGCTTATTAAAGTGCTTTTAAAAGCAGTGTATATCTGGATGTTGAGAACAATATGCACATGTAAACATATTTGTTTACATAATTATATAAAGTAATTGTAGCTACAACACAAATAAATGTGATGTAATAAACTGCAACCTCAGTTATATCACGTCACTTGTTCGGCACTCTCTGTAAGCCAATATCTTTTTGAATTAGGCCCAACATATCGCACGTGCTGACAATTTGTATACCAAAGTCTATTTAATTTTCCAAGATTTTCCACAGCATCCGAAACGATTGTAATAGTCTCATCTTGAATTTCTTCCATGTTCATTCGTGTTACCTTGATGTTTAATAAGCCTTTGTAAACAGCACAACTATAAACGTAACTTTAGTGGTATTACTAATGTGATTAATTAAAGAACTGACAATATATTTCCTCCCACAACTGAGCTAGGTGTCACATTTATCAGTTACAGTGATACAGTGAGATTTATCAGTTACAGAAATTGTCTTTTGCAGCCTTGGATTTGAGAGTAATCCCTCTGTTTAAATAATTTAAATATATTTTTACATTTTACAGTCTGACAAACTGTTAGGATGTTATAAAGATTGGCATTCGCTTTGTCATTTGCATAACAAACAGAATAGAAGAATTGTTTTAAAATATGTTTTCTCTTAGCATGTAGCGTGGACAAAAACACTCTACATTGAAGTTTCAATTCTGACTCCTATAGAACATCAATAATTACAAACAGTACTATGCATTGATACTAGAGCATTATTATATTTTATGGGCAGATTAGTAGCAGTTAGTAAATTAAAAATCAAACCAAAAGTTTCATGAATTTGTAAGTACGTATATTAAGAAACACCAACTTTTCAGAGATGCCAGTATTTGTGGAAGGAACCTTATTTAGCTGAAAAACATGATGTACAGTATTTTAACAAAGATCACAACCAATAAAAGACAACAGACAACTTCAAACATTTATTTTTAACTAATATAAAATCAAGACCAACTTTTACCAAGATCAAATTCTCACATTAAAATGCATACCTTTGTAAATGAGAAAGACATTAAGATATTCCACCGAACCATCAAAAATGAGTAAATTAAAACTATGACTGTACAATAGTTATCATTACAGTGTTTATTGTTTTGAACCAAGTTAGGAAAAACCTCATCTCCCAAGGATCAATTTTCCTGAAAACATTTAAACATAATTAAACATAAGCCAGCATTATCTTACGCTTGATACAACTTGATAAGTGGCAATATGTTTTTAGTCTGGTGTACAAAGTGCAAAATTATTTTCCTGTTTATTGTTCAAAAGCTGCTTCTTCCTGTTGCTTTTTGCCTTTTAGACTTGCAAGGTTGTATATAGTTATTAGAAGCCAACATTTTTGCATACAATATTAAAGTTATACATATCAAGCCAGTTCTAAGAACTGGAACTGACCTTGCATATTTTGTGGAAGAAAGAACATTCTGCTCCAGATTTGGCTTATATAACTAATGAAACAAACAAATAAAATAAAAAAATAACAATATAGCAAACTAAAGCCCAATTAAATCAGAGACATCGGCTTGAAGCACCCTTGATCAACTACATATATTCAACTTTTCAGACACGATCAATTGTGTTGAGCCAGTAGTATTTACTAAATAAATGCCCTGTAGACATCTTCTGCAAGACTTTCAATTGCAAACGAATTGCGAACTGCTTCACTAAATAATTCCAAGATATTCCAGGAAGATCAAGAGAAGAATGAAACGTGCATGAATCCCTTAGAAAGTTTTGCATTCCATGTGTAAGAATTCCAGCAGCACAATTTCTAGTAGTAGAGGAAACATTATATTATTTAAATCTCTACAAACTGTTCTTTTCAGTCAATTATGATTACAGTCGAGTTTAGTTCATTGTTGTTAAGGAATTAGTAAATGACAAAAACTTCACTCTGCAACAGATGGGCCCAAGAATGCAAAGTAGCACCCCTGGCTTTTACTACACCTACATGTAGTAGCCAATCTATAAATTCACATGCTCAGGAACCAACCAGCACATCTGTCAAAGTAAGGATTCACCCACAGATGCTGAGAGAGATTCAGAAGATTCACTGTGAGGGAGAGAGAGCGAGAGAGAAGAGGAAAAGAAAGTGGAAGTAAAAGATGAAAGGAATGTTCTGTTATAATGGGCAAGCAAATAAAGCAAGTGAGAGAAAAATTAATGCATAATCAGGTCACAGGTCCCCGTCTTCAGAAGTATATTCAAAATAAACAAGTGCTGCCAGATCACCCCGTTCTGTGCTGTTCTCTGCTTTAGATGCCTAAAACTACAATGCTTGCCTAGAAGACCAAAAGCTGATCGTTTCCTGACAGAATACTAAAAAAACAACAACGTTGTTACCAATATACCACAGAAGTCAAAATGGCTAATTTCTCCTACCATCAAACTACAGTGGAACCCCGGATAACGACCACAATCTGTTCCGAAAGGTCGGTCGGTATCCGAAATGTTCACTAACCGAAACACATTTCTCCATAAGAAATAAAGCGAATACTGTACAATTAATTCGTTCCCAGCCCCGGTTGCCTCGCTAATATATGAAAATTACACGATATACAGGAATGTTTTTAAAATGAGGACAGTATAATACAGTACACATGGAGTTAAATAAACATAAAAAACATTTAAACACAAGAAAACATTTAGTAATCAAGATAAAATGTATCGTTTTGACTTCGGTGTGATGGGGTGGGGAGGCATCCCGCTCCATGAGAACGTCAGTCATTGTATAATCGGGAGTAACTTCCCTTCTCTGTCACTTTCAGATTAAAAACGTGTCCAGTGTCTGTTGTTCACTTCCACCTGCCGTATTTCAGCCGTGATTTTTCAGCCGAAATTTAGATAGTTATCCGGAGCAATTTTTTTGCGAAATGGTTGGTTGTTATCCGAATTGGACGCTATCGGGCGCGTTCGTTAACTGCGGTTCCACTGTACTATAAAATAACATATATTAAAATCCAAATAAGCAGACAGATAGCGACTCAGTGCTGGAAAAACAAACTGCGTCCTACATTGACGTAGTTAACTTTTTTTCTCTTTGTTGTTTGTCAGGATCCCATAATTCACAGGTCCAGCTGTGGCAGTGTGGGCTGGGGTTCCGAGGCCTGGATCCACTTTTTAGCATCCCAGTGGTAAGAATCAAACCTCTAAATTAGATCCTATATGCCAAATTAACTTGTTGGTTTGATTTGTTAAACTGAATTTTTTGTACCAATCATGAATAATGAACAAGGCAGCCGTGGCCTGGTCGTATGATCGGAAGGTTGCTGGTTCAATGCTGAGATTCATTAGGTCACGACTGTAGCTACTTTGACTTTCAAGGCACAATCAATCCCCTAATTGCTCTCTGGATACCGTGGCTAAGGTTGCCCACCGCACCGGGCATGTGTACTCACGGCTGCTCCCGGGTGTGTGTTCACTAGCGTGTGTAAATGTGTGTGTTGCTGCACAGATTGGGTTAGCAAAAAGTTTTATATTCTAGTATGGTAAAAAGAGTATTTTAATGTAACTTTTATTTTTATTATAATTGAATTATTATAATTTTGCTTGTTTCAGACTGGTTTTGTGAACAGTTTGAAATTTTCGAACACAGGAAAATTCCTGGTGGCCGGAGTCGGGCAGGAACACAGGTACATAAGCACAAACATTGAGCTTTCAAACAATTTCTGTACTTGATTTTCATTTATTCCATTGGTTCTTAATGGTTGTGGTTATTTCAAAGCTAATACGAGGTGTAGCTAATCACTACACTGTTTATGTAGTGCTGTTTTTCTTTGACACGTAAGAGCATCAAGTGACCACATGGTGGTGCTCTTGCTCTGTACACTAACACAGATCCACACAGGCCTATTAATTGGTCTTTTATTTGTTGTTTGTTAGATTGGGCCGGTGGTGGAGGATAAAGGAGGCAAAGAACGGACTCTACATCATTCCTCTAAAACCACAGAACAAAGACAACAGTGGAGCAATAACAGATGAAGCACATCTGGATCAGTGATGTTTTTTGTTATTTTACGGCGATTATATTCATATGTGATGTATCCAGATATATGAAGATTAAACCTCAGTTTAAGTTTCAGCTGCTTTTTTGCTTGCTTGTGTCAGTAATGACTCATGTGATTGTGACAAAGGAATAAGTGTGATAAAAGTGGAGTCGTAATGCATCTAGGCCGAGTAGAGATTCACCTGGATGTTAGTGGTGCAGTTTTGTTCTTTACGAAGTAGCAGGTGATGCGTAACAGGCAACACACGTACAGCTGACACACATAACGGGTGACGTACCAGGCAATACATGTAACATCCTGCAGGCAACACCTGTTACGTGCCAGCTGTTTCGTCATCTGTTCTACCTTTTATGTACGTGTCACCTGGAACATGTGCCGCTTGTTACATGGCAACTGTTACCTCTGTCGCCTGTTATGTTTTGCCTGTCACATGGTAATGTGTGTTACGTCTTACATGTGTTATGTGTTCTAGGTGTTAAGTGTCTTCTGTTACAGGTCACCCATTGCGTTGGCTTGTAACAGTGTGTGACGCACATAACCGACTTATGTGTAACACGTGAATTTAGGTCTATGTTAATCTCAGAAAAATCACCTCGGTTATTAAAAAAAACCCTTTATTTACATATATTACAAGAACATCACTTTTAAACCAAACTTCACATCATAACACGTTCCTTTGTAGCCTATAAACTACTTTGACACACTTCTCAAATTTAATAGAGGCCTACAAAAACATTTACTGTTAAACTTGAAGGTGAATATGTGCCTGCAGTGCAGCTTAACTTCTAAATAAAAAACAAAATTAATAAAAAAAAAACTAAATAAATACCATTATATATTATTTTCTATATTAGTCTGTGTGGCGCATTGCATTGATCTCGCTGACCCACATCAATCAGAATAAATCCTATAAAATCTCATTACATACAGTTTTATTGCACATGTGAATATCAGGACTTCTGAGCTATCAGGCAAATACGCCGAATTAAACAAGAAAAAATGCTAAAATTTGAATTTTTACATTTCACAGATGAAGAATGAATCTGGTGATTTTGGTCCTTGAAAGTACCAGTATGACAGGAGAATTAAAAATGTAGTCCTCTTCTATTCCTCCTTAGTAATGTTGTCACTTGGGATATGTTGACCGACTGATTGTAATAGGTAGTTGTATCCTAGTTGTTAATGTACTGGACCCCTGCCTCTGTTGGACCCTTAAGCAAGGTCATTAACCTTGGAACCGTTGGATAAAAGCATCTCAAACTTGTAAATGTAAACATGATGAGCCAAAAACATTATGACTCTTGATCCTACAGAGAAGGAAGATAAAAGGCTAATACCAGGTTACTGGTTCAAACTCCAAACATACTTGCTCTGAGGCCCAGATGAAAACATCTGCTAAATTCTACAACTAAATACAGACTGATGATCCCCCAAAATGGAATATTCTAAACTGGTAGCAGATCCTTGGTGTTCTTTTGTAGTAAAGAATAAAATTGAACCATGAAGCCTGATCTCCAGTGGTGACAATTCAAAAGTTGTTGGGCAGCCTAGACTCACTGATTCCAATTGCCATGAAGGTTTTTAGATCGATAATTAGATCCTGGTGATGACATGAATGCGTTTGTGCATGGAGTGGCATAGTCAAAGACCAGCGGTTACAAATATACTTTATGCTAGTAAGTCAGTAGTCTATCTAAGGCAGGGGAGTTAAACCCATTCTCAAAGGGCTGGTGTGGATCATGAATTTTTTTTTCAAACAAATCAGAACGGGCCTGATTTCACTAGTTCAATTAGCTGGTCTTAGTTACACAACTGATCATGTGACATCCTGGGTAAGTTGGAGCTAAAACCAGCAACTACGCCGGGCCTATATGGATCTGGTTTGACAGCCGTGTTCAAAGGTTTGTTCTTGAGCCAAAACAAAAGATTAAACCGTTAACCGGTTAGGGAGCAGGATGGCGTGTCAATTTTGTCTAGAAATGCAAGAAAGAAAAAGTCCCAACAGGGCAACAGATCGACTACTGGGTCATACTGACACATTGTTTTAATGTCACATTTACAACCCTTCAGATGCACCCCAAATCACGCCCTTGCACACTTTGTGTACGTCCGAGAAACTTGGTGCAGTGAAAGTACCAGAATGAAGCACTTCCAGCGACCAAAAGATACAGCATGAAATTATGGACCCCATTATAAGTAAGCACGTGTGCTCACTGCTGCCTCCTATAGTGTGTTAACTAGTGTGTGTAAATGTGTGTATCACTGAATGGATTGAGATGTATAAAAATGTATAAAAGTACAGTGATGAAAGAGGTATTCTAAATTCTAAAGAAATTCTAAATATAAATTCTCACAGACGTCCTTCAAGGTCTTGTGGAAAGTTCTGATGTCCGAATACTTTTGATCAAGTAGCTTAGCTAAATGACTAAAGTATTTTCGTCAGAAGAGATTCTCTATGCTAGTGTTGGGCAGTGTCTGTGTGTGTGTGTGTGTGTGTGTGTGTGTGTGTGTGTGTGTGTGTGTTTGTGCTTCTTCTCTTCACAAGGACGAGGTTGTGGAGTCCACCACCTCTCGGCCATTACACACTGTCGGAACCACGCTCGCCGCCGACACTGTGAAGAAAAAAGACAAACCCAAACAAAGAAAACATACTGCAGTCAGACTTTACTCAAGATGCTCTTGCGCCGAGTAAACAAGCCCAGCGTGTAAAAAAAAACTGATCAGATATGATGCAACCCAAGTGAAATTTCATTTAGTGTGATTTCTATCAGAGGATGGATGTGGACAGATAATAGACAGAGCTTGAGCGAGTACTAAATTATTAGATTCAAGTCAAAGTAAAGGAAGCGCTGTGTCTATGTAAATATGTCCCACAATAGACAATTAGTCCCACAAATTGAACAATTTGCTGATATGACATTTAAACGTTTTGGGATATGTGATTTAGTACAACCAATGGTGTGTCCATATTGCTTACAGTGTTGCCAGGTTGGAAAACATTTTAAACAAATTTTCAGAAAAGTTAAAGTGGCAAATCAACTGAAATCTGGCAACGTTGTTTACCCTTCCATTTCTTATCCATCCTTCCATCCATCTATCGGGCTAAATCCTATTTAGTATCATGGTGGGACACACACTAGGTGAATACACTAAACACTTGACATGTCCATGAAGTGGGACTGTGGAAGGAAATCAGACTATCTGGAGGGAACATGCACACGCTACACAGAAAGTACCGGATCACTTGCTGTGAAACGACAGTACTAATCACTAAGTCACCGAACCAGGTGGATCTAATTCAAAATGCATCCCTAAACATGCTTGAGTAGAAGTAAAAAGAAAAAAAAGTAAAAGTACAGGTTGTAAGATTCTCTTCTTGTGCTTAAAGAAACTGTTCTGTGATTATAATAGCTGTATTATAGTTTTAATTCAATAGTTGTAATTATATAGTTTTATATATATATAATTATATTTATATATAGTTTTAATTTAATATGAGGGTTATTTGTGTTAAGTATGAGACTAAGTGAAGCTAATAAGTAACTTTGTGTTACCCTGTGAGTAGTTGCTAGGCGTGGCGGCAGCGGTGGCGGAGGAGAAGCGATGATCCTTGGATCGCAGCACAGTAATGTTCTTCTGAGGCTGGAACAGGATGATGTGGATCTTGGGTGCGAAGAGGCAGCCGAGCACCACCGAGCCGCTCAGACTCACCGAGATGCACATGGTGGTGGTCTGGACCTGCGGACGTATTGATCACATTATCCGCCGGTCCACCTTTGTATGACCCAGTTTTATATAAGATATAGTGTTAGTCGGATGTGGCTGCGGCAGCGGGAAAGGTCACTACACTCGAATATAAGTGACCCTATAAGGTGCAGAACATGTTATAGAGCTTTAACACACAGCATTTATTCTGTGTTTAACCTGATCTGTGCAGTTAAACTTATAACATTTACACACATTAGGGGGCAGCAGTGAGTACCCGGCACGGTGGGCAACCCTAGTCTCACAGAATACACTGCCCAAACGCAGCCTGATAAAAGTGGTTAGGGGATGAGCAAAATAAAAGTGGGTCTGTCAGACGGGGCGAAGCAGAAGGGGCCACTTAAAACCCAGCAGCCCCGAGCCATCTTCCCTAGCAGAATACATTATGACTAATTCTGTTTTCATTGTGACATGATTTCCTCATTAATGGTGACTTGGCATTATTAACATGTCCGTGCGCTAATAAAAGACCCTGAGAGATGGGCGTGTCGGTGGGGTTTGTCAGCACCAGTCAGTCCAAACTTTAAATGTTTATGAGTTATTTTGTCCTGAAAGCAAATAAATTAGGAGACGACGGACGTGTAAGTACAGTGGATGCTTAATGTGATGTCTTGTAAACCACAGTGGGACAGATTGTATAGTACACCAGAGTGAGAGAAAGACACCTACACTACTTCATGGATGCGACTCTGTAGTCAGTCACTGTGACACGGAAACCCTTGTGGAAGCATCTTGTAAACCACAGTGCGAAAACTGTACTCTTGTGAAGACTTTGTTTCATCTTGTAAGTCACTGTGGGACCAGATTATAAAGTAAATCACAGAAAGGAAGATGCCTACGCTTCTCCATAGACGGGATGGGACCAGACAGTACAGTTCTAGTTCGAGTCTTCATCTTATAAACCACAGTGGGGTCAGATTGTAGAGAATAACAGAGAGAGTATGATGTGCTACACAATGAATGGGATTGGAATCCTAATCTTGCGTCGTGCTATAACTTGTTACATGAACCACAGTGGGACTTTTATGGAGGCTTTATGGTATGTCTGGTAAACCACAGAGGGACCAGTTAGGATACTAGAGAGAGTAATATGGCCACTCTAATTCATGAAAGTAATTTGAAAAGTAGTGACCCTGTTCTTGCTTGCTGTGACATAAAATCTCTTGTGGAGGTTTTCTCGTAAACCACAGTGGGACTGAAACTCACCCTGTAGTCGCTGGCGGTGACATAGAAGATGGGCTGGAAGGCGAGCCAGATGATGCAGGTGGTGTACATGGTAAAGCCGATGAACTTGGCCTCGTTGAAGTTCTCCGGACACTTTCGGGTCTTGAAGGCATAGAAGGTGCACAGGATGATGAGGATGCAATTGTAGGTGAGAGAAACCAACATGCTGGAGTCCCGACTGCTGCACTTTAAGGTCACCACGTCTCTGCGCTCAGGCCCGATCTCCTTCTTCACACCGGGTGTCTCTATCAGAATCCATGCTAATGCCACCAGCAGCTGGGCCGAGATGAGAGCTGCACAAATGGCCACTTGAGAACCGGGACTGATGAACCGTGGCCGCTGGGCACCGTCCCGGACGCCGCCAAAGATTCGGGCAATGCGATTGGTCTTGGTCAGCAGGGCAGAGTAGCACACGGCAAAGGAGGTGCCCAGGCCGAGGCGACGCAAGGCACAGACGGCCGCCGAGGGCTTAGCGATGTAGATGAACGTCATGGCGTAGCACAGCAGGACGCCCAGGAGCAAGATATAAGACAGTTCTCGTCCGCTGGCCTTCACCACAGGTGTGTCGTTGTGCCGCAGGAAGACGACCGCCACCGCCAAGGTGCACAGCATTCCCAAGCAGGCGATGGTCACCGGGCCGACCGCCCAAGCATCTGACCAGCGGATGTAGTCCTCCGGTAGCTGGTAGCAGCCGCTCAGGTTGGCCAGGGGCCACTCACCGAATCCGCAGTCCTGACAGGTGAACTCATCCAGCAGGTACTGGTGCGCTTGGCACGGAATGCAGATCCAGCAGCACACGTCACCCGGCTGCATGCTCTTCGCCTCGTTGGGCTGGCATGGGTCACTGCACTGAGAAGTGGCTGAGACTCCTCCGGCTGGGTGCAGCAGACTGGTGTTGAGCACCAGGCCCTGTGCCCAGTACCCCACCTTCCTGTAGACATAGCGCCTGTTCTCCTGTCGGTAATGGAAGATATTGTAGCGGCCCAGACTATCTCCCAACGGGGTGAAACGGACCACGTTCTCTGTGTCGGCCGGCCTGAACGGGGCTGGGGACAAACAAGGGGACAAGACAATAAAGTAGAATACAGTACAATAGAGTAGAATCAAATCAAATAATACATAATAAAGTAAAATAAAATATAATAAAAAATACAAATAAATAAAATATAATAAGTACAATAGAAGAAAGTAGAATAGAAAAAAGTCAAATAAAACAAAATAGGATAAAGTATAACAGAAACAAATAGATTAGATAGGCAACAAATAGAATAGATTACGATAGAGTAGAAATATATTAAAATAAAATAGAACAAAGTAAAAAGAACAGAGTAAAATCTAAAAAAGCACAATAAAGAGTAATAGCATAAAAGAGATATAAAAATAGTTTGAACTGTTGAATAGAGTACAATAGAATTTAGTACAATATTTGTTGATAGAATAAAATTACATAAAGTTAACTAGAATAAAGTAGCGCGCCATCGGATATTGTACAATATGATAAAAAAACCGAATGAAGTATCATAGAGTATAGTATATTTAAATATAGTATACTTTAATTTAAAAAAACGGAAACAAAATATAATAAAATTGAAAAGAATAGATAAGAATCTTTGTTGTCATTTTTTAGGTTGTAACGATTCAACAAGAATCAAAACGATTCAATTCACTCATATGATTCTTTTGAATCAATGCTTTGTTTTGGTCTGAAAAAAAAAGAATGCAGTCAAATTCCACAGACTGGGAGAACGAGCAAACTCTACACAAAGCGAGACTGGGGATCAAACCCAGGACCATCTTGTTATTGTGTTATCTTCTATTAGCATCAACAGTAAATCAGCAGAATCACCATTTCTAAAAAATTTGGAGTCTGCTCCAGCTGAAACGAATAACTCATTATTAGAGGTCATTCAGGGTCACAGCTTCACCTCCAGGTCTATCAGGGGGAGCGTACAGGCAGTGAGCAAGCATCCTCGCCTCGCCGAAACGGAACACCCGAACGCAGAAGCGTCTTGTGTTTCTAATTATCTCTGATCTACAGCCGTGATTTCCTCAAGTGATTACTCCAACAAACGCCGCTTTCAAACACGTCTCGGCAGAATCAACACCTTTATAAAACTCTTCAGTCGACGGCGCGCTAAATATAGTGACTCAGTACTCACGATGCTAATTAGCATTCCAACCCAAAAGTCTGCAGTCTGTTCTTTCAAAGGCTAAAAAGATACAAATGGTGACACTTCAGACTAAGATTCCGATGGTGGGAACACTCGACAGATTAGCACAGATGCTGGAATAATGAATGAAGAGCCAGTGGGTGCCAATTAGCATTATGCAAATCAGATCGTGCTAATTGGTCCCACTAGCTTTCCGTGATTGTGATTATCTGCGCTCTCCTGGGTGAAGCATTTTTCTTCTGATTAAAAAGTCTGGAAGAACATTTGAACCCTGTGGAACCCGGGCATCTTAACGGATGCTGCTTGGCCTTACACCTGCCCCTTCGGCCATCCCTCTGCTCGCCCTTTTGCCCACTCACCGTCAAACTTGGTCTTGAGGATGAACTCACGGTAGAACCTCTTTCCGTTGACGGGCTTCATGGCCTCACATACTCGCGTGGTGTTGGGGCACACGGCCTGGCGCATGTTGTGCAGGGCGTGTGCCATGGCATACACAGCGTTTACCACAAACATGATTTTGGACTCCTGCTGGAAAGTGCCATCCCTCAGGCTGTTCCGGGCACACCCAGACTCGTGCAGCCGACACCCGAACCTGCCCTCCCAGAATTCTCCGAACCAAGGGTTGCGGGTGTTGAGCTCGGGCGTGAGCTTGGTGAAGTAGTCTTGGAATTGGCGGATACCATAGGAAGCCAGCTCGATGGTGAAAGCGCCGGCGGCTGCCCGCTCGCTGCCCTGCACCACACCTTCCTGCGCCCCCCAGCCGTCGCTCGCCACCCAGACGAAGGATGCGTTCATGCGAGCCGTCGCCACCAGCAGCTCGCGGGCGTCCTCGCTGCGGGCAAACAGAACCACCACCCGGGCATTGGCCTTCTGCTGCAGTGAGCGGATCACCGTCTCGTAGTTGCCATGGCTCATGGAGCGGCTCACTTTGACAGATGTGGCAATGCAGATCTGTCTCACGCGTGCCTCCTGCTGGAAAGCGTCTATGCCTGTCTCACCGTAGTCACCCTCTGAGGCCACGGTGGACACGTAAGTCCAGTTGAAGTAGCGCAGGATTTCAGCTATGGCCTTGGCCTGGTAGAAATCGGGTGGGACGGTGCGGGCAAAGTAATCGTAGCGTGATTTGTCGCTCAGCTTGGCACTGGTGGAGGCGTAACTTATCTGAGGGATCTGGAAGAGACGCAGCAGGTTGGCCACCTGAAAAAAAAAAGACAAGACCGAACTTAAACTGGCGATGGTTCGAGTGTTTTTTGTGTCTCTACTGTCAATACTTGCAACATCACACTTTAGGGTTTTATTAACACCTTAACTTAAGCTTAAACTTCTTCTTATTCTCATTCTTCTTTTTATAATTATTTGTATTATTGTTGTTGTTAATGTTGGCTTGTTGGTTAATGTTGTTAATTGGCTTGTATAGTTTTTATTATCATACTTTATCATTAATATATTAGTTATTTTATATTTATATTTAGAATTGTCTGTATCTGTGTCTGTATCTTACATAATATAATTTTTACTAATAATAATTTCTATAATTTGTATGGTATATAGTAAATTCCTTTTATTAAAGTCACTCTAAATTGCAAAAAAACATGCAAAAAGAACAATTGAGACAAAATTGGACCAGAAAAGGTTTCTTTTCCCTCCTCGTCCATGGTTGTGTTGACCGTTACAGAAAATTATGAAAGATAAACTTTATTTTCCTGATAAAACCTGTAAAACGCCGCCGGGGTCTCGGCTCCACATGATTCCTTATCGACAGTTTTCGGTTTAGTCTGTTATCTCAGACTATCACAATGAGCTGTGAGAGGAGCGTGAAGAGAGCGGCGTGCTTCAGACCCTGAGACGGATAAATGATAAAGATAAATAAAACGGATCTGAATCCCTCTCCGCAAGGGACAGATATAGCCTGGGGTGCTCGTTTGGGAAGGGGAACATGGAATGAAGATCTGCTGATAGGCAAGAGTCACCGGCGCATTAGGTTTGAGATCTCGAGGCCTCTTGAGGATTCCAGAGGTCCAGAGTTTGCTATGAATAAGGTTTTATTTAACCACCTCATTTAACCAATCATTTCTCCGAGAATACATTTTGAATATGTATTTAAATAGAAAAGATGAGTTGTGTTATTTTCAATACCCAGTCTTACCAACAGACTATAATTAGCATAGCATTAACATAGCACTACCAGCACTGCTAACCGGTCTCTGTTAAAAATGTTTTGCGGAAATTATAAATATAAAGAATGCAGTTTTGATGGAGTTGGCTCAGGACTGTAATTACAGTAGCTCTCATGCTTCCGGCTGAATCTACAGCTTATTGGGAGACGATGCTGTGCACACTGACTTAGGCCATGATCATTATGCAACAGGAGCATAATTAGCACCTGGCTAACTCTGTAGCGCTGACAGCCTTTAATGAAGGCAGCGATAATTAAGCTCGCCCAGACCCGGCTCATGGCTCCTCCGACAGGACGGCATCCAAAAAAGCATCGCCTCTGAACCCACGGGCCGAAATGATTCAAAGATTTAAATTTTAATGCACAGACCACTTTAATAAACATTATATACACTATCTGTGCAACAATATAATGTACATGTAATGTAGTAATATGTACTATATTAGAAACAGATTATGTTTAATCACTCTATATTATATATACAATTTGTGCAATAATAATAATACACTATCCTATATAATGTTTTATTTCCACACACAATATATAACCAAACAGAACTGGTTATTATACTATACTATATTCAGTTCATGCAATAACATTAGTATAAATACTATACACTAAGTGTGCACTAATAATAACAATAGCTACCTCTTTATTGCTATACCCGATTATTTTATTTTATATCTTGCTACATTTAAGAACAAACAACAGCACATGATCTTGGAGGTTTGTAATTTCACATCGGAACGAGTGCAGCGATTACCCACCACGGCGTCCTCCATCACCCTGCTCTCCTTGGCCCCTACAAAACTGCCCATCTGATCCCATTCCTGATCCGTAACACTTATACACAACACACTCGTTCCACCAGATCAGATCAGTGACAATGTTTATAGGCTGCTCTGGTTAGTAACTTGTTCACCGCCCACCCACGCTTTTGGTTGTTTATTTCCCTCCATATTCTCCATTCCTCAATCCTACTGATGGGTTATTTTCTGCCAGGAAATGGAAAGTGTGTGACCTAAACGCTGTATCATTAACACACATACTGCTTCAAGCTATGGAAGATACATGTGAAGATATAGCAGTTGGTGCTTTTCATGGTGGGTTATGCCATGCTAGACAACATTTCCCCCACTGCCTGGCCAGGAAAGAAAACATTGCTGGTGATGAGTATAGGGGCCGTGGAAAGACCGAAACAGTAGGGAGGATCTAGCATAATTTTACTGTAGATGTATACAGTAAATGCTTTTGGTGTCTGGTATGTAGACCACTGTGTACATTGTAATGTACTGTATGTAGTAAGTATAAGTTTTGAGAGTATAAGGCCTTCAGAAAATGTGTGTAAACTATGTAGAAAAACTATAAATGAACCTTTAAAATATATTATTATTTAATATAATATTTAATATTGTTATAAATATAATACTGACTTTAAAATATATTATTAATAACAAATGTATATAAATACATATTTAATAAACCTGTGCCCCCACAATAGATTCCACCCAGTTGGGTCAGGAGCACCTAATGGGAGACTCTCACCTGTATGGAGACATCGCTGTACGAGCCCCCGATCACTCCGGAGATGGCCAGTGGCACCTCATCTGGAACCGGGTTGGACCCGTCCGGGCAGATGAACCCGGGCTGGTGGACCTTGGTGAGCGAGGCTCGGACAAACTCCAGCGACTGCTCTAGCGCATATGTGTCCTTAGAGCACGTGTCCAGAATGTGGGCGCCCAGCCTGACACCCGGCAGGATGCGGCTGTCCTGGTTGATCTCGTCCAGAGCCAGCAGCATGGCCTCCAGACGCTGGATGCCTCGGTGCTCATTGATCTTGCCGCAGTCGAGCGTACCCTCACCCTTCTCGTGCACAGGGAACAGGCCACCGATCACCAGATCACCCTCAATCACGATCTCACGCCGGGTGCCGGGGACGGCCGGGGGGTACCGGGGGCTGGACAGGACTAGGCCGAGGGTCAGCAGGAGAATGATGAAGGACATTTTTGGATTTTAAGATTTGGGCATCTGTTTAAATGTGATGGATTTTATCAACTTCCGATGATTTCAGTAAATGTTTGTTCATCTTTATCAGATCCTAAAAGAACAACCTAAAAGAGATCTGAACAAAAAACAAAGTTCATATGCATGTGTTTAAGGAATTTAAAAATAGGAATGTAATGTCAAGTCAGAATGGGGGTCTCAGGCAGTAAATGGATAGGCGGACTAAATCCCAATAACAAAGATAAACTGGTTATTTTAAATCAATTTCTAAAATTGCCTCTTGCCTTTTTTGCACCACAGACTGGGTTCACATAAGATATCATTTTATTCATGGGCCGTGATTGAAAATCAGTGACGTCTGAGTATATTTTGCTTCAACAAAACACTGCCACCTAGTGGTAATAGGAGACAATAACAAATGAAGCAGGTTGCAAATAAAATGTTTTCATTGACACACCAACTTATACAGGTCCACGGCCTGACGATTGTAACGATGCACTGCAAATCAATTCAGGAATAAATGAACTGTATTCCTGTTTAATGAGACAATAATCACTTCAAACAGCAGAGGGTGCTGCCACTGTTCAACAAGTTAGCAAATTGGGCTTCTTTCTAAATTGTTTGTACTTCAGATATAAAAGAGCATTTATTAATGTATGAACTCAATATCAGGAATCATATTGCATCGTGGGTAAAATACGTCGTTTGACCAGTTAAAGATCCCAGATGAAATGGCTACTTACAGCTTCAATATACAAAACACTTTTTATAGCAGCTAATTTAGGATTCACCTGTCAGGTGGCATGTTTCAGAAATCTACACTTTAGGTTTATTTTATTAGAAAAGATGTTGCAGACGAAACCGTGACATCGTCGCGACACCGACGCGCTTACTATTCACGCCTAATATTTCCTCTCCACAGAAACACGTCTCTTCCAGCACCAGACCGACACCGCCTAATGAAGCAACCTTCTCATGTTTATGAACGTGTTCTCCTTCGACCTGGGTTGCCATGGCAACTGGGGAACACGGGTACGTTGGCGCGCGAAAAGGTGAGCGGCACAGGCCAAATTAATTCGGGAACAAAACAAAAATGAATCCCGAAGACGAAACACGACCAGGTGGGTTCAGATTCTAATGACGGTAATGATAGAGACATTAAAGGAAACAAGGAGTATTAATAATGCACTTTGATAAAGACGTACACGCCACGTCGTCTGGCTACAAAATAAAACAAACAAAAAAGTACTGATTTTAGCATTAGTAATGATTTTATTGACTAAATTATCCACTAATTTAGGTACACACTAATAACTATGAATGTATTGATTCCTCGTGAGTTGATTGGTATTTGTCTAATGAATTAATATTTAGTTTAAACAGCAGATGACGTCGTCTCCATTCACCAATATGCCAAACTAAGTTGTATTCACCATTATTTTAGTATTTTATACGTACCTGAGAAATAAATGGACATTTATTATTTAAATGGACATATATTATAAATTATAATAAATAAATATTGTCATGAAATTAAAATAGTCAAAAAAAAGAAACAATTCAGTTTCACAAATTGAATTTTAGTTTCATAAAAAAAATACAATCATTATAAAAATAGAGTCACAATAACCCAGATGCCGCTCCCACCTAGTGGTTATAGGAAGCAACAACACCCAAAATGTTTAAGAAATGTCATATTGATCTCCAGTTATTTCTTTGTTATAATTAGTTATTTATACAACCAGGTAGTGGTGGCTAAGTGATTAGGGTACTGGATTAGAGATCGGAAGGATGCCAGTTGCCATTGTTGGGCTCCTGAGCAAGCCTGTTAACCCTCAATTGCTCAAACCGTTGATCCGTTGTCATTGTAAGTGACTATGGATAAAGGCGTCTGCAAAATTCTGAAAATGTAAATGTTAATGTACAGCCTGGTAATAAATGACAAATGGACCAGGTGGTGAAGGACCCCACCACACTATCACAAAGGTGTGAAACTCAGACTCTACATGAGAACATGGAGGGAAAGAAGTTTTAACATGTTGAACCTTCTGTATTATATTTTATATGTACTAAGTTTCCAGTGGGTTTCTGTGTGTGCACATCATCCTGTAGGTTCGGAGCGTGACATATTGCTTGTGCAACATGATGCAAACGTGAGCGGGGCGAAGACGAAAAAATGCTCAACGTCACTGCAGGACACAAACATCATGTTCACGTCTCACCTAAAAAGACAAAAACAACTTTCACAACTACGCAACTCTCACGAAACCCCCAAACTTTGACTGTGAAAGGTGAGCGAGGAAAATACACTTTCTTGCCCTCCCCCCACCGCCACACGTTTTCATAGGTTTCATTTATTCATAATTTGTAGTCTGCCCTGGGAACTGCACGAGGTAAAAATAAATACATTACTGAACACACACACACACACACACACACACACACACACACACACAATTCTTAAAACTAAACTGGCATAGTTGTTCATGCCGGTAACCTTTCCATGAATAACCCTACTTATTTATCTGGGCACCTGCATTGCAGTGCACTGGTCGGTGCAACACACACACACACACACACACACACACACACACACACACACACACAAACACACACACAAACACACACACACACACACACACACACGATGGAAAGATTCCTGCGGCATCTGGTGAGCATAACCCCAGCTCTCAGCATCTCAGGAATTACATATCACAGGCAGCAAGAAGAGTTTTAGAATTAACCTGCACCTGGAGCTGCATAACTACAACACGTTGTTTTTTGATCTGCTTGATTTACTAGTATCATGGCAGCTTGCCAGCTGTCTAATTCTCTTTAGGGTCAGTTAGTTTCACCGGGTGACACAAGGCTGGTCTGCCTGGGAGGGTTTAGTTTAAAAATAGGGTTTAATTTTGCCAAAAAGGATGGCAGAACCGGTGGCACTTGTTTCCATCTTAAAAAAATAAGTATCTGTAGACTGACAGAGGATCAGTTAGCTCTCAGATTTCATTTTTTTCAGTATGTGTTGAAAAAGGTTGACAATGGCACAGCACTGGGCAGGAATACTAGTAGTATTGTAGTAAGCTGGTTGTAAGAGTTTATTGATTATTTGAAGACTGTTCTGGGACTTGAGCTGCTGATAATAATGGTTGAAAAGTAAACAGAAAGAGCAGAATTAAGGATATGTCTGTACTCATGGGTGTCCTGTTTATACAGAGCATGATGAATAATGAGACCCGTTTTATTGAACAGTTGTTCTAGACATCTGCCTAGGGGTTTTTAGCTTGTGAAGCTCAGGTGTGCACCAAAGGGTGGAAAGGAAAGCTAGGACCACTCATTTTTATTGTTATACCAAAAGCAATCAGTCTCTCCATTTCTCTGTGTGCAAGTTTTGGTCGTGTTCTAAATCACATTTGTGTTCACTACAATGGAGTGAACATACTGTAATATGTAATAATAAGTACCTGGTTAAAGTGCTTTTGGACACAGCCCTCAGATTTATTACGACACAGTATGAGCGCAGAGTAAAAGTAATCACTTTAGGGATGGTTTCAGCTTTACATTATGCATTCCAGTGGACTCACGTCAATGCACAGTTTGAGACACAGCTTGTGTGTAAGTGCTGGTAACATCTGAGGCACCTTTATCATAGCTCAGATATTTTCACTTTTAAACAGAGTAAAGTATTTTGTCGTTTATAGCCAAAGCAACTTTATATAGCAACTTAACTAGTTTATTAAATTAGGGAGAGGGACACTTGCTCTGTAAACAATGTCGCCTCATAGCATTAAGGTCCCGGCTTTAAAGTTGGAGATTTGCATGTCCTCATTGTCAAGTCAAGTCAACTTTATTTATATAGCGCTTTTTCCAATAGATATTGTCTCAAAACAACTTTACAAAATGCAGGATGAACAGAAACCCCTGTCGAGGAGAATTCCTAGAGAGGAACCAGACTCAACAGGGCC
>JAOTRQ010000001.1:286862-298813 GCA_028565875.1 Hoplisoma paleatum | reverse complement strand
GTGTGTGTGTGTGTGTGTGTGTGTGTGTGTGTGTGTGTGTGTGTGTGTGTGTGTGTGTGTGTGTGTGTGTGTGTCTCTGTGTGTGTCTCTGTGTGTGTCTCTGTGTGTGTGTGTGTGTGTGTGGGGGGGTTATGTAACACCGGTAGTGTGAGCTTGGCAGGCACTTGACAGGACCGCGCGACGGTGGGACGTGAGAGTTGAACCCGGGAGCATGGCCGCCCGCGCCGGACCGGGAGGCATTTAAAGGGCCAGAGCACTTCACTGTGTGTCCAGGATCATCTATTCAGGGGGATTCTAGTCTCTCAAGTCTCTGTTTCAGCTAGTGTCGACGCAAGTCTGAGATCATCTCTGGGATTTTTTATGTTATTTTTAGGGTTATTAGGGTTATTAGGGTCGGGTGGTGGGTGTCCTGGGCAGGAGGGGGCTTGGGTTACTCTCAGCATCTCATCTGTAGGGCATCATAATGATCATCAGAAGTCATGGCATTATGTTTACATTTTCAGCATTGAGCAGATGATTACAGTAAATAGTCTGAGCAATCATGTTTAAGGGCCTCAATCAAGGGCCCAATAGTGGTCAGGTTTAGAACCTGGCGAGCTTTAGATTGCTAGTGCTGTACTTGGATTACTAGGCTACGTCTTGCTTTGAATAATAATAAATAAAAAAGAATAAATAAACACCATTTTTTCGTTTGTTGTAGCCTGTTCTTTAGCGCCCTAACATGCTCAGTACGACTTTACTGGATCTTGGACCGTAGGGATTGTAGGG
The DNA here is from genome assembly GCA_028565875.1 of Hoplisoma paleatum. Classification (NCBI taxonomy): domain Eukaryota; kingdom Metazoa; phylum Chordata; class Actinopteri; order Siluriformes; family Callichthyidae; genus Hoplisoma; species Hoplisoma paleatum. The sequence goes on along the minus strand of JAOTRQ010000001.1, from coordinate 298,045 downwards.
TCAGTTATTGGATGGTGCCAAGGGAGACACCAAGCTTAAGGTCACATCCATGATTCGATCACATTCATTTAAGGTCGTCCGCCTTAGCAGATGCCATAGCAGTCAGCTTGTTCATATAAGACATCTCACGGATTATGCAGCTCATGGTGTTGTAAGATGAGCTTTTGTCTTTCTCTTCTCTCACCTAGTGGTGATATGAAGCAATACCACTGAAAAAATAATTATTTTATTTTACAGCGATTATTATTTTAATCGAATTAATTTTGGTCTGTAATAAATTATGAATGAAGTAACCACTGTTGTACCACTCACAACTACTAAGCTGCATGACAGGTTAGCCGTGAAATCATGTCATGTCTGTTTTTTTGTTTTTTTACAGAGATCGTTCTTCATCCGGCTGACCCGCGACAACAAGTCTGAGAAGTTCTTCAAGGTCTTCCATGAGCGGATGAAGTTGGCCCAGCAGGAGATCAAAGCTACCGTGACGGTCAACACCAGTGACATCGGGAGCAAGCGCAAAGATGAGGACGCCACCGACAAGGAAGCCCCTGGCAAAAAAAGAGGTGCAGAGTCGTGACAGAAGTGCCAACCCGTAGCAGGTTTTTGGAACCTTCACCCTAACGAAAGTTCCTCTTGCTGCAGTGAAGGACGTCACCGCCATCACTGACGAGGTTCGCGAGCAGCTACTGGAGGCTTCCGCCGCCACGAAGAAGGCCTTTGGCTCGTACCGCCGCCAAGCCGATTCGGACGAGCACCCAAGTGGGGGCGATATCCAGCCAAACCTGGGGGAGAAGAACCAGGACGAGAACGAGATGAGCGTCACCATTACCATCATGCAGCCCATCCTCAGACTCATGCAGCTGCTGTGTGAGAACCACAACCGCGAGCTACAGGTCAGAGTCGCACTGCACTCTGGGAATTTGTGCTGACCAATCTTACACCTACCTCAGTAGAGGTAGCTCATCTGATTATTTGATTGTTTATGATTTTACCTGCTAAGCTAACATCGGCAACAATGCTTTAGCTTTGTCATTCATGCAGATTCAAAATAAACAAGAATTTGTTTACATTAATAGGGACCCACTCACGCATTCACATTCGCCCACCATGTTTGTATGTTTTTTGCCTTATTGAATACTGGGATCTGGGATGATGGACTGACCATCATTCAAAATTAGAGCGCCGCCTTGGATGTATTTTAAACCAGATAGGAATTTAGACGCACACCTTTAGGTACTCTTTCACATCCTGTCGTGGCGTATTGCTCCCTCTCATCTGTCTGTCCCTCGTTCCCTCTGCAGAATTTCCTGCGCTGCCAGAACAACAAGAACAATTACAACCTGGTGTGTGAGACGCTGCAGTTCCTGGACTGCATCTGCGGCAGCACCACGGGGGGTCTTGGTCTGCTAGGGCTCTACATCAACGAGAAGAATGTGGCCCTCATCAACCAGACTGTGGAGAGCCTGACTGAGTATTGCCAAGGTCCCTGCCATGAGAACCAGGTGGAGACACACACACACACACACACACACACACCTCATTTATCTCAAAGACGAATCTGTTCAGAATCAGCTACTTATCACGAATCGACTCTATTTTGTTACTTCTCATACATTCCCGTAGCATCTATGCATTTGTCTGTAGAAGCTGAGTGTCTATTCAGTTCAATAGGACTTTTTTTTAATTGTTCAAAATTCGCCGTCAATTAAAAAATGCCAGGGTTTTGTCCCTCGTTTTGGATGCCAGGAATTTCTGGGGGTGAATGGATCCTGTATGTTGAGATCAAGATGTCACTAGAACAATTTTATGATGTAAACCGACTCCAAGCTTCCCCTTTAAAAACCAGCAGCCGCCACTGATGCACACCCATGTGCCGTCAAATGTGTCTGTCAGTGCTGGCACTGCCAGGTCAATGCCCACCTTGACTGCACTGTGGGGAATTTAAAAAGAAGGAATCCAAGAGGTCGACGTCTGATGTTTGTCTGTCTGAATGTAACAACGACTCCTGCTTTCTTCTTAGAACTGCATTGCTACTCACGAATGTAACGGCATCGACATCATCATCGCCCTAATTCTGAATGACATCAATCCTCTGGGGAAGAAGAGGATGGACCTCGTACTCGAACTGAAGGTACACGTCGTGCTCATACATTCATCCAAGGGCCATAGGCTATCACCCGTGGCAGGACGGTTTCTGGTCCATGGGTCTCTTCCCTTTCCACAATATAGAGCGCTACATGAATGCATTTTGCTTTGATCCTCAGAACAACGCTTCCAAGTTACTTCTGGCCATCATGGAGAGTCGACACGACAATGAGAACGCGGAACGGATCCTCTACAACATGCGGCCTAAAGAATTGGTGGGTGCGGCAGATCAAAGCTTAATTCGAGCTTCTGTATCCATGAATGGGAGAAACCCTGGAATGTAGCCTAGCCTCATCTGACTATTCATTTTGACATGCCTCTTTAAGCATTTTTCCACGAACGCTCCTTCACGTGTGCACACACAAACACACATGTGCATTGATAATCCGTGTCTGCCGTTTAGGTGGAGGTGATCAAAAAGGCCTACATGCAGGGCGAGGTGGAGGTCGAGCACTCTGAGGAAGAAGGTGAGGGCGAGGAGGAGCACGCAGCCTCGCCCCGCAATGTCGGCCACAACATTTACATTCTGGCACATCAGGTGAAAAGGCCACACACACACATGAATCCAACAGCACATCTGCATCCAGATAGGGGTGGTGCCTTTTTATTTTTTTGTGTACATTTCCATGTTGGTTGTTAGGTAGCACATCTGTTCAGGATCTGCCAGTGGTGGTTTCATTATTCATCGCACAAAGGCATGCTTATTTATTTATTATTAAAAAAACTTGCCCTAAAAAAACTTGTCACATGACTTTGTTGTCACTTAATGGTGGCAGCCGTGGCCTAGTTGTTACAAAACGGGGTTGTAATCAGAAGGTGGCTGGTTTAATTTGTGGAATTGTCTGGTCACGAAGGGCTTGAAGTGCCATTGAGCAAGGCACCAAAGTTGTAACTGGTTGCCATTGTTACCCAGTGTACCCGGCACCCACTGCTCACTGCTGCCTCCTAGTGTGTTTAATAGTGTGTGTAAATGTGAACAGATTGGGTTAAATGTGTACAGTAATGCTAACTTTCAGCTTGGCTATTATTATGATCATCCTTATTTAACAATGGGTACAATATTACTAAGTCTGTTAGTCTTGAAATAATTATAGTCTAATAGTCTTATAATAATATTAATAATAGTCTGTTATGTAATTGTGTTCTTTAAATTATTTGTACTCTATTGCATTTCATTTCACGCCACATGTCTCGAACAATACCAGTCGTCTAATTTATGAATCTGTGACCCAACATTACTTACATCAGGACCTCTGTCTTGACACACAGCTGGCCAGACACAACAAGGAGCTGCAGGCCATGCTGAAGGCCGGAGGAAACTACGGCGAGGGTGACGAGGCTCTGGAGTACTACGCTAAACACACGGCGCAGATCGAGGTCTGTACTAGCTTTCCATAAATGTGATTCATTTGCTTATAGGTTCGAATACATCCTGGTCTAGAACAAGAACACAAAGCTGCTGCACGGTTGTTGTATTGTTTCAGTTCTGAAAAGGCTCCTGTTTAAAGAAAATGGTTATTGTTGTTGTTGTTACCTAACAGCAAGCAGGTTTGATGTGGGTGGGTTTACTAAACCACCTTCCAAGCAAGATGAATTGGAGATACAAAATTGTCCAGGAGTGTGTAATTTGATATAAACTTGTCATGAATGTAACCGTGTAAAGTGTAATACACAAAGTTAAAAATCCTAATGAATAAACAAACACCCTTAAATTCTTAACAGACCAATAAATTCCAGTTTGTAATGTCATCTACCAGGATGTTAATCGTCTGTGCTTGTGTGGCACAGATTGTGCGTCTGGACCGCACCATGGAGCAGATCGTCTTCCCCGTGCCCAACATTTGCGAGTTCCTGACTCCGGAGTCCAAACTACGTGTGTACTACACCACAGAGCGTGATGAGCAGGGCAGCAAGATCAACGACTTCTTCCTGCGTGCCGAGGATCTGTTCAACGAGATGAACTGGCAGAAGAAGCTGCGAGGTACTCAGGAGACCTCTGGGAGCACCGACGCCGTGCCCTGTACGTCCCAAGTCAGGTGACATTCGCACTTCTCGAAACCGGGGAGGAAAACAGGTGTGGAGAGATTTTAAGTGGACGATTAGACATCGTTCGTTTTTAAGCGTAGCCATTTGCCATTGCAGAAAAACAATAGACATTCACTTCTGCTATTAAACGTTTCTAGGAAACTGTATTTTTGGGAGGGATGATAATGAGATAATGAGATAATAACTTCTTAAATGGATCAAAACTTTCTTAACTACTTTGTTAGATCAGACATCTGGACTCACCATCTCATTTAGTGTTTTTTGACCTATTTAATGTGGGCATTGTCAATCAGCATGATGAGGAGCCACCTGGAATGGCCCTCCAACAGTCCCGAAGGGGTTCCCAGAAGAACTCTGACTCATCCTGAATCATCTCGACTGGGTTTATGAGGCCAAGTCATGTGACCCAGCACACTCTTTCTCTAAGTCAGAGAGGCCTTACATACTCTGGAGGTGTGGACAGTGTAGAAACACCAATCAAGATGTGTGAATAAACTTAAGACCACAGCAGCTGATTTAGTAGCAGCATTTAACATTTTTTCCCCTTATAAGTAACATTCGTAACCCAGTACATTGAGATGACACCACACGACACGTTATTGATCCCAAAGGAAATTGCATTACTAGAATGGAATCTAATTCTTCGAATGGAGTTTGAATAGCAAGCGGAAGGCATTGTGGGAAATGAGAAGAAAAGTGTAAGAGGAAGTGAGTGGTTTGTGAAAAAAAGAACCAGTTAAACCACAAGACATGCTAGTAATCTTAGACATAACCAAACAAAGGCTAGTCTTGGTAGGTGTGTGTGTTAGCTATCAGAGCTCGTAAATATGTCAAGCCATCAATATTTTGCCAGTTCACATTTAAAATAAACTAATTCAAGTAGGAATATGAACGGAACTAGTATTAGATTCAGTTATTATTCACTTTAATGAACTTGTTCAGTATTCAGTTTATTCTCATTTAAATTAATAGGTTCGGTGTTCAGTTCACACTCATGTAAATAAACTAGTTCATAGTTCAGTTCATACTTGCTTAAATGAACTAGTTTAGAGTTCACAATTTTCTCGTTCACATTCAATTCTCCCCTGCTAATTATTAAAAAGCTATTTGTAACCATTTTCTACCCAGCCATCACCAGACCAAAATTACTGATACTCCCAAAATAAATATATCATCATAAACCACATTAACTAGCTACCATAGGTACCAATGTAGAGATTTGAGAAACAACTTAAACACTACATGGTAAATCTAGAGCACGTCTTTAAGTTATCATACAAACCTCATTCTCGCCATAACAGGAAGATAATCCTGGAAAGAATGTGGTACTTTAATAGAACTATTAATATAATTATATCTGATTAGCTGAGTATAGAGAGCGGGGTGAGGTGGTGGTGGCTGTAAAATGAAACAATGCAGTTGAATTAAATAGTATCGTTTTTTCATCGTGTGCTACACGACATTGGAATGGTTTTAAGCTAATGAGCGATGAGATTATTACAATAATAATAAACATAATAGGAAAATATGATTATTTAGCCAACCTATATTTAAACTCCCTAGACGGTCTTGATTGACTTCATTTTGTTTATCTGTACGTTTCCTTAATAAAATATCATGTGTGATGTTGTTTGTTTACCTGCTTTATAGCGCAGCCTATTTTATACTGGTGTTCGAGGAACATGTCCTTCTGGAGCAGCATATCCTTCAACCTGGCTGTCCTGATGAACCTTCTTGTGGCCTTCTTTTACCCCCTGGAGGGGGACCACAAAGGTACCAACGACCCACAGAAAGATGTATTTATCAGTCATTGTTCTCAGTCATTATTGTATCAAATCAGGATGAATACATTTTGCCACTGTACTAAAATGGAGTATGTATTACTTTCAATATAGTAATCGAGGACATAGCCGAGGTGGCATTTAGGTCATATTTTGTCTAGGAACCCTTGAATTAGGAAGAATATCAAATAACATTCCTGTTAGTATGTCTTGAAGTATTTCACAGTAGTGCTCATGCCAAATCATCTGTACTGGGTGTAGGTCAGGTAATCGTAGAGGCCAGGACATGTGACCTCTTTCTTGGCCAGAATGTGCCATGCATAGTCTGAATGCATTTGTACTGGGTGTAGGTCAGGTAATCGTAGAGGCCAGGACATGTGACCTCTTTCTTGGTCAGAATGTACCATGCATAGTCTGAATCCATTGGTACAACTCATGTTTTGGAAATTTTTTAAAATGTTTATTCAAAAATAAATCCAAGTAGCTTGGCAGAGGTATTTTCCACCAGATCAGACCAAACTCTCACACCACCGAGTTTACACTCGACACACACACACACGTCCTATAGGGGCGATTCAGCATGAACCACGAGCCATGTGTAAACACTCAACACCCGGGGTCTCAAACCCTTCCTCAAAGTACTATCGTGGCTGCTGGATTTCATTCCAACCATATCAGAACATACCCGATTTTACTAATTTAATTAGCTTGTCTTGGTTAGTTTAAATAGCTGATAATGTGACTTCTTGGGTCAGTCAGAACAAAAACCAGCATCTACACAAAGCCCTTTATGGAGCTGGTCTAACACTTATAGTTCTAGCACAGTATACTCTTATGAGAAGCAAGCGGAGGAATCCGTCGTCAATCCGAGCACGGCAGCACCGACCCGATTCGGCCGCAGGCTTCGATCCTAATGCGGTTTATTACATAAGAGCTGTTAATCATCATCAGGGGAAGCGTTCTATTGTGCACTGCGTTGTGCAACATCGAGGGTTTGGACTTAATCCCTGTGCTTAAGATTTCTGATTTAATAACTAGGTTTTTGATTTGTTTCGTTTGGTTGAGCTTTTACATGTGGATAATCTAATTATCTAGTAAATACACATTAGTGCTGATGCTCTTTTAACAGATTCATTAGAAACCACTTTGGAAATACGAGTTACAGTCACGAGTCACGACTTTTATGTCTAGAAAAATCTTTTTCAATAATAAGGTCCTGTTTTCTGTTATAACAGCCTAAATGTTCTCTAGAGATCTTTCAGAGCCTGATTACCAGAAGTTCAGACTTTGCTGGTCAGGTGATATAGGATAGTTAAAACATACCAGATGAACCATGGCTGTTCTAGTTCTCTGTAATCAAGTGCATAATTACAAAAAAAAAATTCATATAAGTACTTAAACCAGTTCAGATCACCTGGATTGAACCAATTAAGAAATTAAGAGCTTGAAGGTTTAAAGCAGAATATGGAAAAACACACAAGCTCGAGCATACACACACACACACACACACACACACACACACACACACACACAGTATAATCCTGTTACAGCACTCTCCTCGTGTCCCCTTAACCTCCTTAGCTAATTAGTACTTCGGCCTAAAAAATCTGACCCCGATGGAACAATCTTATCTTTGTTTTTGCTTTTCCATGCTGCACAGATCCGCGCGCCAGCTAGCTTCATCATCCCCAAACCTTGCATCATGAACAATAGACTTTATTATGAAGATGGTCCCTGTTTTTTGTCCTAACAGCCTCCATTTTCCTCTCTAGAGAGCTCTTGCAGCCTGATTTTCTGATTTCATGTTTTTTCGCTCTTTAAATCTTTAGCAAGTTTAGGCACTGGTATTCGGGTGAAGGAGAGTTTAAAACTTACCAGAAGAAGGCGTGGTTGTTTTAGTTGTCTAAACAATCCCGTGATTTAAAGATCTTTGGTTTGAGCACTTGAACTTAATACACCTAAAGGTTTTTAAACTCTAGGATAAAGTGGAATAATACCACAAGCAATGAAAGGGGGCGGTATTAAGATTAAGTTTAGTCCAAAATTGTCAACAAATCAGTCATGGAAGAGTAGAATGTGACATGTTGGAGACTGAGCATTATTCACTTCAGGAACTTGTCAAAAGTTGCTCCAACATATATCTTAAAGCACTAAAAGGGATGCTTGTCATCTGTCTGCTTTAGAAGAACCAATCTAAAGGACCACTAAGGTCTAGTAACATCACATTCCACCAATGCTATCATGGATAGGAAGCACGACCGGACAGACAGAAAGACATACCACCGGCAATAAGACATTACACACATGCACAGACGAAAATGTACAACAACTAAAAAACAATGATTACTTGAAAACAGACGCCACGGGAGAAATGGACAAACTTGAGTGAATCTAATTATTTAAATGAATGATGCTAATGTTGTTCTAAAGACGAGACCAGATTTGTCCGATTCTTTATTTTTTTCCGTCTGCATAAATTTATTGCTGGGACCTAAGAATTTTTTTTCTAGTGCGTGTGGTGGTGTTTGAAACTGTGGAGTGGGGATTTCATTTAGCTTTTACCGTGTGATGGTGTATGATGGTGTGTCTGTTCTTGTTTTCTGTTGCACTGTTGAGCTCTTAGAGGTGGAATAAACTGGGTATTGTTGAACCCGGGATCAGGCAGCGAGCTCTCTTTTGTTAAAACGTTAGCGCCGCCCAAAGCCAGACTCGAACTGTTTTAACCATGCTGCCGTCATAGATAGGGATGGTTCATCATAGGCAGTGATGATTTATCATAGACGGTGATTATAGATAGTAATTGTTTATCACATACAGTGATCATATGCAGTGATGGTTTATCATAGGCAGTGATCATAGATATGGTTTATCACATAGACATTGATAGCCATTGCTGCCATCACTGCCAATTATAAGCAAAGGTTAGGAATGGCAAATAAACAGTGCATGTGTACTCGCTACTGCCACCTATTGGCCGGTTTCTAGTGTGTAAATGTGTTTCACTTCACGGATTGGGTTCAATGCTGAGGATTTATATTTAATTGTATAAAAGCACAGATGTTTTGTTTACTTTTAGTTGTGTTTAATCTCATGTGCAATTGAACATTTTGTTTAGAATGAAATCATCTGACTAGTGAAAAGAATTTAACATTGACATTTTAAAACTACCGAGCGGCAGTTTTTTTTTTGTTTTTTTTTGGGGGGGGGGTTTCTACTCTAAGACGAAGAGGTTGGAGTTAATAAAACTTTTAAATCCATGACCCAATCAATTAACCAGTCTATTGCTGAGCTATGTGAGTGGAATATTTTCGTAACCCTTCACCGCTAGGGGGTGGGTGCTGCAGTCCTTAAATAGGGATCGCACACACACACACACACACACACACACACACACACACACGCACGTACAAACACACGGTCTCAGGAGCTGTGGTCCGAGGGTTTTCGGGTTCGTTCAGACCTGCCCAGCCACCAGACACCAGATTGCATTCCTCAGCTGCACAGAGCTGTCAGAACCCCGCCTTACCCCGTGCCCTCTACACGTTTTGGTACTTTCCTAGAATAAACCCACTGGGGTTTCGGGTCAAACCGCAACTTTGTGAGTTCACATCGCATCTCTGGACCAACTGGATGTTATCCTATGGGAGCTCATTCTATGTTTGATCTGGGTTGTGTACCCACAAGGAAGATTATAATATGCATTCACCTCACTTGTGTCCGACCCTGACTCTCAATATAGATGGATGTTAATACAACCCGACCATACCTACCTAACCCGGCCCCAACCCCACGCGACCGAAGTTGTATGTGATGTAGATGCACTCACATCAATTGCTCTATTAGGATGTTCACAAGCTTTGGTCTTAACTAAAAGCCAAAGATGCAGGTAGAATTATCATCATCATCGGTAGAATCACACCAATTTATCATCAACGTTAGCTGTATTGTTAAGTTCTGCTAGAAATAGGCCCCCTGTGTGTGAAAAGGAACTGCTTTGGTAAGTAATAGAACATCACTCACATGAGGTGTGTGAGAGCGATCTAAGTGATCTTTCAGCTTTTATCTAACCGCCGATGATGCTTCGCAACAACAACCTCGGACCGCGCGCACACACACACACACAGACACTGTTTCCACCATCCAATAAAAGCCCTCGAATAGACTGTTCCAGACGCTCTGAGTCATAGCTGTGTTTATAGCGGGACGGATGAAGGGATCCGGTCATTTCCTGCCTCCGTGTGTGTGCGATGGTGAGGTGAGATAAATAGGCGAAGGTGGCGTGTGGGTGGTGAGCGCCTCTGGCTGCGGGCCACGCAGACCCGAGCTCCTCTCTCCCCATCTCAGACCGACTCTCATGCATCTTTTAGCAGCCGGGCGTCTATTTTTAGCCCGACGCGTTATGTAACCAGCACCTGTCATTTGATCTTCCTGTTTCGCCCCCCCGCTTGTATTTTTCTTCATCCTGTTCGCCGAAGGATTTTTTAAATTCTCTGTAATGTTCCTGCGAATGTGCCATTATTTATTTCGACACCCCATGTGGTGTCAGGGGTGGATCAGAGCAGATCGTGGCAGGTTCTAGGGTCAGAGAGGAGGCCAACCGATTCGCTCAGAGTAACAGTTCGTGATCTGACGCATCCTCTGTCTAGGTGTGGGAATGTAGCGCGACCTGTTTAACGGGTGAATCTGCCAGTCTTCAACATCCACGCCAACCGAACTGTGTGTGTTGGGCTCCTAATCATGTGATGCATTCCTTGAGGACGAGCCAGTTTGTTTACTCACCCGTTCCTAAAATGCAAATTGAGGATGTTTGAACGTGCAAAACAACAATGAGAACAACGCCTTGACAGCTCCTTAAATGCCTACCTTTAATCGGTGTGGCACATTTGCATATTAGGAGTCTTTCGTTTTGGCGGCACAGTAACATCGAAGTAAACGACGTTTTTCGATTGCACGCGACGTCCGTTCACATCAATGGTTTTTATTTTCGAAACACAAGTCAAGTGCCAGCATGCTCGCCTCGCAACAAAAAGTTCCTGTGTTTGATTTTTGGAGTTCCTCTTGTGACCCCGTGCCCGTGTGGGTTTGCACTCAGAATTAAGTGGTATCTGGTATCATTCAACCATGTTCATGATTGAACGAAGTGTGTGTGTGTGTGTGTGTGTGTGTGTGTGTGTGTGTGTGTGTGTGTGTGTGTGTGTGTGTGTGTGTGTG
>JAOTRQ010000001.1:265126-275240 GCA_028565875.1 Hoplisoma paleatum | reverse complement strand
ACAGAAAGTCCCCAGCCCGACCCGGGGATCGAACCCAGGACTTCTTGCTGTGAGGCGACAGTGCTAACCACTCAGCCACCGTGCCGCCATATGATGAATATAATATGTAATAAATATCATAATTCTGCAACTTACTGTTGCAGAAATGAATCTGGATGTTTCAGTTAGAATCGATAAGCACTTTTTGATCACTCAGAATTTTATAACTGAGGATACACCTTTATGGACTACCGAGGCCTTTGAAACTTATAGGCAGTCGTGGCAGCCTGGTGGTAAGAGAACTGGGTTTGTGATCGGAAGATTGTCGGTTCAGTTCCGAGAGTCAACAGCCCTTGAGCACCCCTAACTGCTCCCCGGGTGACGTGCACGTGTGCTCATTGTTGCCCCCTAGTGTGTGTTCATTAGTACGTGTTAAGTGATAAGTGTTTCATTACACACATTTGGTTAAACGCGGGTGAGTAAATAAATACTTTGTGTAAACAACGGTGGTGAAAAAGTTGTAATAAAAGTGAATGCAAGTGTATTTTGCAGTACTGTGATCGTAATCATCACGTCGTATACTGCAATAACTACTGATCGATAAAACAATTAAACTTCAAAGGAAGAAATAATACCAAATTCCAGAACTAGGCGACATAATTTCAATTGAACAATACAAATCCAATGTAGCCTACAAAGGTTTATTAATATTACATGTTTGGAACACATGTAATGTAACACTTACGGATTTAAACCCTAAACATTAATAACGGTTAGCCTGTTTGGCAAATCGTTATTTTTAAAGCGTTTTTGGAAATAGTTTAATATGCGAAACGACTCTTACCTGAACAACTTTCTTCTATTCGCAGGATTTTCTCCCTTCAAACAAGCAAACAATAAACAATTAACCAGCCGAATAAATGCTTATTCAGATATAAAAGAGAAATAAAAGGTGGTAGTAGTAAAATAAAAGTTTCGAATCAGGAGCCTGTGAATGCAGCCCTCTAACGGCTTCGGTGAGCGAGCGCGCGCTCCAGCCCACGCGCTCAACACTAGCGCGAGACCAGCGCGCTCTCGATGCCACCTAGCGTCCGATCATAGAACTACTCATACAATATTTATTTTAATATAATAATAAGAATACAATATTCTATTACAATAAAAAAAACTATAATTTTAAAGTCAACAAGCTTGTGATCTCAGGTTTAATTCTGAAAGTCATCGACAGGTCATGACTGAAGTGCCCTTGAGTGAGGCACCAAATCCCTTTCTGCTCCCTGGGCCCCATGGCTAGGGCTGCCCATTGCACCAGCCATGTGTGCTCACTGCTCCCCCCTAGTCTGTACCTAGTGAGTGCACCTAAGCAGTGGTGAAAAAAATTCTAAACATGCATTCTATTTTATTTGACCTATTTTATGTTAACCTCCATTAATACGGTATATATGACTAAATAAATCATTATTGTAGCTAATACAATACTTTACCAACAAAGCAATACTCACAACTATGCAGTTTTTTAAATATGAAGTTTCATGCTTTAATTTTTTTTAAATTTTAAATAATAGATTTGATTATCTCTAATATAGTGTAATTGTGGTATAGAACTTGGAAAGGTTAATTTAATTACACCAAAATAGCTGTTTACCAATGCGCATGCTGCATTGTACCAAAATGAGTATTATTTGATTTACTATTACAGACTGAGTTCTTTTTTAAATTATCATTTAATTTATATAAAAGATAATAAATGGATGAGACTTGTTCAGTGTAACAAACATCTGAAGATAAAAAAAATTAAAGATGCTCTTGTAAAAGACAAATTTTATGTAAACAAACATTTATGACGTACAGCACATTTTTTTTTGAAGTGATCAAATCAAAACAACAGTTAATTAGACAGTTAATGAAAATGTTTAAATAAGATGTTAATGAATGCATGTATTAATCACAGTGTTATAAAATCAGTGTGGTCATTATGACAGAAGTCGCTACGTCATCGGTCTGAACGCTTCTGATTAAGCATACGAGCAACTTAATAGAAAACACAAATTCTCGCAGACACACTATAAAGTCTTGTAGAGAGAAAAAAAAAAATCACATGGTCATTGAAATGTCTGGGGTTTACGTACTTTTGGCCATTTAGTGCAAAAATAAAATCCATATCACTATTGTGCATTGTACTATTTTCCGTCGAAACGTCATAGTAAACAGACAGCAATCGTGCACCAAGAAAAAAAATAAACAAAGAATAAAAATTAACTGGGTTCGTGAAAACCTATTCATAAATTAGCATTTACAAATTGAGTATTAGTTGTCTTTTATTACACAATGAAACAATTCGAGATTTAGTTTGTTTTGGAGTCAAGTTGTTCACTTCCAGTTTTGGAAGAGAAATTGAGGTTTTTTCACTAAAATCACTTTCAATCCAGTAAACTGAAATATTTACAGAAGTATTTATTCATTTGGTGTTGGAATGCAATATGTTAGTGTGTTTCTCAGGTGCTACAAGATCTGCTGGTTTACAGTGTACAGTTCATATCAGTCAAGATTGTGATGCTGGGCACTCCAGAGAAGATCTGGAGGACCAATACAAGACTCCTGGTGTGTCAGTAGGTCAGTGAGGTCAGGATGAAGAGTCGATCCTCCTCCTTTCTGATCCACTTCAGCAGTTTGGTGAGGGCGGACACGGCGGCTGCTTTTGTGGCGAGAGGACTGAAGCAGAGGTAGAGCTCAAAGCCACTAGTGGACTACAAAACATACACACACAAGGGGAGTGTAAATTACATGATAGTCGACTAGTCCCAAAAGCACTTACATTTATTTGCTCTTAACAAAGTTTCCTTTCACTAGTTCTTGTTATAAAAAGTAATAAAGTACAAATATATTTGTACTACTTCCATTTCTGAGGTAATTGCAACCTATGCAGGAGTCACGCTTTGTGTAAAAAAATCAATTAATATTGATTCTCGTTGTATCATCACGGCTCAAAAGTGATGAAAATGCGCTAGTGCATTACCCCCTCACCCATGCAAGCAGGTTCTCCGTGTCGGTGCAGCGGTAGATGGAGCGCAGGGGCCGGTTCGGGTGGTGTAGGTGACTGTGGAGGTAGCGATAAAGATCCATCAGGCGTTCCTGCTGCTCCTCTGTGTGATACGGTACGGACATCTCCGGACTGTCAAGAAGAGATGGCGGTTAGTGAGGCAACTAAGAGAGTGTGCGACCAATACTGACAATTACCCACTTTACAATACACTTTACCCACTATGCAAAACAATTAACAGAGTTCACGATACAATTTATTTTCCCGAAAGTTACGACTATCCATTTTAAAGTAAAGAAAGTAAAATACTTTTTTGTGATTATATTTACCTAAATTATAAATATTCTTTTATTTCTACGTTAGGTAAAAACTACTTTATGGATTTGATTCGCGAGGCGAGTTTTCTCCAGATACTCCGGCTTCCTCCCACAGTCCAAAGACATGCAGTCAGCTAAATTGGAGAAATTCAATACCCTGCAACAGACTGGTGTCATGTTCAGGTCTTTAGTGTCATCACCCAGTGAGTGTCCCACTGTAACCCTAAATTACGATTCTATGTATTAACAGTGCTAACCACTTAGCCACTGTGCCACCAATAGGCTGGTAAGCGCTGGTAAATCTAGATAATGGATGGATAAAAATATGAGAAAGACCACAAGCATCACTGGCATCTACTGATTCGAGTCATGCCCAAAGTAAATCAAATTTTTTTAATTCTTTGTGAATAGTTATATCCCTATTTCTCTTTCAAATAAACAAGTATTGGTATTTGACTTATGTAATTAATTAATGCATTTTTATTTCATGTAATTTTCCAATTTGTTGGTAGATTTTTAATCTAAAAATGCACAATTATTGTAATTACGCTTGTAAATCTGTTAAATGTCTATTTTTTATCACACACACACTGTTACTCGCTGTATTCCTGAATTACTCCATAGTGAATCTGTATACCACGAATACCAATAGATTTTCCTCACCTGGTGTAGAGCCCCGAGCTTTTGGACTTGTAGACAAAATGCCAGAGGTCAGGAATGCCCACCTGTGAGACAAGGTAGGTGGGTGAACGTGCCGCCTGGAACAGACCCTGATACCCGTTCCGCTTCTTCAGCCTCTCCAGGAAGCGCTGCTTACACTCGGACAGATTAAAGAAGTCCTCCCGGTCCGTGGAGACCAGGATGAGGCAGAGGTCCGATCCAGGCTCCAGATATGAGATGTGCGCGTGGAAGAATCCAGAGGCGTTAAACTTGGGCAGGCAGACAGGGGTCCACCCCTCGCCCTGTCTGAAGGAGGAGGACGAGGAGGCCAGATTGGCCAGCAGATGGAGGTCAGTGTGGTGCAGGTGCTGCTCTTTTTTCCTCACCAGCGCTACCAGGAGGCTGCCAGCCAGCAGCACGGAGAACACCAGGTTCCTGGAGCTGGCGGCCTGCAGGGCGGTGCAGACAGTGCTGCGCCCAGCCCCGCTCATAGGTAGGCTCATGGTTGCGTTGAGCATGAGGCCGGCGTCTGTGTCCAGCGAGCGCAGCAGGCCAGCGGTGACGCGCTCAGATCCGGCCAGCAGGCGGCGCAGGTCGAAGCTCTGACGCTGCTGGAAGACGCGCTGCAGCTGGGGCAGTGTGAGCAGACTCAGGATCTGATAATACACATAGTGAAGCTCACGCCACAGCTCGCCATCAGATTGGCACGAACGCGACACACACACCAGCACTAGTGGACTCTTACGCAGGAACACCACCCTGAATCCGTCTGGAAAGAAAAACATGGTAAAATTTACAAATGCTAAGACCAAAACAGTCCAAAAACATGCAGATGAAATGAACCGCAGAAAATTTTCCAAGAGATATGAATATCATGTGTCTGTCTGGAATGTAACCAGTGTCGCCAGTTTTGACCAGCATTACCTGCATGGATGGAGCGGATGGCGTTCTTTTCCGCCTCCACAACGGACACGAGTGCCATCAGAACCCCCATGGTAGTGGAGAGTGCCTCCTCCGAGCCATAGCGAGTATAGATAGGCTTTCCCGCTTCACTCAGGACGAAGACATGCTTCTTATGAGAGCGCCACGCTTCACTTGTGACGTCCTCGTTTTTCTCTTTTACTAAAGGATGCATCATCCCTTGCTCCTCCTGCACCTGCTGCTGTTCCTCCTCCTGAGCATCTCCTCCTGCTGCAGCCTGGGGCTTCTCTGAAACTTCAGCAGACTCTTCTTGGTTCAGTTCCACGTCTGCAGTCAGGTCCTCAAAGGATTGCGTGTGGACGAACATGGCACGTTCCTGACTCGCACCTGATGGCAGAAAAATAAACAACAATGTTTAAAGTCTCTTCTTCATGATAAAAAAGTAAACTTTGAATCTTGGATCTTGATGTCGAATGTTGGGTTATTCATTTTGTTTGTTGGTTGGTTTTACCAAACGAGTTTTACCAAATTAGTTAGTTTTATTCATTTTACATTTTAGAAACGTAAAAAATGATTTGTTTAGAAAAGGGTTTTTATGTTTTGGTGTCAGTGCCCATGCTATTCGAGAAATGTGTTGATGATGTATAGACTTGGAGTATTTTGTTAGTAGGTGTTTTACGGTTAGGGAGTTTATTGTGGCTGCATATGGTCGGTTATAATTCCTGTTGCTGGTTTGCGAATTCCATTCTGTTCACTGTTTTTCTGTAGATGTATGGTGTGACGCTGTAGACAGCGTCAGATGGTAAATGTTTGGAGTCTAGTGGCAATAGCAGCAGGAACGCAGGATTAAAATCACAAAAAATATTACTCACCTTACATGACATTTACATTTGTGGCTAAAAATATAAACTTCTGCACCTAAATATTATTACCAAATAAATATTTTTCTCTGTTTCTAGAATCAAATAGGATACACTTTAGTTATGTTTTTAAAAGGATCACTAATCCACATAAAAAACGTCCTTGGGATTGGGAAAGTCTATATAAGTGTAACTTATTATTATTATTTGCACTTCAACAATGTCATTTGTGTATAATAAAGTGCAATCCCACCTGGCTCTGTCCCTTCCACGAGTCCCGGGGTCGGACTTTCCGATCTCTCATTCTGAAGACGCTCTGCAGGTGCCAGGTTTCCATTTGAAGTGTCCCATGTGACTCCCTTACTGTGGACAAGGGCTGCCATCCTACACCACGTCGGGAGGAAAGGAGCCTCCAGTCCTCAGTCTGATGGCTTGAATGAAATGAAATCACTGCAAAATACAAAAGTTTTGTAACAGTGACTCAATTTTTCTAACCCCAAAAAGACATATTAATTCAATTTAGAAACATTAAATAGAGGTTATCACTGTCCCAGCTAAGGCTGTCTGTGTTGAGTCTACATGTTGTCTCCGTGTATACATTTATTACTCCGTGTATACATACGGATTTTTCCGTATGCTGTTTTTCCCGTCCAAAGACATGCAGTCATGTTAATTGAAGAAACGAAAATGACCCTGGGTGTGTTTGTCTCTGGACCCTGCAACAGAACTGTGTGTGTTCCACCTTGACTCTAAATAGGATTAAGCTATGGTAAAACTAAATAATGGCTATATGGATGTATAATGTAGCTTGTGTGTGTGTGTGTGTGTGTGTGTGTGTGTGTGTGTGTGTGTGTGTGTGTGTGTGTGTGTGTGTGTGTGTGTGTGTAAAAGACCATTGTTGAGAATTCAATACATTACATATGACACATGGTCTGTTATAAAATATCCCATGAAATATACTACTTAATAGTTTAAAATACACAGATATGTTGCTCATTATTTCAGCACTGATTTGCAACACGGAAGCACAAAACTAATCATAACAAATCATGGCAACCTTTGGATCATCATATAAAGCCAAATAATCACTGATAGACCATCAAAACTCATCAAGTGCAATGTAAAACTTAAAGCTGTGAAAGTGAAGTAAAAGTGACAGTAATAACTGTTAAAATAGGTAAATATACTAAAAATTTAAAAAGTGTTGTTATCAGTGGTTAAACGTAAACGGGTGCAAACTGAACTGATATATGTGGTTGTGCTGCTTAGCCAAGTTAGCCAATAACACATAAATGACAAAATGATACAAATAACAACTACATCTGCATACATTGACTATTTCAATATTGCCATGTTAATCATCGTGAAAACTGCAACTCTTAACAAAATGAATTTATTATACCTTTATCGACCCCGCGTCCATTACACACTTAGCATGTCACCCGGGCGCTCTTTTTTTACCTACCCGTTTTTGAGTGTTTTCGATGAAAGGCGGGGCTTAGTCCGAAAACGGGTGTATACACACTGCTGAACAAAAGTCTGGGATCATTAAAAATAATACTATTATGTTTGTGTTAAATGTATGTTTTATTTCTAAAAAGGACCAAAAATTACATAAATAGAAATAAACAAATGTAAAAATAAATTACATTTAATACGTATAAATGTATAAATAAATAAAAAAAACATTCATTTTTAGATAATAATAATACAAAAATGTATTATATATTAATACATTTATTTGTTTATACTTCATTTTTGGTCCTCCATAATCCAGGTCATGTTGCAGTTTTGCATTATGGGAAATTGAGTCTTTGCTACAAACTAGTGTTTCTAGTAAAATAAAAACATGTAAACATATTTGTTCCCTATTTTAGTTTTCTGTGTTATCGAGAGCGTGTTTACAACCGTTTTATAAAAAATTACACACTATTATTAAGATAGCATTATGAATGATTTGTAGTCCTGGAGGTTCCGCCATTGTTGATGATGTCACACGAGCGCCCGGTAGCCGTTGGATTTGAACACAGAGGCGCGAGCCGAGCAACCAAAATTAGCAGTTTTAACTTTGTCTTATTGAATCTTGGTGTTTGTGAGATTCAGGTCCAGCTTCTGTGTGAGTGGTGAACGATCTTTCTAATAGAAAAGCATCGATTGTGTGTGATTGTGTGTATATGTATGTTCGTTGTGTATTATTGAACATGGCTAGTCAGACTGCTCGACCTTTTAACATTGTTATTTGTTATTATAGACAGATCTTCTTCGGGATGCCTATCCGGGCTTACTGCACTATCTGCTCGGATTATTTTGACCACTACAAGGATGTTGCGGCTATTTTCTGCGGACACACTTTTCACTACGAGTGGTAAGACGAGGATTGAGAAGATTCTTTTCTCAGTTGTGTTTTTTTACACATAGGAATTATTCTTCCTCATTTGACCCCAATCCGTGCAGTGAAATACACATTTGCACACACTAGGGGGCAGCGGTGAGCACATATGCGCTGTGCTGTGGGTTTGGGTTGGGAAAGGGCACTTGGGTGCTTTGCTCAAGGGCACTTTTGTCGACTCTCGGAATCGAACCCGAAACCTTCCAATTACAGGAGCCAGTTCTCTAACCACCAAGTTAGAGACTTAGTTAGACACCAAGTCACTTTATTTAAACATAAATATGTTTTTTTCTACTTTTTTGTATAGAATTTTAGAAAGTTATTTTCTACTTTATTTGTTTGATTTTTTAAAATCTATTCTTATTTAATGTTGTTGAAATTAAAGCGTAATTTGTGCTAATGTTGTGACAGAGTTAAAAAGATTTTCACTGTCTGTTGTACTGTGTATGTGACAGTCAGTGACAAATGTGACAAATAAACCTTGATTTTTTTTGTGAAAGTTACTGTGTTCCGTACCTTTAATTGTTTGATTTTGAGGGACCCTAATCTAATACTGAGAGGTTGACCTGCTGTGTGGATTTTTGTTGCAGACTATCATCGCTACAGGTTTGGAAACTACCATAGTGTTGTCAACATTCATTGTTTTGGTGTCTCTTTTTTCTATTCAAGCCTTCTTCAGTGGTTCCAGACGGCTCCCAGTAAAACATGTCCGCAGTGCAGGAAACAGGTAAACAAACTTCAACACCATGGTGTCATGAATCGACTACAGTGATCCCAAGCCAACAGTTCATGATTATTTATTACCAGAATGAATAAGCTATGAAAACACTACTTCCGACACGTTTTGGGTGTTGTTGTCTCCTATTTCCACTAGGTGGAAGCAGCACAGTTTCACAATGTGCAGGCTTATTTGTGAGCCTACCACTGAAATGTTTTGGGGCGACTCTTGGGCACTCTGTGACATATTTGCCAGGTTTCATTCCAGTGGAATGTCCTTTGGACTGTTGGAGGAAAGTAGAGTACCTTGATGAAACTCAAGCAGACACGAGGAGAAGCTGATTTTTGGTTGTGGTTAGCGATCTCAGTTTTTGGTGCTCTGTGATCTCATTTGTGGTGATTTTGGTTCTTCAGGTGAGTGGCAGACACATAATCAACAAGCTGTTCTTCGACATCCCAGCAGAGGAAGAAGGAACCACCGCAGATCCTGAAAGCTTGCAGGTGAGATTTTGGCTTTCCACAAACTGTTGCCACATGTTCAGAAGCACGTTTTATTTATTTTGCATTGAATTGGTTCAGTTTTACACTATAGATAATGTTCATGACGTTCATCTCACAAATCACATCAAGCACAATCATAGATAATTTTGCATCTTCAATTTGCCTTTTTTATACCTACTTCCAGTCGTGCCCGACTCATGTGCTCTGTGGGCTGCTACTCATCCCTGAGTTTCTTTTATATTTACGGAGTAGGATGTGGTTATTTCTTCAACCCCCATGGTACCCTGAGGAACTGTGTGTGTTTACTGGACGGTATTACATCTCCAAACAATCAATATAGTACATGTTTTTGGGCTGTGGGAGGAAATCAGAGTACACAGAGTATACCCATGTGGACACGGAGAGAACATGCAATCTTTGCACTGAAGCCCCCGGGCTTATGCTGGTATCAATACCATGACTTGTTGTGAGGTGACTGGTGAGGTGCTAACTACTAAGCCACTGTGCCGCCCACAATTTGCCTTACTTGTGTTTTTAGACTGTGGCAGGAAACCGTTCAATGATCTCTTCAGATATTGTACAACAATTATTTACTGTTGTCATTCTTCACCAGATAATATTTAAAATGTGTTTTAAACCAAAGTTTAGCTTTTCTATTTATTAGGGCTGTCCGCAAATAATCGATTATTCGTTGGTCGACCGAAAAAATTACTAGTCGGCCAAATTCCAT
>JAOTRQ010000001.1:221139-232976 GCA_028565875.1 Hoplisoma paleatum | reverse complement strand
TCGGATAGTGAACATTTCCGATACCGACCGACCTTTCGGAACGGATTGTGGTCGTTAACCGGGGTTCCACTGTATCTATATATACGTACCCTTTATCGTTAGCAAACCATATGTCATGTGCAATTATTTGTAATATATATATATATATATATATATATAGTTTTAGTTTATTGGTAAAGAACATTTTTTGGCTTGTTTTTATATATTTATACTTCTAAGTTTTTAATTGTACCGAGTGACTTACTAGCCCTAAGCTGTAACAACAATGTAATTACCCTATTGTGGGACTAATAAAGGATTATCTTATTTCATCTTTAGTTCAAAGCTACAATCCCTATTGAGGGAACAAGCAGCGCACTGCTGCACGGTCACATAAAAACTTGTCACCTACCACCACAAACCTTCTGTACCTTTATTCCAGTCTGAAATTTGAACCCCAAGAATTGCAGCAGTCCCATCACTAGCATTTACATTATAGTGGGCAACAAGGATGCACTAATCTACTCAACCCACAAAGGGAAATGATTCATGCATGGTTCATCCTATGATTAACAATAAAGCAAAGACTATTTCTGGCTAGGTCTCCTTTTGAAATTTCATTTGCACAAATTATTAAAGTTGTTATTATATTGCATTATCTAAATAAGAAACAAACTTTCGTTTCCGAGCTAAGTAAAAACTATGCTGGTTAAACATTTTGTGTTAAAAGATTATTAGCTGCTTAAATCAACATTGATTCATCATAAATGAATCTCCGATTTAAAACAATGTGCCAGTTGAAACAATTCTTGGTGAATAATTACATCCCTTCTGGGCAATGATAGATGATTTGGAAAAATTATAAACTGTTTTATTGCCAAAATGCATTTAAAAACATGGAAAATTGGGGAGAAAAGAGAACTGAACGAGTCAGTCAGTTGCTTTCGGGTTCAAACAGGCAGATTTTTGGGGTAAGTGGGGTAAGGGGGAGTGTTTGTTATATAAAGAAATCGCAAAAAAATAATAAAGAGGGGGTGCATGAAGCAGGGAGGGCAATACCAACCTTGTCTGAGTCGAAATTCAACCTACATATTCCCAACTCAACATAGGAGGGCAAATGTGTGAGCCGAAAAGAGTGACTGAAAAAATGGGGGGGGTAGGATGTGCCAGGTTTGCTGTCGCAGTGAGAGACAAAAAAAAACATGGAGAATCATCCACAAAATCAGGCCGGTAGAACAATATCCAACCATGGCGAGTTCTTGAAAAATAAAAAGTATTCCTAACTCTTAGATTAAAAATTATCCTTATTTGCAAGGTTCAAAGCCACGAGTGGAAATATCCATAAATTCATAAAATCCATATTTCTTGAGGAGTCATCTGAGGAATAATCCCAGTAGTTACATTCTAAAATCTCTGTGGTTAAAAAAATATTCCAATCTGTGGCAGATGATTCAATCCATGGACCACCATGGACCACCACAGTTTCCTGAGAATTAATCCGAATCTGTTTTAAACCTTCCACAAATTTGGAACCTCACCTCTTAAGGCCCGCTTGAGTCGGTAGATCCACAGTGCGGCTGCCAATAAATCCGTATAGGTCCAGATAGTTAACGTGCTATAGCCCAGCGTCATATATCCAAAAATGCATCTTAGATCCAAATCCTTCAAAGTTTCTTTATGTATCAAATCAGATCATGTTCTTCAGGCCTTTGATCTGTCAGGTAAAGGCTCCAAAATCTGCCCAAGCTTGAATTGATAAGTAAATCCCTGAGGCTGCTTGCCTAGATACATCCATCGGCATGGGGTGAGATACACATCCAGGGTTTTGCGACAGCACCATGAGAGACAGAGTTAGAACAATGATCGAAATGGAAGATGGAAAACAAACCAAAAAAATACAAATAATATTTTGAAAAACGTTACAAATTGATCCTTAGATGAAACTACTGTTGTGGAGAGAGTAAAAAGAAGTCAAACCAAAGTAAAAGCACATCACGATCATGTACGTATTTAATCCGTTAATGAGATGGTAAATACTTCCACACAGGTGATCCCAGAAGTACGGGTAATATCCAACGCTTGGAGCAAAGCACTGGAATGCCTAAAATCCAAAACCCACCAGACATGTCCCTGCGATCGATATATATCCAAACTCACCGGGATATTCTCCACTCGGGTTAATATCCAGCTCGGAGCAAAGATATGGCTCACACAGTAATCCCAATATTCTGACCACACACCTTAAATCCACACATTCACAAAAGGACAAAGAGAAATGGATTAATAATTCCACGAGCGCAGACGGGCCTCAGAGGAGTAGGAGGAGAGAAATCCCTAGATTATCAAAAAGAAGCCATTAAACCCCAAAACACCGCATAGCGTTTGTAAACATGTTTGAATGGTGACCGCGCTGTCTCCCTCCTGCGCCTGCCGAGGGGAGACTACGCCCACTTACCCGTCTATTCTGCGCTCATAGCGTCCCTCTCGGGTGTGCAGGGACACTGGGGCTCCATAAACCGTGCCTACAGCCGCCCTGGAAAACCCTGCAACATCCCTGGTATGACCGCTGGACGGTGAGGCCTCGTCCAGGCCCCGGACGGCACTGGGAACCGAGCCGGGCTCATTGTAGTCGGTCCGGAGGTCCCGGTCGCCCATTTTGTTGACAGAATTGTGCGCCTTCTGCGCACTCTTGATGTCCACAAAGTCCACAAATGCTGCCACGCCGCCCTCCGAACCACGCTTTCGTAGAACCTTGACGCTCTCCACCCGTCCATAGCTGGCGATGGATGGAGACAAATAGACATATAAGTGTGTATGTGTCTACAATTGTGTAGAATCAGACATAAACAGCTGTTCAATGTAATAGGTTTAAAGCTGCACTGCAAGCTAGGCACTGTTCAAGTGGAAGAATAACATCCAGAATTGAGCTGTGTTCATTTTGTTGTGTTTTTTAAGCTCTTAACGTTTCATAAAAATTCTTCATTACGTAATAAACTAACTGCTAACGAGTTAACTGCTTTTACGGAGAGCAAATTAACATTTGTGACTGCATTATTTAGAAATTTGATTTTAGATTGTACTGGTAGTGTAACAATAAAACCCTATTATTATTAGATTATCATTAGACCAATAAATTAATGTCTTTTAAGAAACATTTCCATATTTCAATTCCCATTAAAACGTAGCTTTGTGCCCTAAAGACCTCTACAATTTAGGGGAATTTTAATAGCATTTCTTACTTTAAAATAAAGTCACTATCTACTGTTTAGTGTTGATCTGAAAAGCAACAAAAAGTTCAAGTGGCTTCCCATCAAATTTAAGAAGTCTGTATTATTTTAAAATGTTTTACTGTTCAACTAATGTTTTAATTAATTATCCATTATTATTATATTTACATGTGCTCTGATTCAACGTGTTGCATTTAATTCCTTACTGTGAATTTTAGGTTAAGCTGTAGTTACCAATTAGACCATATGCACATACGTCATATAAAAAATGATTAATAAAACTTAAGTAAAAAACTATTGTGCTAGAAGGAATTCAGACTTTTCGATAACAATCACATCGATAAAATTTTACATTACTCTAACTGCTTAGATATAATTTAGGTGTTTAACTTGATAAAATGTATTTTTCTTTAGTAAAGAGTGTGTGGTTGCTGCTCAGCGAGTTGATCGAACAGCCATGCTACATCACACCACCCTGTTAGCCACGTTAGCTTAGCGAGCTACCAATTATACCTACATGCGCGAATACTTAGCTGTAAATAAAATATATTGATGGATTCTACACACTTAAATGATAAATAATGAAAGCGTGATCTGTATTTACTGTATGAAGAACGAAAAAGACTATTAATATTTTACGACATAAATCGCAGCTAACGTTAGCTATAGCTTTTTAGCTGTAAGCTAAGGGGTTGACGATAACGATATAAATACTAGCTTCAGCTCACATTGCCCCCATTTAGTGAAAAAAATATTTATCGTAAATTGAGATTGGGTACCAGGGGGTAAGTTAACCGGGGTGTAAACTGTGTTATTTGTCCTGTTTTTTTGCAGGGCGGGTTGGAGGCCGCGGGGCTATGCTAGGATATGCTAAGCCCGAACTATCCGCTCACCGTTTGAAATGCTCCACTATTTTCTCCTCTCGAACGTGTTCGGGTAAATTTCCCACCCACAGGTGTCTGGTTTCCCGAACCATCGTGCTGCTCTACTCCTCTTCATACACATAAGCTTGGTGAAGACGCTTCTCCGCGCTCCGCTTGGGGGAATAAAGTCCAGCTCTTCTCTCCGGAATGACCGCTGTACCGCTCCGCTCCCTCCGCGCAAGCACCGTGCGCCGCTCTGTTCGTGTAGCGCTTATGAGTGTCTATGTGGTTCTAGGGTATGTGTGTGCGTGTGTGTTTGTCTCAGTGCGGCCGTGTGAACTCGACACTGAGCGGGAGCGCGCGAAGCGTGTGAACCCCATCGACACGAGAGCGCGCACGTCCTCCAGTTCGAGTTCTGTTTGCTTGTGTTTGCGCGCGCGCTCCCGATGACACGAAACGACACCAACATAACAATATTTAAACAAACAAATAGACAAATAAGCATAATCAACAACATAAGTGTAAGTAATTAATAAAAAACTGCAATATTCATGTTGTTAGATTTTTCCGGCAGTCTGTGTGAGGTGGTGTTTACAGAGCCTTTCCCACACACCCCACCCCACGGGTTCCACACCATCCCCCTCTCAAATACAACAATTTTCACTGTGTTCACATCAATTCAAAAGACATGAACGCTTAACTGTGTTGTTTTCACGTGATATAAGATTCTATCACGCTTCTGCTGACCTCTGGATCAAACTAATAATAGATTGATAATTCAATCAAACTGACGTGATTTTGATTTAATAACTGTTTTAATCACGTAAAGACATCAAAACAAAAACGTTTGTTGTTGTTTTCTCATTTCAATACATAAATGGACTTATCTGTATCTGTGTTACATTCACACCATCAAGCTACTATACACCCAACATCTCAATATAAATTTATGTACCCATAAATTAACCATTTCAAAATGTTTCCACAAAAATAAGTAGTCTGACCAAAACACTGCTAGTTGAAAAATCAGTGGTTTAATTATATATTTAAGTAAATAATTTATGGAGTACAGTGTGTGTGCATTTCATTAGTAGAAATTATTCAATCAATACACTATGAAAAAGTGCCAAACTATTTAAAAGTGCCACACAAGAAAAGGAATCTTATCATTAATTAATAGTCACATTTAATAGCCAAATCTGACATACAGTGATTAATTATATCAAACATACTCAATTTTCTATATTATAAGTGAATAAATATCTTTGGTGAGCTGATTCCTGGTGCAAATTACACAACAACAAAGTTTTATACGGAATCAGTTATCTAGCTGGTATTATGCAGAAAAATAAAATGTAAAAAGCAGTCTAAATAAATTTTTACAGTGTGATTATTATATTTGGCAATGTAAGATTTCTATGTGCAATCTTAATTTCTGTTACATTTCCAGTCCTGTTTGTGCTATGTCCCCGGGTACAGGTTCAGTGTTGGTTGATTTGGATCAGGGTGAGATGGCACGGTTTGCAGAGGATCTGCCCATCCAGCGGGTGGCAACCATGTTCGTTGGGCTCCGGAGAGAGAAGCACCGCACACACCTGAAGTACAAGAGGACCTGTCAGGCTTCATTCCTTCATTCCTTTGTTGAAACACACCTAAAGTAAAGCCTCCTGAAAACTGACAGTGGCTTACGAAAACACTGCAAGCAAGCTGTACTCCAGACTGTGTACGGTTATGTATAGCACCAAATCAGAATGATTTATACCCTTAATAACCTCAAGTATCTGGACACTAGAGATGCAACAATTTAGAAAGAATCTATATGAATCTTGAATATAAATTCCCTTGGATGATTTAGCACTATCCAAGGGAGTCCAAGAGATCTTAGCACCACGTGTTTTAGAGAAATGCTATTTTAATCTAGTTTGCCTCTTACATATGCACTAGTGGCAATAAACGGCAGCTGAAAATTTAAAATTGACGAGTTGAATAAATATTCACTCTAAGCAACAGGAGACACATTAAAGGGCAGCCATGGCCTAGTGGTTTGCAAAACACCCCAAACCCCTACCTGCTCCCACCGCATTGTGGCTAGAGCTGTCTATTGCACCGAGCATGTGTGCTCACTGCTACCACTAATGTGTGTCACTGCACAGACTGGGTTAAATGAAGACAATTAATTCAGCTGTCTGTAACAGCACAGTGGTGAAAAAGCATTTTAAATAAAAAAACAACATGAATAGTTTTGAAATGCTTTGCAACTCCATCTGAAAGTAAAAAATAATTATTATAAAAATTCCTAACAAGATATTTGAAAATGAATTCTAAAAAGTAACAACAAAAAACGTTTTTTTAAATCATGAAAAAATAATATAATGAACTCAATATGGTAAATCATATTGCATCATGGATAGAATTACATCCTTAGTAGATACGAATAAGAGGCTTTAATTATTATAGTTAGTGTATGGGTTGTTAGTGCCACTATTGAGAAGTGTTCCACACCTCACAGCGGTAGCAGTCCTCATGGAAAGATCGTCCGAGACACTCGACTGTGTAGCTGTCCGTGCCATCTTCTAAGGGAATGATGAGATCTCCACACACATTGCATTGAGGAGCGTACTTCCTACATTACACACCATGAACACGCGCATCGTTCATTATATATGTTAATATCTCACTGGCCAGCGTTCTAAAAAGAGGGTGACAAAGTCCAAAATTCATGGTGTGTCATACCTGTAATAATCCTGCAGGCAGTAAACCTCGCCGACCTCGCCCTGTGCAAAACGTTGATCTCCAATTGGCTGCTTGCAGGTGGTGCAGACAAAGCAGGGTGGATGATAGGCTCGCTCTAACGCACGCATCACCTGATCTTTAATAATCTCTCCACACGCCCAGCATGGCTCCAGACTGGCCTGGACACCACAAAACGGGCAGAGGTCAAATCCAAAGTGGCCAAGGGTAACTCAGTGCTTAAGTTAGTGGACCAGAAATCATAAAATGTAAGTACCACCATTGAAACTTGGTACTGTTGGGCCTCTAAGGCCCCCTACAAATACTTCAAAAGTATATAATGATAAATCAGTTCCAGTAACAGAAAAGAATATTCAATGACATTTCAGATTGGAACTGAATTGGAACATTGAATCTATGTGGATACCACTGTCATTAGTTCAAATCCCACATCATGACAAACAGTAATTAAACAACAATATCGGTAAATAAAGGCGAAGTGATATGTCTGTACCTGGTAACATTCCTCACACAGTGGAAGTCCGGCCTTTGTGTAGTA
Source organism: Hoplisoma paleatum (assembly GCA_028565875.1). Lineage (NCBI taxonomy): Eukaryota > Metazoa > Chordata > Actinopteri > Siluriformes > Callichthyidae > Hoplisoma > Hoplisoma paleatum. The sequence goes on along the minus strand of JAOTRQ010000001.1, from coordinate 225,618 downwards.
GGTTTTGCCAGCCAGCGGGACCTTACATTGTCGGCACTGGAAACAGCCGCTGTGGTATGTTCTGTTCAGCGCCTCGATCACCGGTTCACTCAGGGGGACAGTTTTCCGGCAAAAGCCACACACATCTGATACACATATACAAAATAATAATACAACATATTACTACAGTGGGCTATTCTGAACTTAAAATGTGCGTGCGTGTCACCTGGTGAGAAGTTCTCCTCCCCCTGCCATCCAGTCAACTCGTTCTGTCTCCGACCAGCAGGAGATGCCCTCGTTTGCACCCATCCAGGATCAGAGAGCTGCTTCTAATGCAAAGCAAAACCAAACATGTGAGGCTCACCACACAGATGGGTGCCCCCACACAGATGCACCTAAATCACATAGGCACCTGGCTGGCACAGCACTCAAATGCGCACCAATAGACCAGTGTGTTGGGGGAAGTCTCACCTCACAAGTAGAAGACGGTGGTCCAGGTTTAGCATCAGACAAAGGCGGAGGAGCATGAGGAACATCAAAGACGTCTGAGACTGCAGATGTTGCTGGAGGAGGAAATTTTTTACCAGATCTCATCCACCAACAAATCATTCAGAAATCAATCTAACCATTACAAAACGTGAGTTTTATTTGTTAAACTATTTTCACAATAGGCATGGTAACAAAGCAGCTTAGGTTTAGGAGTCGCCTTTCCAAAAAACCCTTGTTGAGCAAGTCGAGCACGACATTAGCATGAAAAAATTCCAAACTCCTAAAAATACCAAGATAAACCACAAGAGGGACTCATGTGTGGACCAAATGTTCCAACCATACATCTGTTTCTCACTTCTGAGATAAGTGCATCATTCACGTCAATCTAATCCATCCATCCAAATCCAGATTCATGTATTCATCGCTCTTTGTGACCGGATTACTATGCTGATGCGAAATTGCTAATTGAACATCAGAACAAGTACTGTTTATTCAATATTAAGCACTGACCAACACAAGTCTCTCTTAATTGCTTGTTTAGATTAGAAATGTTTAGATTAAAATGACTTTTTGTATTTAATTGACTGTTGTGTATGTAAGTGTTGTGTCATTTTGCATGTTGGGAACAGTGTTGCTCATTGGTACCAGAGGAACGCTCTTTTATTTAGAAATGTATGATGATAGAACCTCATTGATTCAGATTCACTCCTCCATCCAGCCACACATTGTTACCGTTCAAGCTAGTCTTCTTCTCTGATTTTAGGTGTCCAGTCCGAATCACTCTGGGTGCTCCTGTGTGTGCAGCGCTGTGTTTGATCTCCTCAGTGTTAGGTGTTCTCAATCCCAAATCCCAAGAGCCCCCGGTGGAGGGTTTCCTCTGGGCCCCAGTGGGCGTGGAGGGTTTACTCTCTGCCGAGTGCTGGGTGATCTGGGATGTGGGAGTGACCGTTGCTCTGGTCGGCGGGGTCAGGGTAATGAAGACAGAAGAGACCATCCTCTTCTGAGAGGTCGACGTCATGGTGCTGAAAACAAAGCAGACAGATGGGTGACTGTATTAATGAATGAATTAACTGATGAATACTAGAGTAGAGAACAGAAAAGTACCACTCACAATACCAAAGCTACCACCATCTAAACCAGGAACCATCATGGAGAAAGTGTTCTCACTACACACACACACACACACACACACACACACACACACACACACACACACACACACACACACACACACACACACACACACTTTGGGACCCGATCTAAAGATTTTGGTCGTCAGTTTTAGGGCTTTGCTAACACAAAAGGTTTTAAACGGTTCCTCGCACACGCACGCGCGCGCGCGCACACACACACACAGCGTTCCGTCACAGCTAATCACGTTCTGATTCCACTCGCAGTAACCTTCCCCGCGTGTTTTTAAAGCACAAACCTGAAAGACTGAAGCTTCTCCCACTCGGTCAGTCTTGCCGTGTCACTCCCACGTCCACGCACAGACAGAAACTCCAGCTTTTCGCACCAGGCCACTCCTTTTCCTCTAGTACCTCCCGCCTTCGGTCCCACCTCCATCCACGCCGCCCTCACACACACGCGGAGAAAAAGAGATTCGGTTTAATGATCAAAATTTATAGTTTGTTTACATTCATGACAAACACACGATAATTATTCATTATATAAGTTTATATCAAACACACATGGATCACTGTGTGTTTCCAACTCACCCCACTAACGCTATTGCACAATCCAGAAATTGTGCATGTATGTGCACGCACGCACACACACACAAACTGAAACTATTGCACATTCCAAATATTGTGCATGTATGTGCAAGCACATAAACATCTTATCTTTAGAATGCAAGAGCAATATTGGACTACATTTTGATAAACCTGGTTTAAAGTATGTGGACAGTCGGTCGTTCAGTTTAGCAGCCACATAGGTGATAGTAAATTAATATTTCAGTATAATAGGGAAAAAAATTACCAATTTTACTATACTCAAAGATAGTAGGACAATTTCTCTTTTAACTCCAAAAGACATGCAGAAAGTGGGATAACGCATACAGTAGGTGCACAAACATCTATATTGTTTTTTTTTTTTTATTTTAGAATCAGGATTATTATTTTCACTCCAGTGTTTTTCCCTCACATATGAATCACTCCTCCACATTTTACCCAATTTTGGCAGTGAAACACATTTACACACACTAGGAAGCAGCAGTGAGCACACATGTCCGGCGTTTTGGGCAGCCCTAATCACGTTGCCCGGGCAGCAGTTAGGTATTTGGTGCCTTGCTGAAGTAAACTTCACTCATGACCTGCTGACTCATGGAATCAAATTGGCAATTTTCCAATCACAAACTCAGTTTTCTGACCACCAGGTCATGGTTGCTCTTTATGTGGCAAAAGTTCAGGAAACTTCTCACATGTTTATTGATGTAAAAGTGCTTGAGTAGTTAAAAGTAAACATCTCTCAGAAACTTCCTCGGGTCAAAATGTTTCTACTTGGATGTATTACTTATGGCTAAATCTATCTTTCATAGGTTCTTTAAATTGAAATGATTTGATTCAGAAGTACCAATAATTTTGCTTTATGACTTTTACTTTAACTGCCTTTTACCCTTTTTTATTGCCCTCCACCCTCTCTGTTCCCTTTCATAGTGCATTTTGCTGCCCTTTGTCTGCCTCTCTTATGTCTGTTATGCAGTAGAAGAGGATGAAGAGCAGATCAAGGACGAAGTTGGAACAAGAATCCAAATTTACATAAATAGGGGGTGGAGGTGTGAATGTGATGTGATCTTCCAGTGTTCCCGTGATTTTGGAGAGCTTATCTTCACTTGTCTGGGAACACACACACAGAGAGAGACAGAGTGAGAAAGAGAGAGAGAGAGAGAGAGGAAGTCAGAGGGGAAACAAGGCCACGTACCACCAGAGAGGAAAAGAAAACAGAAAGCTGGAAAAACTAAGAGGGAGATTGCATTAAGCGAACAGGGGGAAGGGTGTGTGTGTGTGTGTGTGTGTGTGTGTGTGTGTGTGTGTGTGTAATAGAATGGAATGTTTAAGTGATGTCACACAAGCAAGAGGTAGCATGCCCAGTGATGAAATCATCCCCCCTCCAAGTCAAACCCAGCCCCCACCCCCAGCATCACATTTGCCAAAAACATCCCCAAAAAAGAAAAAAAGGGAGGAGGTTAAAGAAAACTACAGTGTGTGTGTGTGTGTGTGTGTGTGTAAGGAAAAGCAGATCTGATATTTCAGCGGCATCAGCAAATTCACTCACGTCTCAGTGAACCTCATTAAAAAACTATAAAGCTGATTCAATAGGAGTAATTCTATCCAGATCTATATGACCAATCCACATTCTGCAGCTTTAGGAATCAGTTGCAGAAAACAGACACTGACCCCTAGATAGTTGACCTGCGGTTAGGATTTGAACTAATTTCTCGGTGATTCAAGTACGATTCCACCGTTTATACGTGTGTATGTACATGTGTGTAGGATGAATAAACAATGACTCATGTTACTGTGCTTTAGTTAAATTGTGGTCACACACAGAGACACACACAGAAAGAGAGTGTGAGTATGATAATTAGATGTGGATAATAAATGTTAACAGAACAGTTCTGGTTATTGGTCACTGGTTTTAAACTTGTGTGTTTGAAACAAGATGATTTAACAAACCAAAAATCATTGTTCATTTACATTTTTCACATTTAATTTAAATGTGTATAAATGTTATTTGCTTTATAGGTGGAGGAATGTTTGTTTTTAAATATTAGTGTTCCACCTCTTGGTGTAAAGCAGGGGTCACCACCGTGGTGCCCGCGGGCACCAGGTCGCCCGCAAGGACCTCATGAGTCGCCCGCGAGCCTGTTCTAAAAACGGTGTATTATAGTGACAGTTTCCAGTGAACTGCATTTAGTTTTTTGGCGCGATTATTTTTTAAATCACACTTGCATTGGTGTAAATTAGAAAATAACAATATATGTAATATATTGTAGCGATCGCTTAATGT
>JAOTRQ010000001.1:174050-184533 GCA_028565875.1 Hoplisoma paleatum | reverse complement strand
CACACACACACACACACACACAGAGAGAGAGAGAGAGAGAGAGAGAGAGAGAGAGAGAGAGAGAGAGAGAGAGAGAGGACTGGTGTCACATGAGACATTTCCCTGGGTGCATTCATTTTTAAAAGGATGTGTGCCGTCTTAGTTTAACAGATGCTTGGCAATGTGGGTTCAGCATGGCGTATGTAACCTGGACTCAAAACCTTTTCATTTTCATGTTTTATTTTCCACTGCATCACACCATAAATCCTAAACAAGGTTGTAAATTCTGTGAATCTCTGGTAGCAATGCTGTTACACACACTGGACATAACACCAAGCCATTAAAAGTCCTTGATCACACCCTGCAGAAATACACCAGCCCAAGTTTAAATGTGTGGGTCTGCTTTGGCACTTTGTCTAGTATTAGTCGGGACTTGTACAAAGTATTTACTAGTTACACTGCAGTCAAGCGCTGCCCCGAAACACATGCTGGAGAGGTCACTCGAGCTTTCTGATGAAAACCTAGGTGGATGTAAGAACATGCCAAAATGTCTCCCAGTTGTCATCTGGAAATCATTTGTTATTACAGATGAAAGGGTGAAGAACTATAAACTCATACAAGATGTATTAAACAGTTTTTGTGTTTTCATGACTTAGCAGAAACAAATACACACACACACAGTTTGTGATGCTAAACTTGCTGACTAGAATCTTTGCCCGTCAATGACCACAATTTACAGCGCTGAAAATTCACTTTTACTGACATCATAAATCAGGTGTGTGTGTGAGTGAGAGAGAATGTTATATGCCATAAAAACAATTGGCCCAGAGTGCCACTATTATAAATAATCACACAGTTCTTTCACAATATAATTAATTTTCACATTTTTATTTATTTATTTAAAAAAAAAACTAAAGTAAATAGACAAAGAAGTAGCTACTAAATTTAGCTGTTGGATGCGATCTTTCACTAAGACTGGTCCAAACTGGTCTACTGGAATACTCGGTCTCTCGAATCCCCAGTCTTGACCGAACTCAGGTCCTGTAGGAGGACCTCGATGGCATGATGCACTGCAGTCAGCATGTCTCCAGATACATCTCACCAGGACGAATCACTCCCAGCTATCTAGCTCCTGCAAAGCCTTTAGAAGAACCAGACGTAAATAATAATAGCATATTACATATAATAAAATTTTGGATCAGAGTTAATAGTGAAACATGTCTGATATGACTCACTGATAACTTTGCTTCTTGAGCCACGTTTGGGTCCTTGTGAAGCAGGCTGGCTTACAATGTGCCTGTGCGTGAGCAATGATGAAGAACTGTAATTTAAAGCTCCATCAGGGCATCGCTTTGGGTCCTTCTCAACTTCCTCCATCTGCTCGTCTCAAATTGCTGTCACACTTAGGGGGGTTTGGGGGTAGGGGTGTAAGGTAAAATTTAGAAAAGCCCTAATTAGCTTTGAGGAGTGCTTGAAAGGATTGGGATGTGCTATCAGCCTAGGGGTAAGTATGTTTTCTAACGTGATGGAATTTGTATCAGAAAATGGCTCAAATAAAGTTTCAGTACTCAGTCAAATAATCTTAAGAGTTTAAATGCATCCATTCAGTGATTCATTGTTTAGGGTTTATGGTCATGCATTTTGACCGGGAGGAACCCATGCAGACCTGCATTATTAGATAAATAAATGAATTCTTGTTCAACTCTAATTTGATGATTTGCAACTCCGTTTAAACCTTGACTTGAATAAATACATGCATTTTGATATTATGGACAGTAGATGATGAAATTCCCAAATTTCTTGCAACTGCACGATGAGAAGAATTGCACTTCAACTGTTGGGAATATTTTCTCACCCTATCCTGGCTCATGAATGACCGAGTCTTTTTGGGGAAGGCTCTCATTAGCCCCGATCATGACACTCATCAATTTCTAATTAATTTGTTCACAAACAATTGTTTTTTGAGCGTTTCTGAACTTTCCCAGACTTTGCTGCCCTGGTTCCTACGTTTAAGGAACTTGTTGCAGGCATCGACTTCAAAGTACCGTATTGGCCCGAGTATAAGCCGCACTTTTATATAAAATTTCGAACATAAAAAACTGCGTTGCGGCTTATTCGCGCGACGGATAAATTTTCAGTTGTAACAGAAACTTCAAATCTAGCTGCACATTTATAACACATGTTATGATGCAACAACGCTCATGTTTAGATTTTAGAATAAGTGGTTATTGGGTTTATTATCATCACATACAGACCCAGCCAACGTCACCTTCTCTGGTCATTCCGTGTCGCCGTTCTTACCGAGGGCGCCACCGACACCGACAAGTTCTGGAAGCGACGCCTTGCGCCATCTTGCGACAATTGCCGTGAGCTTTGAGCCCAGTATAAACCACACCAGTCCAAAGAGAATAGGTACTATATCAAGTTTTATTCTTTCGATTTTTATATATTTTTTCTGACTCCCTCTCAAAATTAAGGGGGCGGATATTGATTGAAGAGGATTGGCAAATCATCATATTCTGTTACTATTTGTGTTACACAACGTCCCAACTTAATTGGAATAGAACTTTGGGGTGGTACTATTACACTTTCTGATTTATTTAATCATTTTTAGTTTGAGATGATGTCTGAATAAAGTGCTTAAACTCGTATCAGCTTTCAGTAAGAGTCTCAGCCAAAAACTGGAACCCTGACCCTCGTTACTGTGAAGTGATCAGTCGATTCGAATAACAAGCTGCACTTTTATTATACAATGAATTCCTTCTTTAAAACATTGCTCAATGAAATAAATGTTGAAAAGAAATAAAACACAATATTGGGAGGGGAGAGGATTTTAGAGAACGTGATGGGGAACCCAAGCAGATACTCGATCAGCCGTGTCAAACTCCTTGGACACCAGGATCTCCAGAGCTTTGATATGTGGCAGCCTTTGTGCCGAATGAATGAATATCACACACACACAGACACACACACACACGTAATCTATATCAATGAACCCTCCGTCTGTCAGTCCGTCTTTCGTACATTCACATGTATGTAAATCACTTATACTATGGCCACTGATACGCCCTCTTAGCACGACAACATCCGCAATTCACACTTCCACCGTCGTTCCGTGCTTCTGTCAGTCAGTCTGCTTAGATTCTGGTGTGCCAACTAATTATGGAGATGGCTTTAATCAGCAGGATGCACGAAACTATACTCAGCATCTGGGAATGATTGTGAAATTGAAAATGCATGAAAAAGCCTCCGATACAGACACCATGGCAACATTATTACAATCAGATTTTAAATGAGAACGTGTGAAATGTGGGTCAATAAACAAAGGCAGGGAAGTAATTATTGCTCTAAATGATTGGGTTTCTAAAAACAGTACTCCTTCAACATATCTTTAATGGAAAATGTTGTCGTTTACAACTCATAATTCATGGTACGATTAACCAGCAGTGTAAACAGCCGACACTGCACCCATAATTAGACTAATGTAACGTGAATGTACCGCTATAAAAACAAATAATACAATGCTGAAAAACATCATTACTTTCTTATTCTCTGGTATGAATGTGTTTTGGCAGCCAACAACCTTATGCTAATCAGATCTGCAACATTTTGCTTCATAGAGCATTTTTTGTCTAATTTTTTCCTTGACACAGTCACCCTAGGTTTGCTCAGATCATCCTTAACTATGTAAATCTGCTTTGTGATGATGTCGATTGTAGAATATTCTAGACTAATCAAATTGACTTCATTCTAAAGGTATACCATCATAGCGCAACTTTTATTATGTAACCTTCACATAAGGGTTGGACTAGTGTACTCATGAGCATATATAGATTATATGATGTATATTCAAGCAGTATCATGGGCGGCACGGTGGCTGAGTGATTAGCCTGTCGCCTCACAGCAAGAAGTCCTGGGTTCGATCCCCGAGTCGAGCTGGGGACTTCCTGTGCGAAGTTTGCATGTTCTCCCAGTGTCAGCGTGGGTTTCCTCCGGGTACTCCGGTTTTCTCCAACAAAAACATGCACTAGGTTGCACTTACTGGTGGTTGTCGTCTGGAAGGGCATCCGGACGGAAAACTCCGCTCCAAACATTCCTACCCCAGGAACTGGGAAAATGGACGATAAACGAATAGAGAGAGAGAGGAATACAAGCAGTATCATAACCACATACACTGATAACTGATTTGCTCTCTCCCACACTAAATATAAGTTTATTTTTTCTTACAATGATTTTATTAAAGTATAGCAATACCTGTTCAGGTCGCTGATGTCGGGATTTTAATAAAAGAAAAAGCTCAGGAGCTCAAGTCAAGTCAATATTAAACCAGGGGAAAAATGGTGTCTGGTTCCGGATGGGAACGAGCGTGGGGCAGGAAATCATGTCGTCACCTGGTAATATGAGCACAACAGTGGGGAGTCAGAGTTTGTTTTATCTGTGGTGAAAAACAAAAAACAATGGACATACTGTTTCTCTCGGGTTTAAACTTTTAAGCTCTGGTCTATTGAACATTGTTTCCCTCAGATGCTCAGTTGCTGAGTCACAAGAGATACCGTGGAGGGTTTCATCAACAAAGTGATTTAAAAGCCAAAATTTAGCATAAAATCTGGCATAAATAGGGTTTGAACCAGCTTTTTTTTCCAATGTTACTTGTTCGATACCTTAATCACTAAGCAGCAATTGCTCTGAATGAGAAACAATACAAATAAAGTTCATTATTTGATTTACACACTCAGGAATGATTCCGCCATCTTTAACCCATTCACTAACCCATCAGTGAGCACCCACTAGAGGTCAGAAGTGAGCGCACATGTCCGATACGCAGAGCAGATAGGGGTTCGGTGCCTTACTCAATTGCATTTCAGTCGTTCTCTAACCACCAGGCCATGGCTGCCTCCTGGATGGCACAAGTCGGCGTGGTAAAATGAATTTGACCCCGAAGTGAGTCTCAATTTTGTCTGGGTGAACGGGTGCGTTTGTGCGTCTACCCTGCGATTGACTGCTGCTCTATCCGGGTTGTTTGTGGGTGACTTGGGCACCACTCCAGCACCAGAGTGTCTTCTTGTTTCAGATCATCCAGCTAGCAACATGGGCCAAGAGTCCAGGCTAGAATTTGTAGATGGTACTAGCATGTACTAGTCCTAGTATTGTATCCATGGCATGATATTCACCAAATATTTTGTCATGTGTCTGAAATAAAAATTCAGTTTACATAGCTTAAACAGAAAAGCTTTAATGTAAGAACATTTCGGGTGAGATAAATGTTTTTGCACTAACCTGTTACATTATGAAGAGAGTAAGAAGCTGGGTGCTGAAAGAACTACAGTAAGTGACTAACATGATAATCAGGTCCGTCACACTAGTTAAACTGTACATTTTAACCGGCGATACATATTTAGCACGCTTGAATGGTACTTTCTAATCTTAGAAACCTTTCCTGTATAGATGTTGGATTTGAAAATGGAGTAAATAAGCATTTCAGATTGTTAGTGTGTTAACCTGTTAGACTCAAATGCTATTAAAAGCAAAACATTTCGAAACTCCACAACTTCCCAAACTGACGGCCAATTTATTGAATCGATTAAACAGAATCTGATGACGTACATCATCTTACAGTTTTTACATTTACACATGACATGAAATGAGGATTTTGATCTTACACAGAATACACAGCTATACAATCAGTTTCACTATCGTGCCCAGTAACCGCACCAGTACTAAATGTCCGGGCGAATGGCGGCTTAACGTGAAACTCCAAAGGTGCATTTGATTGATATGAAAGACCGCTCGTGTCAAGCTAAGGTACAAAACGTGTAAAAAAGAGACAAAACCACAGACATCGAATTTCTTACATTATTATTACACACATTCAAATAAAAAAGGAAAGCGCTACGGTGTGAATAATACTGCAACGAAAGACTATAAAAGGATTTGCCTGTTATACTCTTTACCAGCTTAAGTCTGTGGCGTGGTCCCAAGAGCTACATTTCATTACTGTTCGGAAATTCTAACACAACACACAAGCACAACAATGAAATGCTGGTTATTTCATCACTTATTTCATCTGCTTTAATACTAAAATGGTACAGATGCAAATAGCATTCTCAAACACCTCCGATATACAGAACTGGATTCTTGCTAGGTATGAATGTAATAGATGCTGTAGGTTGTGACCTTGCATCTGTTCTTTTTTGAAGACAGAAGGTCCAACGTGATTAAAAAGCAAACGGAAAAATGCTGTAAATATTCCAATCAAAGCGACAAATCCTACTGCTGGAAGATAAATAAACGTACACAGAACAAAGAAGCAATTTTTTGCCTTATGTAGGAGTACAGACTGCATCTATCATTTGATTAGTCGATTTAATTCTTGTTGTACTGTAATGATTTTCTTGCTACGGACTTCTGAAACGTCTGTTCTTCATGTTACACGTAAATTAATAACGGATACAATTATGCAACAGGTGTAAAGAAGGCTGAAGGAACACTGTATAGTCTGTCTGGTCGCCACTTGCTGGATCAGTACAGGATATTAATCATTTGTGCATGCCAATACAATTCCAGTGGTCATTTTTCCCATATTAGAGCTTCGATACCAATAATTATGTCTGGCGCAGCTACAAAGCAAAAACAACGAGCAATAAATTCGCACAATCATTTTAAAAAATGTAAACGTTGAAAACCTGTAGTCTGTCGATTCCACAACTTCTATGACATTCTATTACTTATTCTACCAATATACCTGTTCTAAGATTCTGAGAGACTTAATTCGTTCGCAAGTGTGTCTTGTAAGCAATAACATGAGCTTTTGGTGTCGCCGCACCATATTATGTTAAGTGAAAGGGTTCAAATCCCGGATCTGCTACATGGTCTCTGTTGGGTCTTTGAGCGAGAACCTTTACCCGGTCTGCTCCTGTGATGCTGTACAACGACAGAGCAGAAAGTTGCACTCTGACCCATACAAGTTGGAAGACGAATTGCGTTTTGGTGTAAATCTGTATATGTGTAATAACAAATAAATGTGTTCCATTCTATTCAGTTCTAGATTTAAATAATGATTAAACCTTGTTTCCTCAAAATTTCATTCTCCAGAAAGGAGGTACAAAAGCAAAAAACAAAGATGACTCTACGATTAGTGTTTTTATCAGTAATATTTTAGCCAGATATATAACTGTTCAAACACTCTTGTAGTACAATTCGTCTTGAAGCGAAATAAAAGAAATGATTTTGTGGTGAAGGACAACACCATCTCAAAGAAAAAGGACAAACCTGGTGTGAGAGAAGTGAGAGAAGAGAGAAGAGAGGTGTCTCTACTAAACTTACTCGGTAAAAAACATGGATGATCTGTTCTTGATGTAAAATGCATTGGCACAAACAAATGTCTGTGTTATTAAAATGAGCCATTTGGAATTAGACAATATGATGAACTCCAGTTAAAAAACAGCATTCAATATTATCACACCGGGCGAGAGCAGGGACACGCTGCTAATGGGGGATGTATAATATTATTTTGGCAATCAAAGGGACAAAGAACACGTGACTGTGAATCTGAAAAGAATGTTTACTGTCCGGAAAAGTATAAAAACGTTCATACTGGCAAGGACGATTAATAAAATGATTGGACAAGAAACAGCAATATCAGAACCACTGTTTTGTTTTGGCTGCTTCACTTGCTAGATACCTGATTAGGAACGAGTGAAGCCAGCGAGGGATTAGGAAAGAATCCACCGACTGTACTGAGGTAAACCTTGCAAAATGTGGACGGATACAAATGCGAAAGAAAGCCGAAGAGTCAAATCAGTCCAAGGTAGTGAAGAATTTCCATTCACTGAGGTAAAAAAACGCAAATAAGACTGAAGCCAGCATCGTTAATCTCCTGGAAGTCGAAATCCAGCATGTTCTTCCAAAGAGCCTTATAACACGAGATGATTTTAAAAGGGGGGGGGTGTCTTTAGATAGCGAAATCCTCGTGACTGGCGGGGCTGAAGGCCGAGCTCCGGAGCATGTCGAGGCAGTTGACCAGGATGAGTGTACCTGTGAGGTGTTTCCAGCGCTTGGTGATTGGGTTCTTCATGCGGTCCAGGCCCAGCTGAAGCTCCTGGATCACGTCGCGGTAGCTGTCGCCAATCTGAGCCGCCCACGTCAGCAGAAAATCGTACGCCGGCTTCCACATTGCCTGCCCATGTACAAAGACCTTTCGTTAGTTTATGACTACCCTGGTCGCTTAATCGTCCAACTTGAACCTATCTGAGCATCTACGGTACCCACCCACAGCTGGTTCTATAGTCCCCCCCACCCCCACCTGGCAGTTGTGGGACGCCCTGTATTCAGTATGATTCCAGATACCTTTGCCAACAAGCAACGATCTATTGACTTACGTAGTTGCTGTCCAAGAAGCACATGGTGCAAGAAAATTGAAATGAAAGAAGCTACCCGTTTATATTGGTCGTTACCTCGGCATCCATCGTTCCATTCCGGTCTCGGTGTGGAGCTTCATAATCATCCATCTGCTGCTTTGAGACTCGAGCGAGCTTTTCTGCCAGGTCTCTCCAGCGGGGAGCGACTTCCACAGCCATCGTCAGGAGCACGAAATCAAGAATGAGGCGCACAACCAAACCCTGACAGTCCATCTTTAGCAGAGCCTGAGTTGGGAGAGAAACGGTGCAAAAATGTAGCAAACGTGACCGACTCGTTAATAACGCCCAGTAGGTATAGCAGCTTGCTTTGGGCTGCATGTAATGCTCGCAAAGTTTGTTTTGTGTGAAATAAGCAAAGACCGACGGACAGAATCGTATTGACGCCAAAACTGTCATAAAGAAGGAATGGCATAATTAGGAGAAATGGATCTCATTATAACGACACGTTCAAACAATGTTTAAGCAAAATGACAATCATGGAAAAAAACTCATCTTTCGTGTATTTGATTCACTTTAAGTGACGCAGTTAACTAATCAAAACACAACGTAGCTCGTATATCTTTTAGTAATCAAACACAGTGAAGAATTCTTACATCTAACTCTGATCGTCATGGCAGCATCGTAGACATTACAGAACAGAAGATTAATTAATCATGATCATGTTTACAGCTGGATGGCTACATGATCATTGCTGACATTCTAAGACCCTAATTAGGAAAACAATGCATCACACATACCGAACAATATCGAACATTCTATGGCTTACATACTGTACAAACTGCACTTAATACATCAAAAAATAAAGTAATACACTTTATTAACATATGCACGGAAATAATATGGTGCTTAATTTTTAGACAAGAAAGGTGTGTGTGTACAGTTTGTGCCAGCTCTGATTAGACAGGGGTTTGTGTGCTAGTACCCAGTCATAAATGGTGAAATATTTTTAGAGCGTTTAAGTTCAGAGAATGGAAAGGCCATTTTTTCCAGTTCAGTTCTGCAATATGTAGGCGCGCAAGATGTCCAACGGTGCAAATAGCACGAAATAGGACTGTGAGAACCCGTCTAGTTTGTACACCGAGGCTTCTTAGCTGTGAGTCAAAACTACATTAAAGCGTCTCGCTGTGTTTGTAAAGGCCTTATAACAGAAGCTTGTCTAAAGGACAGATTGAATATATCAGCAAACGAAGCCAAGACTGTTTGGGACCATCTTCTATGTCTGGGTTTGTAAATTGTTCCAGCTCCCCTGACAGAGTTTGCAGTCACATCTGAAGATGACACAGTGAGAAATGTGATCTGTGCGCTCTGTGCTGCCAGAACCCCTTTTCATTTATTGTTAATTGGGGTTTCAAAACAAGCACAGAACTCCTTGAGGTTCTCTGGCAGCACATACACGTGGAAATCCCTTCAGCTCTCCAGAATCTTGGCTCCTTGACAGACTTACGTAGGTCATTGGCGTCCACGATGGTTTAGTGGTTAGATCTGTCGCCTTACAGCAAGAAGTCCCGGGTTCGCTTCCCTGCTAGACTGCGTTTACTCTGGTTTGCAGACTGAAGAAACCAAATTGCCCAGGACTGTGTCTGATGTCACGAAACTACCATGTCTAAACACCAGGTCATGGCTGGCCCATACAGGTAAGGTACTAGAATTGGTAATCAAAAGGATGATGGTTCAAACGCCACCTCTGCCACTGCATCACAAGCTCAATAAATAAATAACACATACAGCCAGACATACTGAATGTGCGTCATGCTAAAGCCGTACTTCGTCTCATCTTGAAATGGAAGAGCTAGATAAATGTTGCCATCAGTGCTTACTTTCAAAATTGATGCCCATAAATAAACAAATGCTCAGACACAAAGCCACACTTTTGTTCTCCAACTAAGCTAAATACTTAAAACTAGTGGTGGGACTCGATTAAAAATTTTAATCGAGTTAATTACAGGGTGTGTAATTAATTAATCGCAATTATTTTGCTACTAAAATTGACGTATATTCTTAACAACAAAAATGTTTATTGCTTTTTGAAATGTTTTTTTATTGTTATTAAATGAACAGATGTGTTGGTGCTATTATAGTTATTCAGA
>JAOTRQ010000001.1:153901-168415 GCA_028565875.1 Hoplisoma paleatum | reverse complement strand
CACACACACACACACACACACACACACACACACACACACACACACACACACACACACACACACACACACACACTCTCCCTCTCTCATTCTCTCCCTCTCACACACACACACACACCAATACTTTCACATCCCAGAAAGTACAATTTAATCGAGCCCCTCAGTGCTCCTTTAGTGCACCGCTTTTATAATTCCAGCACCCATTCTACTAATAATAAAATCACATGTTCAGTAGTGTTATCAATAAATTAAATTTACCATATTGGCCCGAGTATAAGCCGCACCCGAATCTAAACAGCACCATTAAATTTGAGAGGGAATCAGAAAACAATATATAAAAATTAAGAGAATAAAACTTTATCTAGTACATATTCTCTTTGAGCTGGTGTGGTGTATACTGGGCTCAAAATCACAGCAATTGTCAAATCTTCTAGAAAACTAGAAACAAGCAGCCCTTGTGGAATCACTTTAGAAAAGCCAAAAACTCATTGTTTGTGTGTTTATTTGTATGTTTTTGAAGACCACTCAGGTAGTGTGATTTTCTATTGCAGACCAGCATTAAGAGTCTCCTCGGTCCACATCTCAGTGTTTCTGGTTAGCCGCTCCCCAAAGCACTATGGGTTAGATAAAAAAAATGGCGAACTACCCAAAAAGTGCAAATGCAACTTAATAGGTAAAACCAATCAACTAACCAACCACCTGCATTAAGAGAATCTGGTAAACTGCACCACACTACACAATTTATAAAGGAACAAATACATGTATAAAAAGTCTAGTCACAGAGCATTACTAAAGATAAAGTCTAAATTAAGCATTTTATAAAGATTAAAGTTCTTACACTACTTTACAAGAAAAGAAGGATCCTTGCCAGCCACAAAAACACTTACAAATTAGGCATGCCAACCGATAACCCAACGACACAATCCTGCAGAGGACAAAGACTAATGTGTGCTAGTGGGAGAATGCGAGCTAGTGTTTAAAAATCAATTTGCCACCCAAGAAAGATCAGCAAGCGCTAGAAGAAGAAGATTTGTTTTCTACGTTCCTGATAAATGTTCCGGCCTTGAACCAAGAGACGCTGGGGCTGTAAGACTTCCCTTCGCATGGACAATCTAACAACTTCTCAATGGTTCAGAAATAATTAACGATGAAGGGTCGCACGATGACAAAGCGCACAACTGAATCGACCGTAAAAAAAGAGAATGAAACAAGTATTGTAAACAGGCGTGCATGGATGAAGAGGACAGGAATGCTATCAAGAGCTGCAAGATCGTTGGGTACAATAAAATGAGGCTGTATGATTACCACGCTCGACAGCAAATTGAAAATTGAAAGCAGACTTTTATTGCTTTTCATGCTTCGTCTGCAAAAGAATCGATAACATGAAAAACCATAGAAGGTGCGTTATCAATACACCCCATGCGGCTTCCACCGAGACACCCAACGTATGCAGTTTGAAGCATCTGCTTTGTGAATCCCTCATAGATACTGAACCTTGCTTTGAGGCAGATTCTTACTTTCATTCTTTCTGGTCTTTGTTACTCAGAGCCTGGACAGATATGGCCCCGAAGCACACATTAAGAGGAAACATAATTTATAATACCTGTTTAATATATACATTCAATCGAATTGTATCAAAAGCGATGAAAAACCTGTAGTCCATTCAGTGATCTTATGGAGTGATGGCGATCCAAAGTTATGGAGCAGATTGGACATAAAGATGACACTTCCCTCCTCCACTGGTCCGTAAAATTAAATCCTTTTTTTCCTCGTGGTGCAAAAAAGGTTGTACAACAAGGCGCTAAAGCGTCTGTTCGTGTTGGAGCTATAAAACTTTTATTATCCCCCATGTGCGGCCTTTGTGGAGATCACCGTCGTACTAAACAATGGCCCGTTGCGTTGTGTGCAGTACTGCAATTCTGAGAGTTCTTTTTTTCCCTCTTCAAAGCAGTTTGGTCTGCACTAAGCTTTACTTTTCTACTTTTAGGACTTAAAAAAGCTGAGCATTGCTGCCAGCGTTCCTGCAGCAATAACAAGGTGCCCCCTGACTGAAGACAAAAAGCGTCGAGTTAGCAGACTACAAGCTACTGTGCAGAGATGATTATAGTCGTCCACTGACCACTGAGGTCTGTGCTGGCAAACCCAGAAGCTTTTTTATTTTTTGGGAGTTTACGCAGCTGTGAAGATAAGACATGTGGACCGGAGCGGCCAGGTGCATCTGTATATTAGCATTAGCATGCTAGCTACTAATCAGTGAAAGGAAGATAAAGAATTACACATAGTCTAATAGCATTAGTCTCTATCTATTTTACCCTTCAGTCGACTTCGATCCTGGGTTAATCTGTGGACCGTTACTGATCCCCAGAGTATCACGGCAATTACATTTTTACGGGGTAGGTTGCCAGGTCTTTCCCCAACCCTATATCTCTACAGGGATCTAATAGCATTAGTATAAAGTATAAATCCAAGGCTAAGAAGCCTTACATCACATACAAAATAACACACATAAAATAAAATAACAAATAAATAAAAAACATTTCCAACTTACCATCATCAGCTCCTTTTGGAAGGATTTCTTTTCCTTGTTCTCCTGATTGTTACAATCCTCTTTCAGTTTCTCCAGCACGGACGCCACCCTCTCTGGTTCACTATCCAGATCTGCTCTGCAGAAGTATGTCAACGGAAGATTATCATAACCCAGGGCGTCTGCAAAAGCCCTCCAGTTTCCCACGTTCTCCATGAGTACGGTCCTCACGGACGCATAAATGTAGGTGAGAAACTTGCACGGCTTTAAAATTTGTTCCAAAAGCGTTGCAGTCATCAGGTCTGGTCCGCAGAAGTAGATGGGTTTTACCTTACCCAGAAGGAGCACGTTTTTGACATGTACAAGTCCGATCTTTCCCTGGAAATATCCAATATACCACTCTTTGGTCCACAGTTGCCCCTTTAATTTGATTTTCTCCTCGCTTAGCAAGGCGATCACATCACCCTTCTTGTATTCTAGCAGATACTGATTTTTAGTTTGCCGGATCACGGTCTTAATCATTTTGCCAAACTTTAAGTTGGTGATGCATCGATCTTGGAACTGTGGATATTTGGTGGTGACAGCCAGGGGCGACAATGTGATTTTGCCTACTTCCTTCTTTTTCAGGAACCTCCGTTGGCCGTTGGATTTGACTCCAGACTTGAGCGGTGGTTGAGGGGTCTGGACGCAGAACTGTGCGAGAATGCAGTCCTGGTCATCCTTCACCTGAACTCGGAGAGTGAAGTCGGACAGCTCCTGCGTGGTTCGAGACGTGATCACGTATATGAGTCGACTCACCTTGCCTAGTTTGATCTGAAAGCCCCGGACTATCCTAGCCTGGTCATTGGTCTTCACCTCGTAGTTAGACATATTTGAGTACATGCCGATTTGCAGGTCTTGAGGCCTACTGAGAACAAACTGATGCTTTCCCCAGAGTTGTAATGCTACGGGAGGAGCTGACTGAGCCTGCTTGCCAACCTCGCTGACTAAAAGAGTTTTTGGGGCACAATCGTGACCAAAAACGGCCACCACAGTCTTAAAAGATGGATGAATGTGTTTAGGTCCATAGAGTCCGAGAGTGATTTTCTTCACTACCTGATCCCAAACTGTTAAATTAAAAGAGACGTGGTGTGACTGGACTACAACGGCAACGTACATACACGGTTCCAGGCTCTCCAGTTGTACTTGAACAGTGTCCCCATATATATAAGCCTGTGGGACAGGGACATATGGACCATCCTTACAGTCACTTCTTACACATAAAACCTTTGCGAATTGCTTGTTTTCCTTCTTTACCTCAACAGAAATCTTCATCTCTAAGCTGATAAATGACTTTGTTTCCATGTTGCTCAGTTTGATTTCGACTACAGGGCTGACTGTTGTACATCTATCGTTGTTTAGTTCCAGTGGCGGGTCTAGTAAAGCCTTTATTGATATTTGCTGTGTGTCCCCAATAGCAACGTGACCCTCTGGAACATGAATGCTTATGGAAGTGTCTGGCAGCTGAACCGCCCCACCACAACTATCCAGCTTGCAAACAATGTTGGTCTCCACGGGTTGAGTTTGGCCCCAGCCTGGGTTTTGTCCCAGAGAATCCAAGTCGTGGCATGACCGTGCCATCTTCCGGTGGTTCAGCCAGGCTGCCCTGAAATCCTCTCTGCTTTGAAACTGCTCTGGTGAAGGGGCTTTCAGGCCTGTAAAGAACTCAGAAGGTGGCAAGGGGCAATTCGATTGGGACTGTAGGACGGACAACTCAGACAAACTGTAAGATCGTTTGCTCCGGAAAAAAGGGTTGTCCTTGCGGAACACTGGCAAGCTTTCTACATTGGGACTGGTTGGTGTGCCATCGAAAATACTACTGCAGTATCCATAACTCATGCTGTTGCTACTGCTAGTGGATACAAGTGCAGGGTGAGTTGACGAGTCGAAGAGAAGAAGGTCTAGACTATTGTGTTGGTTGGCCTTTTCATTGCTGTTCTGGTCCAGGATGCCCTGCACTGATCCGTTGAGAAATGGATTCGTTGAAAACGGGTTGTTGTAGAGTAGAGACGGCTTCAGCGTATATCCAGTCCACTCTCCTAGAGAATCGATTTCCTTTACTCCCTCATCAGAGCAGTCGCCGATGTTATCAATCATCCCACTGTCACTAAGATAGGAGTTCCGACAGTTGATGGGTTGTACATAAGAGGAGGGAATGTAGCCCATCTCGGTGTTGTTGTGGGCATACCACCACTCCCCTCCGGATGCATCCAGCACATAGAGGCGGTCTCCTTTGGAGAACTTCAATGTGGTAAAGCTGGATGGGCAGTAGTCCTTGATGGCCACAACTTCCTGTGCAGCACCAAATGATGCGACGTTGTCCAGTCTTAAGGCACTGGGAGAAGGCACTGTTGAAGCAAAACGAGTATGATCATTTTAACTAATTAAATTGAATAAGACATGAAAACAGTTATGTTCAACCACAAACCTTTGACTTCAGTAAGACTGGCCTCAGAGACGTCCTCGCTGAGGTCGATCAGTGTGCCTTCTGACTTGCATCGCGGAAGCACGTTGTTGCTGGCGGTCATCCGAATCCGATGTGCTGCCATGTTGTCATGAGGCTCACTCAGACTACTCTTCCATTGCCCCGGAGAAGCAGTCTGGTCACTGGCATCTGTCTATGATAAGCTACAGCGACAGAAAGCCTGGATGAATTTCCTGCCGATGTATGGTATCCCTGGAGACAAGACACAAAAAAGAGGGGAAATTAGTGGTACTGCTTCAAAGACTACTAGAGGCATTAGGCTATAATGAAGAAAGCTAGTTTATGGTACGATAGATGGAAAAAAAGCAAAATATTTCATCTACGGTCTAGTGAAAAAAGAGTCTATACTAATGACATTGATGTGATGGGCAGGACTCATCATCATTCCAGGGTGTGTTTATTATAAAATGTTAAAACTGTTCCCTTTAACTGTTTAATTAACCTGATACCTACATTACTTTCAAAGTCATCGGGTCACTGTTCACATACTACACACATAACACATGTTTGCACAAAACATGACTGATACACGATAAGTCACACACTACATTTACCAGGATGAGTCGATACTGTGACTGTTGAAAACTGTGTTTTCTCACAAACACAAATGAGAAAAGTCAACAAGTGCACGTATGTGTAGTGTAAACATAAATAGAAAAAAAAGAATCCGGCTGGATGTGGCAACCACGACCAGTCTGTGAGCATTTATAGAATCTTTTTTTTACCATAGTGGAATTTAGTCCGCATTTAACCAAAGTGCAATGACACAAATATTTTACACACACTACTAGTGAACTAACGAGTTCCTGGTCACAGCGCTTGGGGAGCAGTCAGGGGTTTGCTCAAGGGAACTTCCTTCATGACCTGTCGACTCTCTGAAACTATGAAACATGTAACAGTCTACAGATCTTTGGTAACTCTTTGAAAGAACTTGAGATGATTGATCACATTTTAAATTGAGTTCTCAAATACCCAGTCCGATTTGATCAGCCCAAAACATGAATACAACTTCTACAGGTTCTGAACGTTATTCGGGTCAACAATATAAAGCCTCTTGAGGTAAACAGATGTTTGCTTGGGGAGGAACAGCTCGGGACTTTCACGCACGATTGCTTCAACTTCTGGCTGAGAGGATCAAAGTTATTAAGCTGGTCTTGACGTGACGGCCATGCTGAACGCTTATGCAATGGAACACAGCCTATAATTAGTCAGGCTAAATCAGTGGACTGATCAAGGTCACGACAGAGCCGATGTATCTTACGGCTCAGGCGACGGTTTCTTAATTACTTAGGGATGCAATTTTCTTGTTTATAATAAAATCATGCTACATTTTAAGAGTAAGTAAAATGCACAGAAAGGTAATTTGCCCCATAAATAGCATTTAATACGCGAGAAATGATAATAATAATAATAATACATTTTATTTATAAGCGCCTATAACACTCAAGGACACTTTACAGATAATAAGTAGAGCAAAAACAAATACAGAAGGACATACTAAATAACAGAAAAGAGACAAGAGACAATAGAGTGGAAATTACAGAGGGTATGCTATTCTGAACAGGAGAGTTTTGAGTCTGGATTTGAAAAGAGGAAGAGAGTCTATATTACGAATGTCTGGTGGGAGGGAGTTCCAGACTAAAGGGTATTCATCCTCGCTTAAGTTCAATAGATGTGATACGGGTTAAAAATACCACATTGCTTTCACAATTCTTAGCTGAGCCACCCAAAAAGCACACTCCTGCTTTTATTGCTAATTCATTATTTAAGGCTTCTAGAGATCTGTGTTAATAAAATAAATGTTTTTAAGCTGATGGGAAACTTTATTTCACTTCAAACCAAATTTATTCCTTTATGCACTGACTGCGAGGTTTTGCATTTTATACCCGATGCACTTTGTCGTTACAACGCTACCGCTGGCTAAAACTGCTGTACAGGCTAAATATTTCATTAGCTTTGGTGCTGAAGGCAGAAAGTGTAAGTGAGGTTGCTGTGGTTGCAAATCGATGCATGCTGAGCAGACCCTCGTGTTTGTGGCAAATTGAAGCAGTTGTAATAAACAAGTCTGGAGTTTGCATGTGCCAATGTTGCATTCTTTTATCTCCATGATCACACCAAGTCGCATTGGGTCAGATGTGTTACTTAATCGAGCTTAATGGCAACACTTGGTTGTTTGTGTTACAAAGCTCCACCCACAGGACTGGAGAAAATTTTTACTGTCAGAACGATGTGCTGCTGTTCAAACTATGTGCGTCTGCCTGACATAAGCTCTTTCATAGAATAACAATTTATTCCTAAATAGTTTGTATCCTTTATTAGATTAATGTTCAGTTACAGGTCTGCAAATGATTTAGCAAGTGACCCAAGAGCTGTTGATATAATCGCAATATTGTGCAATATATAGTGACATTTCCTCAAATATAGTCCTATAAAGTTATGGCTTTACACAGTATTATAAAGGCTCTGAAAACTTCTTAAGGCTAATGTTTATAAGTTTATAGTCGTTCTGCTCTTTTAATATAAACATTACGTAGCTGCAGATTTATTACACTTAGTCTAAACGGACACCAAGAAATCATTTGTTCACTATATTTTTTTATGAAAGCATTGTTATTTATCATTATTATAAGAACATTAATGTTTTACTTATGGCTCACTCTCAATCTCTAATGAAGGAGTATCCTTAAAAAGTGTTCATTCAACCAATGACTCATTTAATCATATTAGAGGGTATAAAAAGTTGCCTAATCCAGTGGAAAATAGGAAACGATGCATAAAGAAACAAAAAAAATAAAAAAAACAAAGCGTGAATTTATTTGTAACATTATTTATCAATAAAAAGAAGCCATATCGCAATATTAAGATTGATGCTGAACTTGTTACGTCTTGACGAAAGTTTTAATATACCCTCTACACATTCATTTAATTAGAAAAATCAATCTGTATTTGAACCACAAGCCTCCACAGACTGACCATGTTGCCAAGATCCTGATTGAGGTGCAAAATACTTTACTGTATTTTCTATAGCTTAGTCAGCAGTTAATGGATTTTGGAGAAGTTAAGAATCATAATGACAATGCAACATTGCCATTATCGAGTGAATTAGCCGGTAAAATGGCATCGGATGGTCAAGTCAAAGTAATTTGTATCGTGCTGCAGCTTTACAAAATCTTGGATCAGTCTGGTAAACACAAGGCAACAGTGGCAACACTAAAAAATCCAAAATTACAGTGAGAAACCTGAAGAGGTCTTTGACTTCTTTGTTATTCAGTTAAATCTGATAGAAAATCTACAGTGAGTTCTGGACATTTTTCGGTACAAACATTTCAGATAAACTTGTTAATACAGAGAACAAACTGTGTCTAATGTTAACGCTCGTTCAAAATCAACCAGGCAATAAAGCAATTTAATCGAAGTCTGGACATGATAAACGTAATCGCTATCCCTCAGGTTGCTGGACTTGAGCCAGGAAAGTGTCGCGGATGCCTGTGGCCTTGTTGGAAGATGAATAGATGTCAGTCTCAAGGATAGAGCATTAGTAATCCCCGAGTCGTCATGAAGTATCATGCAGTCCTGATGGTGTCCATCAAAATGAATGTATTCGACAGAAATAATCCTGCCTAGCCTCCCCCTTACTAAATATGTCACCATTTTCACTGTAATTGCAGAACTAGTTTGAACCGTGGACAAAAGGGCATGCACAAGAAATATATTCTTGTAATGCATTTCAGATATGCAACACACACAATAGTGTTTTGCTGACGGTCTAAAATGTGAATGCTGCATATACATACAGATATTAATATGCAGTGCACCCAGGAGCATTAGAGTCAATGCCAACATTGTTTTTGCTGTTCAACTCATTGAACACATTTCTACATTTTACCTTCCAAAGGATGTAAACTTTTGCACACACATACTTTGACTGTGTGCCATGGCATTCCCATACAGTGACATGTAACCGGGCCTAACAATTGTCCATGTGTGTCTTATGCAGCGTTCATTAAAATGAGGTACAGTGTAAAGCGTAAAGCATCTTAAACAGCAGTTAATTACTAAATAGAACACAGCTTTGTGAAACAATTGACGTGCATGTGCTTTTGTTTTATGAAAAGTCTTACACTAAACTCCCAAGAGAGGAAAAAAGGGAGTGTTGATATCCTAAGCCCAAAGTAAATCTGTAAACACTGTTTACAGCCTGAAGCTAAGCATTGTTTTTAAGAGGGAGAAAGCATGAGAAGAAAAGAAAGTAAATCCCCGGTAGACGAAGAATGGTGAATGTGGTAAACACGGGGTTGTGTTTACGATTTTGAAAATATAATGCATTTAATTTGACTATATTATGTTGAAAACGGTCTGCCTTATAAACGCCAGAAAGTGTGTGTGAGTGTGGGGGTTTGTGTTTGCTTTGGTTGTCAAGGTCCCTCTGTAGGAGGAGCCAACTGTGATGAAGGCAAAACCATGGTGACCTGATGCTAATTACCCAACACACACACACACACACAATTTCACCATTAGTCCAAGGAGATCTGGTCTTAAAAAGCTAGACATGCATTTTATTTAAAAACCCAATCTAAAATTAAATCAACCGAATGCAAAGTGTGAAGCAACAAGTGTAAACGATACAAGTGTAAAAAAAACACCACATCAGCAATGCTTCATTTTTTAATTAAGAAAAAGAAACCAGGGTTCAATCCCCAGGTGGGGTCGTCCAGGTCCATTCTGTGTGGAGTTTGCTGTTCTCCCCATGTCAGTGGGAAAACAGAGGCAGCAAACTTCAGAACACACCCCGAACACATATGCTGTAGGGTTGGTAAAGAACATATTAAATAGGATAAAAACAAACAAACACGGTAGCTTTTGCTCACTGCTGACAAATGTCAACCAGGCGAAAAGATACAAAACTATTTTCTCTGCTAAACCACACGATTCTTTTCCTGTTTAGCTCAGTGTTCATTCGCCTGTACTGGTTTACATGCTATTTCATTTATAGCAGTCCTTCCAATACTTCTGACTTCAATAACATGATGGATGTGTGTAGCATTGTGAGGTGTGTAAGGCCGGTTGCAACTATGTTTTTAGGAACAATAATCATGCACAAAATATTATTATTTTAAAGGAACACTCCATCAGATTGACCAATGAACAACAAGACATGTTTATATCTAATCTTACTGAGGGATTAGATATATTCCAAATTATCTTCTTGCTGTGAAGCAGCAGTGATACCCACTTAGCCAATTGTTAATAAAGACGAAAAAATAATTGGTTAATGTTTTCCTTAAATTCTCAATTGTGGTAACTAGGTAATAAAAACAGTTACGTTGTTCTGTATAGGTTTTATCAATAAGCACACTGTTCATTCAGACACAGTTTTATTTTTCGGTCACTTGTTAGATGCAAGTTAGAATCTTTAAATCTTTAAACTTCAATCCTGCTTTCAGCATCTGCTTCCGACTAAAAAATAGCAAGTACAGAACAAAAACAGAATGGAGAGAGTGAATGCAGGAGAGAGCGAGAGGGGGGGGAAATGCTTGTCTGATGAGTAGCTGCTGGGGTTCCTGTCCATGATTTCCAAATCTGTTCTGTAGCTCCTGCTGCCTGTCTGGAATGTGGTTCAATTTCAGGACTGAAGTTCAAACGAACACTACGCAAACAACAAGAGGAATTCGTCTAACCTTGACACAAACTGACAAAACCAAGGACAGGATTTAAACGATCGAACAGACAGGCAGTCTATCTTGAATATTCAATTTTAACTTCATATTTCTCAAAATTACATCAGCACAAAAACCTGAGGCTACCATGTGTACACTCTTTTGAAGTAGATTGTTTGAAATCCTTGATACATTATTATCCCTCATAGTAAGTCATCTTCAAAAATGAATGTTATATTTAGCGTAGGACAAATCAGCATCCAATGCTATCTGAATGAGCTTATCAAGGACAACAACCCAGTACGCTCAAGTTGTTCACAAGACGCAGACTTACTTCGAATAGATAAATCCTAAAACTAAAAAGAACATTCTCTAACAAAGCTTCACAACATCGGAATCTTCTCCCTGCCTCTGTTCAATACTCCGACACAATATAGTTGTTTTAGTTAGGTTAAAAACATTTACTTATCCAGGCTTTTGATTAGTGTCTCAAACCAGTGGTGTTGTCCAACCCAAATGTAGAGAAAGGCGCAGAGCTTGGGGTTCATGGTCATAGCTGTTATTCAGTTTCTCCTATCTGATCACTCAGGTTTGATGATTGTAGGTGTGGTAGGCACTGATGTCCCACGAAAACCATCATGCCCTTGTAACTTGCTCACTGTCCTTTTTTGTTATGCTGTAATAACTGGTGTTTAAAACACACAGAGTTGAAAGTTGCTCACTGAAGAACTGCTTTACTCCGAGGTGGTACTGAAGGGAACTTGTTTATCCATTTGAGGACAAAAACTGAACAGTGTTGTTCCAGCTAGATGAGACCAGAGTCCAGTGTCGTTGGAATGAGGATGTCCAGAACTTTTTCAGAGACTAGACTGAATGAAAAGCTTGAGGTCTCATATATCATAGATCTCCCACCATACTTCACTACTGCTGTGGGGTGATAGAAACCCCTTTCTTTATTCAAACATGACAAGCTGAATGTCTGTTCCAAGCAAACATGGTTCCTAAAGTTTTTCCCCATTGGTGAAAGTATGAAAGTGTAAAACCAGCACACTTACTCTGTACTGGTGCAAACAAATTGAAACATTTTTAACAGACAGCATTAATTGCACAGTGACTTCTGGCTAGTTATTGGTTAACAGGCTACTCATTTACATGCAAATCACACACACGTACACGCACACAGGACAGTAAGAAAAACAGGAAAGAACCAGAGATGATAAATCTGTGTTGCTAAAAACAACTCATACCCTAGTCTATAATCAAGGTATGTTAAAATTCTGACTGACCAGTTGCACTGACCGGTTATTTTTAGTTGGCGTAATTAAAGTCCAGTAAAAGGTTTTTTAAAGCTAACGTGCCAATTCTGGGACACTGGATTAAAACAGGTTTTTCACATCAATGTTAGAAATTGACTTGTAATTAAAATTCTTATAAACGGTACAAGCTTCGTAAAATATACAAAACAGAGCTCAAGAGCTAACAAATGTATTTTTACAAGAAGGCCTTCTTCAGTTAAGCTATCTGTGTTTACAGTTGTTTTAAAAAAAAATTAAGCCTTATATTTGTTTTGCGATACTGCATCACCACCAGTGTGACCACACGGTCAGATAACTGGAATGTCACATGCAAAGAGACTGTCAGACATTCCAGTGTCATTACTGGATAACAAGCATAAAGATGTGGAGGAAAGGGGCAGTGACCAGTCATATTTGCCTACAAACAAGTAATTTCAGTTATTAAAGAATTATATATACAATTAGCTGCGCTTATATCTGTGCTTATATCTGCGCTTCTTGTTATACAGTGGTAGTCAAAAGTCTTGTTACCAATGCAGTTTTAGCCGTCCACATCACTGGTGATAAATTTACTCAATGTCGGTGCCATATTGTCTCCAGTTACAATGCTGCTCAAAATAAATTGTGCTGAAAACAAGAATCCTGGACAAATTCGTAGCCAAAGTTTGAACAATGGCTTCGAACTGAATAATGATTTATCCACCCCTTGTGATTATATTTAGGTTTTGTTGTGCAATTCAAACATGATTACACTCACATGCCTGCAACATAAGTTCTCTGCATGATTCACAGCAAAGAGTGAATAATTTATGTTGGGGATGCAATTGCAACAATTCTAATCAAACATTTAGATGTGCTAATGATAAGTAAAGCTCTACCTTAATATCGGATAATAATAATAATATGTTACACTTCTATAGCGCCTTTCACAAACTCAAGGACGCTTGGGTCGGATAGTGATTTAAGCCACCCAAATGATGTAAATGTTATCAGTTTACTAAAGTTTAAAGCTTCACGGTCATTACTTTTGTCATAAGATCATATGCGAGTGTATAAGGTTTACAACGCAACATAACATGGTAATGCAGTGCGATTAATTAGAGATATTTAACTGCTCAATAGGTGGATGAGTGTCCATGGTTACTATTAGCATATTGAAAAGCTGGGAGTGACCACCAACCCAGCCACCCTGATAAGATATGACTTACACAGTTGTTCCTGCTTCTTTTGGATCATTGTGTGAATGCTATGTCAACTAGCTGTTGTGTAAAAACATACCAAACACCAGTGACTTTAGGCATTTTAGCATCAAACGAATACATGGAGTAAAACTAAATGAAATGATCAGAATATAACTAACTGCTCCCGGGGCGCCACAGGTAGAGCTGCCCACCGCCGGTCATGTGTGCTCACCGCTGCCCCCTAGCGTGTGCAAAGCACAGTGACGAAATCGAAAAACGTTTTAAAAGGCGTTTTAAACTTACAACTATAAAGTATATAAATATTAAACGACTGGTCACATTTCCACTTTTCAAGTAGGTTGTAGTTAGATTAATTGGTGTTAAACATGCTGTTTCGGTTCAAAATTAACAACCGTTATACGCGCGGAAGTTTATTTAAATACGTGAAACGTTAAATATGGTTTCCTTAAACAGTTTAATAATGTTTTATAATAGTGTTTCCGCTAGTTTAATCCAACTCACTACTGTAAACAACTACAAAAAGCGGCAACAGGTTTCTACATAGAACTATTTTATTTAACCTACTGGGGTTTCGAAGTTACCCAGTTCAACACTAAACAACAAGCGTTTCAAAAGCAAAACGAAATTAATAAAATGTCTCCTGTATAATTGCTAATTTATCAGTGTTCAATGTGACTCTCCGAACGCTGCCCGTTTCACCTGATGATACGAAATAACATCATGACTCGCCTGAAGTGGTGAAGAAAGCTTCTTATGGTTCCAAACAAACAACACATGACAAGAAACGAGCAAAAAAACAAAACAAATAAACAACAAACTGTTGAACATATCGCGGTCTTACCGACAACATGAAAAGAACCGAGCCGAGCATTAACGTGTGAGGTCCGAACTCTTCTGATACTCTATTGTGAATGAGGAGCTCGACGATCCAGCCGCTCGAGCTGGGCAGGGCACGAGCTGTGTGACGTCACAAGAGAGGCGTGAACTTCTGCTATAGATTTTAACGACATCTAATAGAACTTCTAACGTTTAATAATAACATGAATTGGCACGTAAAATGTACTAAGTAACTAAGTATAATTTAAAATATGTAGATAATAACACTTGCCATCGGGACAGGGGATATTTCTCGTTAGGGCAAATGTTTCCAAAGGTCTGTGGTCTTTACGAAGATAATGTGGTCCAATGGTCATTCCATCACTTAATGGAGAGAGAGAGGAGGGAAGAGAAAGTGTGTGTGTTTGTGTGTGTGTGTGTGTGTGTGTGTGTGTGTGTGTGTGTGTGTGTGTGTGTGTGTGTAGACCATGGCAGTTTA
>JAOTRQ010000001.1:108185-122961 GCA_028565875.1 Hoplisoma paleatum | reverse complement strand
GGGTCAGGCTGGGGACTTTCTGTGCGGAGTTTGCATGTTCTCCCCGTGTCAGCGTGGGTTTCCTCCAGGTACTCCGGTTTCCACCCACAGTCCAAAAAACATGCACTAGGTTGATCGGAAATGTGAAATTGTCCAGTAGTCATACACAAGAGCCCTGTAGAGATACAGGGTTGGGGAAAGATCTGGCAACCTACCCTGTAAAATGTAATTGCCGAGATACAGAGTATCTGGGGATCGGTAACGGTCCACAGAGTAACCCAGGGTCGAAGTCGACTGAAGGGTAAAATAGAGAGAATAGATTGACCATGCCAATATCGTATGAATGTTTTTTTGAATGTTTGTGTGTGTGCATAAAAAGTTAGTTAGTTTTTCTGAAATTTTATCATCTTACAATAATATTTTGGCATTATCTTGTAATATTCTCAATTTCTTAAGTATATATGTTGTTAACCTGAAGATAATCTTAAAATGATGCCTACTGCTGGTCAGATTTTATTTTGAATAAAATAAAATTTATTTAGCCCTATTTTGAAACATCAAACCTCTTGATTTATCATTTTCCTCCACTGTTGAAACTATAACTAGTCCTTTCCCCATCTATCATGTGTGCATTATAAGGCACTTTTGCCTGCATGGGGCAAGTTTAAATGGGAATTGCAGAGAATCATGGGGAAGCAGCTATGCTGGGTTTGTCGTACCAACCTCAGGAGCTCAGCAAACCATTAGCAGATCTCTGATTGAATCTCACAAGCTTGAGATGTCAGCACTGGTGGGCGAGTGCGCTTTACTGCTGCACCACCCATGTTCTACACAGTTTCGAAATGTTTTTTATGTTTCTGATGAGACAGCTTTGTTATGAATCATCTGTCAATAAGGAGTACATTTGGCAATCTGTACCAAACATGATTCAGTGGCAATTCGAGATCAGAATAGGAACTCTTTTGTTTACATTCGACTCTGTCTGATCCTGATATTGCACTGAATGTTGTAAACAGCAAAACAATGTGTTTCTCGAATTAGCAGACATGATTTTTATACCCTGATTTAAGAGGCGACTTAAGGAGCCAGACAACCCAGCTGAAATTGGCTCGCGTTTAAAGGCTTTTTAAAAAATCCTCTTCTTTACAGGAGATGCCAGGTGGTCTTGGTGAAGCGTTTTAAGGTTATACGCCTGCTGCCTTCTCATTCGACCCAGCTCATTTCTCAAAGCAATTGGATCATACTTGCAGTATGCTGGAAGTACCTCAGCAAAAAGCAGATAAAATATATTGCAATGGGAAGCTTTTTGAAGCAAACTGTTGTCATTTCTCAATCTGGACAGTTAAACAAAATTGTTGTTGACTTAATGTAATCACTCTGGGTTATAATTGGGTTAAAGTGTAAATATCTCCTTATGCATTGCAGAGATATCTGTTTTGTTAGGGTTATCATTTTACAGATCATCTGGCAAATTTATAGCTAGACTAAGTATATTAAACTGCTCTTGTTTTGCTTTTAATAGGTCTCACCTTAGTCTGCTCCAGGCTTCGGCTTGGAGGTCCCTACCGCCAAAATTGATCCCAGCAGCTGGAGCGGCAGCGAGAGTCCTGCCGAGGACATGGAAAGGATGAGCGACACCGGTGAGAAGCCCATGGACAATGACGCAGAAGGCGTATGGAGCCCTGACATTGAGCAGAGCTTCCAGGAGGCGCTGGCCATTTATCCACCCTGTGGTCGCCGCAAGATCATTTTGTCAGATGAAGGAAAGATGTATGGTAAGAATACTGGTATCATATTTTTAGTCATTGCCATATATAACTTACTGTCCAGTCCTAATGCAGTCCTACGCAAAATTGTGCACATTAAAGACTTTTCCAATATATAGAGAGTATATCCAATACAATTTAAGATGTGATATGTGACTAATTTATTTGCAAAACAAAACGTGTTTAGGTTGAGTTTGTATGGTGTGGCGTCATATAATCACATGACAGACAGCGCCAGCTATCTCATTAACGTCAGCCATATTTTTAGGTGAGTTGTTAGTTTGTGTTGTTGTGTGGTTTAGAAGTAAGTTTGACAGGCCAAATTGTTACTTGTGGAGTAATTGATTTTTAAGTGGACAGAAAAATATTCCAGGGGTGGCGGTGGGGTTTGTGGAAATACCTTTTTTAAGGTTTTTAAATCCAAACTGAGATGACTACAGTAAAAGTACAGGAGATATATCATAGGGCAGCAGTCAATCATTACAAGGAGGAAATGAATAATGACATCGCTCTCTTGTCAGCTTTTGTATGGCACCCGTAAAAGCAGTCAAAGCAGAGTTAAATCGGGGGCTGAATGATGGCTGCATGACAGAACTGGGATTTGAACTCAACCGTTTTGCTCATATGATTGGATGGTGAGAGGGGAGAAACGAAATGAGGAACCCCGTCTGGCCTCTGAAGACCTTGTTCCAGAACAAATGAGGTCTCTCATATGATTGAAACACTTTCAGAATTATTCTACAATTCCAGTTATGCAGATTTAAATTCTTGGTCAACCAGAGGTCAAAATCCTTAGTCATAACAGGCTTCGGCATATTAAATTCCATTTTAATGGAATTCACAAGGTTATGTGATTTAGCATTGCTAACCTATGAAGACTAAGCCCTAAATCAAATTGGTTAATCATGATATGTTGTAAAAGAGAGCTTTAAAAATCATGCACCATCAAATGAATAACAGACTGACCGTTGGTCAGTTAATTAATGTGTTTACTCGGTAGACCAGTGCAAACCTCAGCAGAATTTGCTGGGCAGTTGTACAGGACTTAGAGTCTATAAGTAAAGCAGTATTAGTCTGGAGCAGATGGCCCAGCGGCTGCCACCAGCTGTGACAAATCTCCCCCCCCTCCTTCGTTCCAAAATCCTGGTGGAGTGACGTCATGGAAAGAGGGCACATTTTCTTTCGAAATCTCTCCCTGCCAGTCAAATGAAAGCAGAAAACCCTCGGGGGCCATCCTTCGCAGCTGTCATGTGACCTCTCTGGCCAAATGAAATGTAATGTTTAAGCCGTAGCGATGGCTCTTAGTCGCCGCCTTTAAAAAAATCAAGGTTTTAGAATGTGCGCACACACTGGTGTGTAGTCCCTCCTGCTCGTACACCAGGAGTGCCAGAGAAACTCACTCACAATGCCTCGGATTAGAGCATGACAAATAGCTTGGCCTAGTGAGTTTTAAATGATTAACAGCACGTACCAGAGCTGCTACTGCTGAAAAAAAGAAACCTTTATTCTGTGACTCAATAATCAGACCACACTTTAAAGAAAGTTTACATTGCATTCAACTATGTAACATGGCCTTGTATTTCCATATTATTGACTACATCTGGAGACTGTGCATCTATACAAGCAAAGCTAGTTTGACTAGCTCTATAAAAAGGCACAGTGAACAGTGGTCCCTTGAGTATCAAAGGAAGAATGAAGTAAGCCAACACTCATGGATGTAGAAAACCTTGAATAATTCTAGGCTGCACATCGAAATATAAATAGTGCAAAATGATTAAAAGATTCATATAGCAGTGGTACCTTGTACCTCAGAGTCTCTTAAACTCGAAATCTTTAACGTTTCCTTGTTAAAACTTGTGTTACAGCTGACAGAGGCTGACAAATTGCTAGAATCAGATTTTACGACAGAGTTTAAAATGCTCATTATTATAAAAAAGAACCACACAAATACTAAACCTCTTTATTATTATTGCTTAAAAGTTATATCCACTAATGAAATTCCTCGCTGCCGGTACGCATACTCGATTGGAAAAAACGGCACAGCAAGCGCTACAGCTATTTTGGCGCTTTTCTTATAAAATATTTGAACGATTAAGATTGGTTCTATTCTAGTATTGAGTTTTAATTTTATATTATATTGGTTCAACATTCCAGTGTACACACACTTTTAAGCTTTTATGATTTACTAATTTTAGTTTGCGTGTTTTAATGCTCATTGCCTGGTAAAATCTCACATAAATTGAATGATTCAAAACAGTGAATAACCAAATGTTGATGCTATTATGGACCCACATATATGCATTTGCTTTGACTGTTAGCAGTTGTTGTTGTAACTACCTAATAGTTTAGAATGTATAACAACTAATGGTGTGATTTCAATGAAAAGGCTAAATAAATTCCACATTTATATTTTCCAAAAATATAAGTTATATTCGTTATACATACATACATATATATATATATATATATATAGTATACACTTCTATATTTATCTCTATCTATTCGTTTATCGTCCGTTTTCCCAGTTCCTGGGGTCGGACGTTAATGTTTAGAGCAGAGTTTTCTGTCCGGATGCCCTTCCTGACGTCAACCACCAAGTAAGTGGTGGGAACTTGTGAGACTACTGGACAATTTCACATTTAACCTAGTGCATGTTTTTGGACTGTGGGAGGAAACCGGAGTACCC
Organism: Hoplisoma paleatum; assembly: GCA_028565875.1. Taxonomy (NCBI): domain Eukaryota; kingdom Metazoa; phylum Chordata; class Actinopteri; order Siluriformes; family Callichthyidae; genus Hoplisoma; species Hoplisoma paleatum. The sequence goes on along the minus strand of JAOTRQ010000001.1, from coordinate 118,530 downwards.
GGAGGACACGGGGAGAACATGCAAACTCCGCACAGAAAGTCCCCAGCCCGACCCGGGGATCGAACCCGGGACTTCTTGCTGTGAGGCGACAGTGTTGAACCACTCAGCCGACGTGCCGCCTAATTATTATTAAGGACAGATAATGACTATGGTTCCTTTCAATTTATTTATTTATCTTAAATTTATATATGTGTGATCTTTTAACGACAAATAAAAAAAGAAAGAAAACCCCATTTGATAACTTGGTGAATAACAGCAGCACCCTTTGCTGTTTAAAATGAAATTCTAACAGAGATACCGATTTAAATCGTTCACATTCATTCTCAATCGTTATTGATTCCTGGATCGATTCCTGGTGCATAATTACATCCCATCATACTCATCATATAAGGTTAAAATATTCAAAAGTTTATATTAAACATCACTCGTGGACAATGTAGTATCTCCAATTGTTCATACCTGCACATCTTTGTGGATGGTTGCTGTGACGACTAACATAGTACTAACATAGCACACAGGAACAACTATACCTATAAATGATAAATGTTAAGTTAAATGAACCAATCCTGATAACAAATCTCACAAAGTGTGGAACACTGTGACGTTCTCCAAGTCCTATGAAAGTCTCCAACCCAGCAACTTGAGGAAAGAGTTTCTCATATTATTGTTCTTCTAAACACCTTAAAAATAAGCATAGAGCAAAAAATACACCCTAAGTGTTATCTATGGAATCTAAAACCTTTTTTAATTGTAACTATTAACTATAAACTACCTTCAGTATTCCCGTTTAAGTGTTCCTCTCTTTTAAATTTGATTTTAGCTGAACCGTGTTTTTTGAAGTGGTAAAGTACCGCAATCAGTTATTTCCAGCAGTTCTAGCTAGCAAAAATGATTCTTGAAATTCACAATATTCTTCTAAAAGAATATATTATCTGCCCTCATTATTATTTTATCCCCCTGTTCTTTTATAATGTTATATATTTTGTTTTAAAACCTGTTAAGTAAACAGTGGAACTTTACCTCAATAAAACTTCACAGCACTAAAACTCTCACGTTTCCTCTTATTTAGCAAAAATGATGCCCTTCATTAAAGGAAAATCTTTCCTTTTTTTGTTTTTTAAGAGAAAAAGTAAAAAGTATTTATGCGCTCAAAGCTTTGTGCGGCGGTGGTGGATTCACTCTGCGATCGGGTTTGTGGTTTGGGGGCAATTTTAACAGACAAGTCAAGTCAATTTTGTTGGTAGGACATTTTTCATGATGGACATCACAATGCAGCTTTCAAAGTTTAGGACAACCAGACCAAAAACACCTGTTGAGCAAGCCGGGGGCGATTGTGGCGAGGAAAAGTCCTAAAAATACAGAGCAAAACCTTGAGAGGAACCAAGACGAACAGAATTATGAACTGTGGAAAATGCAACAGCTATAAAGTCCACTCGAAAAGCCTAAAAGGTCACTGGCCGTTTCGTACGGGCTTACGTTCCCCTCTGCACAGGATCTTCTTGAAGGCCCTCCTGAAGTCGTGGTTGAAGACGGTGTAGATAATGGGGTTGAGTGAGCTGTTACAGTAGCCAAACCAGAAGAAGAACTTGAAGAGTTCAGTGGGAACGCAGCACGAATTGCACAGCGCCATTAAAATGTAGGTAAAGAAAAATGGAAACCAGCAAATGACAAACACGCCCACCACCACCGCCAGGACAAAAGTGAAGCGCTTCTCACGGTTCTGACGACCCCTCCAACGACTGTGTTCCACACTCTGTCCAGCCAGCTGCTTACCGGCTTCGTCCCCGGGTTTAATCTGGCTCGACTTGGTCTTTCTCCTGGTGTGTTTTCTTTCCGGATCAGGGACGTCCTGTTTGTGATCGGATGAGGACGAGTCTTCCATGTCAATGTCTTCGGCCTCATTCTCAAGCTTATCGTGGCACTGTCCATCTCCGTTCTGCTCCTTCATGGTTCCATCTTGCTTTTTGTTCTGACCCTCCTCTTTGGCTCCCCGTCCTCTGGTTCTGCTCTTGGCAATCTGATAGATGCGGATGTAAACGAGCACCATGATGACGCAGGGCAGGAAGAAGGAGCCGATGCAGGATGAGATGATGTACCACTTGTCCTCGTTGATCTTGCACACTGGACGCCCCTCCTCATGCTCGCCTTTCTTCTCCAGACTGATCAAGGGTGGGAAGGAGATGACGGCTGCAATCACCCAGACCACCAGAATGATACGTTTGATCCGCCGTGGCGTACGTTTCAGATTGTACTCCACGGCCCGCGTGACAGACCAATAGCGATCCAGGCTGATGGCACACAAGTGGGCAATGGAGGAGGTGCAGAACAGGACGTCCAGCGCCAGGTACACCTCGCACCATACCGGCCCAAAGTACCAGTACCCCATCAGCTCATTGGCCAGCGAGAATGGCATGACCAACGTGGCCACCAAAATGTCAGCGGAGGCTAAAGACACCAGGAAGAGGTTCTGAGGAGCTTTCAAAGCCCGTCCAGTGAACACCGCTATCACCACCAGGACGTTTCCGAATATGGTCAGCAGGATGAGCAGGACCACTGGGACCACCAGGAACATCTGTGCCGGGTAGGATGAGGCACTGCTGCTCCCGCTGGGACCATCGGTCATGTTTAGGCACCCCAAACCCCCCATAGTCACAGAGTGAAATCTCCTACAGGCTGGAGCACAAGTGTTAGATTTAATCCTGATCGGATTGAGAACAAGTTTCTCATCATGGAGTTTGGAGCAGGATGTTTTTTACACGACCGGGTCGACATTTTAGTCCTGAAAGAACAAAACAAAACAAAACAATTCCTTAAACTAGCTCACACAAACACTAGCACCATCTATGTAATCAATAAACTTTTGGGGTGTAATGATTGAACTAAAATCGATACAAATCTAATCGATTGATTTTATTATTATATATTTATTACCTGCAGGGATCACTGACACAATCACTTTATTTCAAAATATTTCCTTTTTGTCTTTATAGTCAAAAGAATCTTTAAGTTAATAAAATGTTTTGTCTTTAATTTCATGTTGTGAAGCCAGTATCCTGAACTGTATTGCATCATGGGTAGAGTTTGTCGTTAGGCTACTAATAAATTAGTTTATTTAAACCCACCAGTTTAAACATCTAAGAGGCCTGTTGTAGACAACAATTTTTCTACTTAACTCCATTATGTTTTACATTTTGTTTACATTCATGACACAAATGCAAGTAAATTAGACAATTTTACCAGGTGCCCTGGTTTCCTCCCACAGACCAAAAACATGCAGTTAAATGAATTATACAAATTGATCAACATCTGTGTAAGATAAACTTCATCGATCTGGAGTAAATCTGGAGTAACTATCAGTCATGAATGTAAACAAAGTGTAAAACAATAAATTAAACTCATCGACTCATTTTGAACAATTTGAAACTATGATTCCTATAAGATGAATCATTATTCAGTTTAAACAGCAGAGGGTGCTAACTCTCTTTTTATATTCATTGTTTGGATGTTTAAAGATAAAAACATTTGTAATAGTTTAGTAAAATAAAAATTAGGAAATAAAAAGAATTGAGTAAAGCGCATCGTTTTGCTAAAATAATCCGAGACTTTCTGTCTGGAGTTTGTATGTTCACCATTGGTCTGTGTGGGTTTACACCCGATGCTCCGAGTGAACTCCCACAGTCCAAAAAATAACATTTTGAATCAAACATTTACTGTTAAAATGATAAACAAAGATTAAAGAAATAAATGTAGTTTACTTTAACGTCAAATTTTACATTGAAAATAATTGAACCCCCTGTTTAAGTAGCACATTTGCATCAATTCATCCAAAAATCACTTCTCACCTTATTTATCCACCAAATAACGCCGAAGAAAAGTCGTCCGTCCGTCCATCTCTCTCTCTCTCTCTCTCTCTCTCTCTCTCTCTCTCTCTCTCTCTCTCTCTATAAATCTTCGTTATATAAAAGTCTTTCTGACAAACAAAACTTCAGCTCTCTTATTAGCAGCTTCCGGACGGATTTTCTTGTTAATTCTTGAGCATTAACACCTTTTATAAAACATTAAAAAGAAGCCGCGCGCTGAGGATTTCCGTCTCTACCGGTACTGCTGCGTGTGCGCGCATTAGAGCTTCACTCCGGCTTTTCTGCGCGTCCCCGCTACAGATCCCCAACGCCAGAACAGGTGGATTCCGGCAGATCCCGCCTCACCACACCGATTGGATAATGACTTTAATTTAGGAGCCAATAGCCAATCGTAGAATCGTGTTTATTCCTGACCTGTACGGCATGAAGGCGGGACTTGTCGCTAAGTAACAAGCACTTGTACATTTTTTTGGACTGTTGGAGGAAGCCGGAACATCCGGAGTAAACCTAGCGGAGAACCTGCAAACATCACATATTAAAAACTCGGACTGACACAGTAGGAGTGGTTCAGGTTCAGCTACTGGGATATTTTATTACTAATTAAACCCTGATTCTTTATTTATGACAAGTATTGCAAAGAAACAAATGGTAATAATTCAGGAACTTTTACAGTAAAACTGTAAAAACATTTACATGTATGTAAATTTACATGTATGTAAATGTAAAAGTAGGAATGTGAACATTTGTAGTTGAATTATAAACTTTTAACGTGCTATCATATTAGGTTTATAATACATTTAAACTATTAAAAAATCTATTGTAAAACTGAGAAATGTAAATTGGTCACGTGGTGTAGTGCAACTATAAAAGTTTATGGTACATATTTCCCGGGTTGTTTAATTCTATTGTAATTAATTTCATTCAAGTGCTATGATCAGTAATGGTCAGCAGAGAGCGCCAAACACACACACACGCACATTTGTAAGACGTTTAGCATCGACCCAAATAGTCTTTATTGGACAAAACGTCCATTGCAGGAAAATCCTGTTTCTAGTCCAGTACAAGGACCCTGGTGTACCCACTAGCGCCCCCAACAGTACTTACATCTGTAGTACCACTGATACGTCCTCTGCATGCAGGAATTAATAATTTGCCTCGTTTGAACTTTGTAACTTAAATAAACAGCGACACCTGCTGGTAACTCTTTATATCTCGTGTTTTTATGTGTCTTGTATGTGAGGTGTGCAGATTTTTGAAGCAGCATTCAGCCAAAAATATCTCATAGAAGGCATTTATTTTCCACATAACATTAATAATAATTCCATCATCTCGACAGCTAACTTGTACTCTTACACAAAAAGTCAAAATGTATACTTTAATCTTGTTGAAGCGTTTGTACAAAACTGGGAATGCGATGTCTGACATTATCAGCAAGCGAAACAAAAAAAGCCCTTTTTACACATTTTTTGTAGATCTGTATGTGCAGCACTGACGTGGGTCAGAGTCTGTAATTCTGCATCTCTCTAACAGCAGTGATGTTTGTGTGGTTAAAGAGGTCCAGGAGTAATATGGTCCATTACAAGGCCAGACACACTGCTGTTCGACAGAAACTTCTTCAGATCGAACAGAACACAATATTATATGAAAAAAATGATTAACAGCATAGACACCACGTGTAAAAAATAGCTCAATATTAAAGACGAAAAAGAGTTGAATGTACAATCACTTGATATTTATAATAATAAAGATAAATTCATAAAAAAAACAGAAAAAGACAAAAAAATAAGGATTTCATGAGTTCAATACTTAAAAGAAAGTAAAACCACAAATAGCAGATAGATGTGATGACCATCGGTGATTTCAAAATTGCTGTTTGTAGGCTAGCTTAATAAGAGACGCAAATAAAATAACATGGTTTCAAACAATCAAACCATACAGATCATCCCACACCGTGCCCGCGATCGATATCTGAAGAGGACGAGCATAAATTATTACAAAGTGCATCAAAGTCCAACATCAGGCCCCCCAAATATAGTGGAATTTACAAGATATCATTCTGAGTGCAGATGTGTTACACATTCAACCAATAAAAACAGAAGCAGAAGAGAAATAATTCTATGCAAGTCATGCTAGTCTTAATGCTGATCCTGTCCATACGGATCATTAGAACACAGACTTTGGGCAGATTAAACAAATCACATGAAACCAATATCTGAACGTGTGTGGTTAGAGAAGGACAGAACACATTCAACATGTTCATCCAAACGTCCTGAATGTCAACATACAGGGTACGATATGTCAAAAGTGTAAACATGCGAGCTGAAACGTTTGCTTTTGCATGTGACCTGAAGGAACAAAGATACATTAAAAGATGTGAATGTGATGAGGGCAGGGGTTTAAAATCCTGACGTGAACATTTATGAAATGATCAAATTCTTTAGATAACTGATCTAATTCGAGGGCGTCATTATGGGGGTTACCCCATAAAAATTCGACACTTTCTGTGGCTGTGTGAGATACCTACACTAAACTGCACAGTAGCTGTGCGCCTCCACTGCAATGGACTGGCATCCCATGCAGGGCGTTACTGTGAACCTACTGCAAAAGCAGAATGGGAAACAGCACCCCTATGAGTAAATTAGTTTGTGATGTGATCACGCTCTAAATAACAAATAAAAAAATTAAATATTCACAGAATAATGACGATAAAAATGGGCATAAAAAATTCCAGCAAGCGCCAATATAATTTCAACTAAACAAACGGGTGCCCGAAGTTCTGCCTTCTATAAACACTACAAGATTTGGCACGTTGTTCGGTTTCAATGCTGTAATGTCGGATTATATTTTGTTAGAATGGAAAAAAATAAATTTAAGTTTGAAAAAAAAGTTTGTTGTTCAAACTGTAACACATTTAGTCATTAACATTTTAAATAAAGTTTCACAATTGTTCTGATACTGATACATCTATTCAAATCTGACTGCTTTTTTATTCAGAATTGTACTAGTGCTTGTTTGTGATGGTTTTTAATTTTTTGTTAAGTACTGTCATAATTAAACGGATGTTGAAACCCAGAAACAATAAATCGGACTAAAACGATTCTCAAAAAAAAAATACATGTCTAATAATACATTACAAAATTGTCCAAAAAATGATTTAATAAATTATCGTAAAATCATCATCCGGTACGAAACACTTTGGAGTAACTAAAAAAACAACCACCAGGCAAACATGCTGGATAGGCACAATTTAATTGTGAATATATATTTCTATTTATAATATGTATATAAAAATGCTTAGAAGAATTCTGTTCCCCAACAAGCTCTGTACAAGAGCAAATCCATTGGACGGTATGGAAAAAGGAAATCACCAAGATGTCAAAAGCAGGAGAATAAACGTTATGGCAGCACAAACAAAAAGAAAAAGAATGAATACTACCATTTGAGATTTTGCATACAATTATTCATTTCTGCTTTTAAATCAGTTGGCAATGCCAGCTGAACTTTTTTTGTTCTTACGCTTGCGTGTAGACAAAAAGAGCACAGACTCCCAAACAGGCTCGAGATCAAACTCATCACCGTGATTTGGCTTAGGCTAACACCTCGAAGGAATTTCAAATTCACCATGAAAGAATCGGCTGTGTGCATGTATGTGCATGTGTGTATAATTTGATTTGAACTCCAACAAATCCAGCTCGGATCTTCTCTCGTTGTGATGTGACCGATGGTTCCTGTCCGTGTGTCATTTCGGTTTGCGGTGCGAGCTGTGGTATCAGACCATGGAACGGTACGGTCCCTGCATCTTCAGGAACTGGATGATGAAAGAGGGGCCGCCGTTGACGATCTGTGGCGGTAGCTGCGTCAGCGGGCAGTTCTCGATGCTCATGATGGACAGCTTGCTGCACAGTGCCAGCTCAAAGGGCAGACTGTGTAGGTTGGGGTTGTCGTTCAGGTAGAGCTCCTCCAGGTTCTCCAACGTTCCTGTAACAGCAGCCATGATACAGATAAACAATTAAATTCAGATATTTTGCGCAGTTTTTTAAAAACTTTTTTTGGTTTGATCAAAATCAGCCGTTCGTTATTTCTATTCTCATACTAATTTTAGTTCATACACACATAAACTAAAATTAAAAAACATGTAGGACCATTTCTTTATCTATCTGTCTATCTACAAAAAGAAAAGCTGTGTATCTGAGTTGGTCTCAAACGTGTGTGTGTGTGTGTGTGTGTGTGTGTGTGTGTGTACCAATTTCTTCAGGCAGGTGTTGCAGGAGATTCTCTCCACAGCCCATGTGGGTCAGGTTAGTCAGGTGACCGATCCCTCTTGGTAATGTTGTCAACTGATTATTAGTCAACACCAGTTTCTAAAAATCAAAAAGAAATCAAATCGGAGATTAAAACAGAAAAAAAGTCAAAATGTACAATTTGTGTTTAATGATTCAGGATTTTTTAATTCAATAACATCCCCTGACAGGGTTTCTAGAGCGCCCACAAATTGATACCGGCTCAATTCCAAAACAAATGCCAAGTATTAAAAAGAAATCTCACTGATGAGCCTCAATCTGTAAATAAATTAAACTGGTACTCATTTATAACAACAAGTTAGTAAATGTTATGTTTTTAATAATACAACTAACTCTGTGGATCTTTTAAAATAACTATAGCTATAACACAACGCCTCATGTTCAGGATTAATATGTTATTCCTTTAAATTTCACACAATTCTGTGCAACTGATGAAAATTGTAAAAAAAAGGTCAAATGTCAGGGTACCTGCAGATTTTTCAGATAAGCGATCTCATTGGGAAGAGATTCCAGCTTGTTCTCTTCAAGGTCAAGTTCACGTAGCTTCCGCAGGTTTCCGATTCCCTGAGGCAACTTTTTCAGGAGATTATTAGATAAGATGAGGATCTACAAATAAAAATAAACAACAGCATGATGAGCAATGATCAAATATAACAATACTGGAGAAAATAAAAACTTTTGTATGGAGGTTTATTGTTTTTAATCATTGTACTGTACCTCAAGAGACCCAAGACCACAGATGTCTTCTGGGATTTTAGTTAACTGGTTAGTGGCAAGGTTTAGCTCTACCATGCTGGTCCATGTCCCAAAATCCAGTGGCAGTGACGTCAACTGGTTGTCCTAAATAAAAAAAAAATTAAACTGATGTGCTCACCTCCACACTCTTATAATATATGCAGCTTTTACATGTCCACAAACTTAACACGATCAAGTGTGTTTATTTATTAAGTTCTTAACATGTTATTTAATGAAAGGAATATGTATTATGTATCTGTCTTTGTATTTTGGTCCATTTTATAGATTGTTTGATAGATAATATTGTTGTAATAAGTCACCTTCATGTTGAGCTTCCCGAGAACCCTGGCACGTGAAAAGATGCCAAAAGGAATCTTGTTAATACGATTGTGCTCCATGTTCAGTGAATAGATGGTGCAGAACTGTGATGGGCCGCCCACCGGATACGACTGAAAACAGTTACGCGCCAGCGTCAAACTCGTCAGATTTACCAAACATGAAAGCAGACCCTGCGGACACACAGCAGATAAAAATAAATCACTCGACATTATTAAAATCAATTACAAATTATTGAATTTTAAATACACAGACACACAAATCTCACAACTCTCAGCTTTTCAGTTGTTTGATGGATTTTAATGTTGTGTACATTTCAGTTACATTCATGACAGATGAACTGTCTCCATTCAATAACAAGTTTATGCCAACCTGGAATACTCAATCCACCAAAAAATACCCATCCCCAAACCAATAAAAATATCCGTAAAAGTTGCTAGTAGAAGTAGAATACTACTGATGTAGACACAAACACAGACGGTACAGATTCTATTAACCGACCACTACATCAGGAGGTGACACTAGTGTTTGCTTACCTCAGGGAGCACGGAGATGTTGTTGTTCTCCAGGTTTAGCTCTTCCAGCTCTCTGCACTCTGCTAGTGATCGAGGGATAGCCGACAGCCTATTGTACCGCAGACCCAGACGGTTTATACTCGAAAGATTTCCTAAAGTAAAACAAAAAACAAAAAGAGAAAGTAAAAGAGATTAGTGACGTTCAAGCCCTGCAAGTAACATCAAACAGGCAAAGTAATAAACTGCTGTTTCAATTCAATATAAATGTTAAATGTCTAAAGGTTCGTCGTTACATCTTTACTGTACATATTAGATTTAGGATCAGTGATGCCCAAACTTGTGAAACACTGCGGCTTTCCAGCGGACTTGTTGCTCTGCGTAAATGGGACAGTGTAGCCTAGTTGGTAGAGCGTTGGGCTGGGAACCCAAAGGTTGGGGGTTCAAATCCAGGCACTGCTAAACACTGCTATACTCCGCTACACTGCTGGGTCCTTGAGCAAGACCCTTAACCCAGTCTGGGGTCCAGGGGCGCCGTACGTTGGCTGACCCTGCGCTCTGACCCCCAACTTCCAGACAAGTTGGGATATGCGAAGAGAAA
>JAOTRQ010000001.1:72022-103766 GCA_028565875.1 Hoplisoma paleatum | reverse complement strand
TCAACACAATAATCATGTTCATATCAACACAATAATCATGTTCATATCAACACAATAATCATGTTCATATCAACACAATAATCATGTTCATATCAACACACTAACCATGTTCATATCAACACAAAAGACACGTTTATTTACACACTAAACATCTTTAAAACATATAAACACTCCAGCCTGGTTCCAGACACTTTCTGCTCAATTTAAATGTAAATTTACTCAAAATAAATACAAAATTGCACAAGATTTAACTTTTAAAATATAAAAAAGTGACAAAAGTCTATATACATTACAATATAAACAGTAAAATAAATAATAATGAACCTATTTTGTCCTTAAAATTCTAAAGTAATATAGAATTAGTATAAAATGAGTATAAAATGCATAATAAATTATAAACTGTCACCAGATAGAAAATATTTGTGATAACTGTGAAAAATTATAATTTCTAATTCCACATTTATAATAATTTCAGTAATTATGACAGCCCTGTATTATTATGTTATATATATATATACACACATTATGCAGATTATGCCGGAAGGTTCCGGCTCTCGAACTGGAAACCAGATCACATAAGAAAAAGCAGCAGATACGAGGTGGAAATAAAAGCTACAAGTCCGGCGGTAAATTCTCATGTCATGGCAAAGCTGTGAGATCAGATTGAGGGAAGGTGCTGATGTAAAAGTCGGGGGGTTGGCGGAGGCTTAACGGGCGTTCGGGAGTTGGCGTTCCCTAAACTGTTTCCCGACTGCACTTCCTATATTAGTGTGATTTATTTCTCCCGCTTCAGTAACTGTAATGTTCTGACTTTATTGATCCTATTGATCCCGGGACACGAAGGACTTATTATTATTATTAATAATGAATAGGGCTCAATGTCGGGCCCCTCTGACCCAGAGACCCGGGACAACACACTCGGCTAATAACGTAACACTTAAATAATTTTGTGCATTTGTGACTTAATGTCATTGTAAGCAAGTATAATGATGATGAGGCGGCACGGTAGATTTAAGTGGTCATCACGGTCGCCTCACAGCAAGAAGTCCCAGGTTCCATCGACCTGGGGGTTCTCCCCTCATACGTACAGGCTTTCCTCCCACAACCCAAAAACATGCACCAGGTTGATCTGATTGGGAGAAGTAGATAGTAGATAGTTTACACCGTTCCACAGATGCACTATGAGGGTTCGAGAAAGATCTGCAACCTACTCGGTTAAAACAACGACGAGAGACTCTGGGGGAGGGGGGGCGATAACGGTCTGGAGAGTAACCGAGGGTAACGGGTATGAGCAGAAACAGGCTTTTATTTTCATATTTTCCTTTAGATCCGTTGTCCTGTCTCACCGACGGTAACAGAAATGAAATCTTTCCCGTCTCTTAATCCCGATCGTGTCCTGGATTTAAAACCAAAGCAAAACAAATAATCGGCGGTGACTGAATTAGGACCCCTAAATCTAAGAGATTAAACCCCCCACCAGCTGCCCGATAAATCCTGAGCGAAAGGTGTCGATGGCATCACATAACCAAACACTGGCACACACACGACACCACTCGCACCATGACAAGGATTCAAGCGCCCAAATCATATTAGAATGTATTCATGCAATCATCCTACAGTCACAGCGAGGATCCTTTATTCCCGACGGACTCGTTTCTCTCCAGGGAACAGCCCACGTGACGGACGACTACGGAAGCGGTTGGCTTCTAACGTAAACGGGTTCTGACACGGGTGCACGATGGGTGGCGTGTATCACGAGGAATGAAGCGATGGGACCCGGTGCGCTCTCCTGAGACGCCCACCACAGGCGTAAAACCGGCGGCATAACACGGAACGAGCAGCTGTCAGGAACAAAAAAAACATCCCAGACGAGAGTCTGTTTTGCTCAAATCCCTGGAACAATACTCCAGCCAGCGCCCACAATGCACCACTCATGCCAAGACTCTGTCAGCAGCTGGACCTTCATTCCCAGCTGTGAAAACCCTCATATCAACAAGTGCGGCATCGGGATAGTGGCTCGCTCCACACAGATTATCCACAGGAATCAGATTATGGTGCTAATCCGAGCTAATAAATTAAATGGTTAAATATAATTTAGTGTTTAGAGTAAATCACAGAAAGGGGCGAGTGTTACATGTACATCCTGTGTACAGGTCTGTGGACGCTGCAAAACATAATCATGAAGTTCTTTGCACATAATTCCTCTCGCACAAAGTGATAATACTTGTTTAATCCTCGCCGGTTGAAGCTGCTTCTATGATAATAAGCTGTTGCCGGTACCGCTCCATCTGACCCGTGTTTATACTGAGATACACTGAGAACCGAAATACAGACGCGCTGTTCAAGCTCAGATATTCGAACCCGAGTCGGATCCGAGAAGAGCAAGAAGAAGAAGAAGAGGAGACACATGGACTTACTTTAAAAAGAAATGTAATATTTAAAGTAAAATAAATAATAATAAAGAAACAATTATCAGTTTATCGTTACTTATCATGAATGGACCGTATGCTCGAGTGACCCGGGGGGTTCCGGGCTCTCGCGTTTCGGACGGGGCGTTGTGATTGCCACTCGACCCTTCTCGACCAGCGCTGGGGCCATACGAGTCCACCAAGAAGGAACCGGAGATGACCAGACCGGGAGCAGGATGGTACCGAGGGGGGTGCAGGGGCGGCGGGGGTTAAATTCAGGGGGGTAAAGTTCATTATCTAATTTCATTTCATGCTTGACTGATGAGTCGAGAAGGTTTAACTACTCACAGTATCTCTACGTTTAATTATTAAAATAATTTAATTATCAAAATGTGATTAAGAATCAACAAGCGGAATGTATCATATTATAGTTTTTATTATAATTATTCATTAGCTAGAAAGTTTTAACAGCTCGAAATATTAATTATAATGATTTTCACATGAGCACACGGTTCATGATTCTCAATTATTTTATATAATCAAATGTACTTATTATATTATTTTCTTTGATATATTTACTGATATGTTTTCAGAATCATCACACACACACACACACACACACACACACACACACACTCTCTCTCTCTCTCTCTCGAACCCGAACACCCCTAAAAAAAACCCAGATCCTTAAAAGAACTTTAGTATAAAAGCAATCAAACGATTAACAAAATTATTTCATAAAACTCAAAAATTCTAAAGAATTCTATTTATATTTACAATTCAGATAAAATATGCTACATTTAATGATAATAAAATAATAATTAAAATTCTGCTTAATCAGTTTAACATGTTTTAGAATTGTATAAATTTGTAGTCATTATAATGAATATTTTTATCATCATTTCCCATTAAAATGTTAAAATTATTAATAACAATGAAATGAAATTATTGTACTTATTATTGCTCGAGTTAGTATGAATTATTATTATATGTATGTTAGTATATAATAGTATGTATTATTATTATAATTATTACTCTGAGTTATTATTAAATGTATTAATGTTCTCAATCATTAAACATTCTCTAGTCACAATTTATATATATTTATTATTATTATTATGTTAATACATTATTACAACTGAATTATTTACGTTGTTATAGTTACTAGGTATTAATAACATCATTATTACTATTTTATACTGCTTCATATAATTAACAATTCTTTAATAAAACTATTTTTTATGTAACAAAAATAATATTTGTATTAGAATCGTGACTGTACGAATCCATTACATGAAAAACAATCCAACAAACAAACGACAGTAACGACAATCTGCACCGTTTTATAATCCGATTTCATCTCAAATCGTTTTGATTAGAATTTATGTTAAAATAAATCAAATTATTTATAAATAAATAAGCTATATGAATGATTTGAAATGAATATAATTATTATAACTATCTCATGTATTTTAATGGTGAAACAGCTTTGGTAAAATTAAAAAGTTATTTATTTGAATAAAGTAAACACAGCGTGCACGCATGTTTATGTTTCCTGTGATATTTAATTGAATTATATATTTTTGTACATTTTCTCAAGATGCTTTACTAATTACATGTCTGATGTCAGCGACTATAATTCGCTTCCTGTTCTGAAACGAGTTGCTGGATGTGTGGAAGCGGATCCATGTGAACACAAGAGTGTGAAATTCATTTTCACAGAAACATCCATCATCCAGATGGTTACAAACACACAGACGGGTTCCTGACCGGCGTTTCTACACACGGACGAAGGTAATACATTTAGACAGCGAGGGCGTACCTATGGAGGTCCTGGTACGAGGCGGCCGAGGCGGTGGTGGCGGATGTGAGGACGCCCAGCTGTTTGTTCTGCCCATTCTGGAAGGCGCTCTTGTCCCAGGCCTGTTTCATGCTAGAGAACGACGTTCCACCTGCGGAGGGAGAGACTCGGGAGTGAAGACTCGGGAGAAGCCTCGCTGAGGTTCCCTATATGGCGAGCAGGAGGGACGGATTTCTGTCGGCTCCCCCGTCTGTGCTAAACGTGGAACGCTCTCGCTTTCACGCTTTCTGCTGCTCTCGTCCGGGACTTCGGAAGAAAAACAAACGGAGCAAAAGGGACGCCGGGAGCCTTCACGGGGGGGCGCTGCTGAAATTGGAACAACGACTATGAGGAAATGACCGGGAGAAGGAGTTGAAAGCTTTCTGACCAATTGGGAAATCAAAAGGGGGGCCGAGGTGGGGTTGGGTGGGGTGCTTGAGGTCCTGCACCCCTCCTCTTTTGCTTTACATTCCGGCTGGGGGTTCGTTCACTTTTGTTCATGTTCAATGTCGACTGACTGACGGACTTTCAAGTAAGTTGGAGGAACAAAAATGAGAAATTATGCAGCAAAATTACTGCTAAAGTTCTGAAATAATCTCACCCATAAAAAATCGTTTCTTTTTCCCATTTTAACCCAAAATTGGAGAAAATTATTTTGATTTTGTACAGTTTTGGTTCAATCGACACACATTATGTTCTTGAACCGTTGGCACAATCAGGTCCCACTGCAGTTTACAAAAAGCCTTCAAACAAAATGATGTTTCACATTCAAGTTTCTCTGATTTTCACAGCGACTAATTCATTTGCAATTATTATTATTATGTCACGTTTGCATGTTCGGGCCCTTCGTTTTTTTCCACACAATCCAAAAAACATGAACGTAAGGCAAATTGAACGATACTTAATTGTCCATAAGTGTGTTTTACGTGATGATAGACGATAGTCTACCGTCATTAATGTCACCAAGAGTGTAAAAACACTAAAACAATTAATAAATAATAAATAATTAACTCCTAATTATTTCAACTCCAGGGTTTATGAAATGTGCACAAAAGCAACTGACAGTCAAGTAACTACTTTCCCCCCAAAGCTGAAATATGGAGTACCCATAATGACGAGTTAATGTGGTGGTGAAAGGAAAAACATTAGAGGCCTCCGTCAAAGTCCGACAACCACAATCTGGGGTTAGAACTAGGGACCTTCTGATTACTAGTCCAGCACCTCAACAACCAGGCTCCTGTACTAAACACCAGGTAAATCAGGTGTGTTGATAACAGCAACGTTCAGGATCCGTCTCATCTTAAACGTACACACACACACACACACACACACACACACATGTGTAACGGAAAACCGCTCATGCTCCTGATCATGGGGACCGGGCCAAAACGAACTCGATCACTTAGTACATCAACACACCGTCTGCATAAATGACACCTGATGAATTTCTCCGCTGACAAGCGCAGCATGTGAGCGCGGCGGCGGACCACAATCCTCGTGTATTTTTGGCCCCGGGGAAAGAAAAAAAAAAACACAAGCAGCACGAGAATCAAAGATGTCGTCCTGAGAGAACATCAGCCCTCATTAACAGTCTCAACGTCTCTCAAATGTTTGATTTTACACATCAGATCCTGGCCCGAGATGGACACAGCTAACAGGAAACGTTCCCACAACTTTCAGTAAAGTTCTGTAAAGGTGCACAAATGTTACAAGCAATCGTTCCAGCCGCAACGTTAGTAGAACGTTCCTTAAATGTTACTCAACCTCGATCAAATTCCAACAAGGTTAGTCTGTAATGTTTACTTAAGTGTGACATTATATGAACGTTCTTCTAACTTTTGTAAACTAATTATTCAAAAATAATCGAATAGCATTGAAGGAACGTTCTATGTACTAATAAAACATTACGATTTATATTAGTATTAAAGTCCAGTTCTAGGCTTTGTCGGTCCCAAACCTTGGATAGTTGCTCTAAATCAGTTCATCGACCCCTAAATACAGTCCAAAAAGTGTAAAATGTACACCGCTAATGTGCAAGGATAAATCGTCGTTTTAATTTTGCTTTGTCAGGAGAGGAATCTGTCCGTCTCGGACACTTTCACGCCCCCTCTAGACCTGGACAAAATCCCGCCGGCGCCCCTTTGAAGGAGATCATTTTTCCCCCGAATACGGTCCGAGTGCAGCTGGGAACGTCACTCATCGAAGGAATCCTGCCTAAACCACTGAGTTTTAACACACACACACACACATACACACACACACCTGCTGGGTGGTTCAGTAATCCAGAAATGCTCATAAAAACACAACGAGTCTCTTTATCTGGAGTTTCACACAGATGATTCGTTGTAAACAGTGCACTTTCGTGTTCGTACGTGCAGGTTACCTTCAGCAGCACTGACGCTTTAAAGCAAAACAAAAAGGGTTCTGGGTTCAATTCCCAGATAAAGAGTTCTAACTACAGGCACTCCGGTTTTCATCCCACAGTCCAAAACGTACGTTTGCTTACCTTACGTTGTATTAAAAATACAAAATTGTGATGTGATGAATTGTGTGTAATGAATAAATGAAAGTATAAAACGTGAAACTAAAATCCTAATAAACTAATAAATGTTGTTGTTTTTAGGAATTCGATGTGTTTTATCATCTGGGAATGTATAACAGTAGAGCTGCTCAGCCAAATGTGCCTGAATGAGTTAATGTTATTATCACTTTATTGTTAAATGTTGCTGTTTATTTTAGCTTCCACTTATCAAATCAAAAATAAACAGTAAAACAATCAGAATTGTTAATTATTGATTATTGTTAATTTGACTGATTAATGTTGTGTCCGGATTAAAAGCTGTTGCAGGGTTGTGATTTCTCTTCAGGGATGAAAGATGCACACTTCACATGAGCTCATAAAACCGGACACGAAACAACTGCTTGTAAATGCCTACCAGTCTTTTTTAGTCACGAGAGGTTAGGCCAACACCGGCCGTGAAGAATTTACAAGTACAGGAGAATAAAATAAAGATTTCACCAGCATCACAAACACCAACACGAGTGGAAAAGTTTACACACCACCACGAGATCAAAACTGTGATGGACTTGATCTGAAGATCCCAAAACGAGTTCTGTAAACAATCTAACAAGGTAATAAAAAAAAGAGACCTTACAAGAAACCAAAAGTATGTGGACGCCTGACCGCTCTGGTGTTTTCACAGAATTCATTCCCGGTGACCCTTCTTCAGGACGGTAGATTAAGCAGGTAAAACTCTCACCTTTAAGCAAGGAAGTCCTGGGTTTACTATCTCATTCTTCTTGGTAGGCGTGTGTGCATGTTCTCCCCCGTGCCTGGCTGGCTTTCCTCCGGGTACTCCGGTTTCCACAGTGTACCAGTGATACCAAACTGACGTGTTTGGGTTAATCGTGCTCGCCCATGTTTACATAAACAATGCGTGAAATCGGAGTGTAAAGCTTAACATTAGTAAATTCCTCACAGATAAAACAAACAAAAGCAAACAAACAAACTGGAAAGTATTTTTACAAACCGAGGAAATCTGGAGTGTTTTCCAGGAGGTCCCAGACCACTAGAAATGATTATTGTGTAAGTTATAAACATTCTGAAGATCATTGTGTATGTATTTATGTATCTATAAATGTGAAACCCCCCTCCCCCCTCAAAACAACAACAAAACAATGTGTAAATAATAACATACAGGGTTTGTGATACTGATCTATTAAACACACTTCTGTGTTCTAAACATAAATAAAAAGGAAACACATAAATAACAACAATAAACACATAAAAAGTACAAACAAAAAAAACATAAAACACGACTAATCAAAGTAGATGCTTTAAAAAATTGAAATGTTCGTTATAAGTGATGTAAATTAATTAATTAATTTTAGGTAAACAAACAAAAGTATTAACTAAATTTTAACTATTAATTAAAAGTGGACGACAACAACAACAACAACAAAGTACCAAACAAAAAAAACATCACCGAGAGATTTAACACACACTAATGTTTACAAATAATTCAGTAAATAAACCATTTATACAGAATTAATCCAGATAAAATCTGTAATTTGACGACGGCGGCGTTTAGTACCGAGTGAGCAGCATTAGCAGTTAGCATTAGCATTTACATTTATAGTTAAATAAAGTTTATAATGACCCAATATTAACTTTTAAAAACATGATGTATTTTATATGTTTACACAATTTCCCACCACAAACACGAACATTGTAGTTTATTTAAGTTGAATTTACCTGAGTTTCCTCTCGTCGTGTCCTACTTGGCGCGAAATATGGGACGTGTCCCAAATCGTTCCCTTCACTTAGTGCTCACTTCAGAATAAACGGTGGTCGTGATTTGGAACACAACCAGCAGATTGACTCTGTAACTGAGACTTTTCATGACACTTGTGTACATTTAAAACGACAGAAAGTCACCTAAATGTGTTATTATCTTATTATAATCTGTAAGATTAACGTCAAATGACTATTAAAAACATATTGCATGTTAGCATGTTTACATTTTCAGTACATTAAAACTCAACAGCAATCAAGAGTTAAGGGCCTTTCACTCAGGGGCCCGAACAGTGGTAACGTGTTGTCGTGGTAGTGGGGCTTGAACCGGAAACCTTAAAACACTAAACTAAACCCTCATTGTTCCACTGTTGCTCTTACACTGATATAATAATAGCCATTATGTAAAAGCACATAAAAATGCACCTGTTCCAACATTTAAATATATTTAATAATTATATTAACATCTGGTCACATAAACCATATAAATTTAAAACTAAAATACGTTTGAATAAGAGAGCACAGGTCCAAAAAAAAGGATTCCCAATGATTTTTTCATCAAGTTCAGACTGCAAGAAGCTCAGAAGTGACACGTGTTCATTTTTTGAGGCCGTTTTTGAGTCGGTTGGCTCCCGAGGAACGCGGGTTCTGGAATGTTCTGCTGAGCTGTACACAGGTTTTACTGTGTAAGGACGGCATCTGTTCTCTCAGCAAGCACACCTCATTAAACTGCCAGCTTTTATTGACACCCTAACGCTGACCCAAGAGAGCGCAGGGCAAGGGCAGCGACAGAGCGCTACCGCCGAGGGGTCCCGACTCGGCACCTGTTGGACAACAAATTTACTTGTACAGAAGGCAACAGTTTAAAAAAAGGGGGCAGATTTATGTCCTCGGGGGTGAATATATATCGAGCTAATGGGAGACTGTGAGGTCGCTGTTACTCATCTTTCACCCATGGCATATATAGACATCATCACATCTCGTAACTACCAGAAGCAATCAGAGGAAAACGCAGCACATGCAGCGTTTAACCACATCTCGGATGTTTGCTCTCGCTTGCATAGTGATAACAAAACCACACACCCCCACCCCACCCCCGACATGATCTTGTGCCTTTTAACATGCCTAGTAAACACTGTTAAGTGTGTCAGACCTACATCACATGAAGCTCAGAACAATATTAGAATCAACACACAAGTTTTACTCACATGCCGTACACGATGTTATGACATCACAAATCATAACAGGATTGTTTCAATCCAACACGGGTGCGTCCAATAATAAGTCAAACATTTCGTTTTTGAAGAGAGTTCACATCCTGGACTTGATACGACCCGATTTGATCACTTCTGAGCTTTTGTTTGTATTGTGTTCTGACAGCGACACCTAGCGGCGATCAGAAAAAAACGTGCTGAAGAGTCAAATGTATTTGAACTTTATTTTCAGTAACAAAACGTGAACACTTAATATTGAGATTAGACGAAATTATTTAAAGCGTGAAGCTCGAAACAATCCTAAACAATGCCAAAAACAAACAAATAAACAGATCATTTAACTACAAAAGAGATGCACATTCTAAACAGATGCATTGCAAATAAAATGGAGGGTTAAGTTTGAAAGACTTTGTGATGACGGCAAACACGTTTGCTTATATATTAATGCGTCACCTAGAAATAGTGTCGATCTGAAATGATATTAAAAGACGAACGTGCTTTTCTTCAGTGTTTCTCCTCCATAAAAACCAACTGAAGCTGCATCTAAACGTGACACGAGTTAAAAATCTCTCCAGAACCTGTTAGAAAAATTCATTTGCACTCGACGGGCATCACTTAGCCGTGAGTGGTGTCGTCCTCCACAAAGTCCTTGGCCTGTTCGGCTGAGATCACGTCGATGTGACTCACCTGAGACGAAACACACACAGTCGTTCGAGACGTTATAAAACTTTTTTTCTGAAAATGGGACTTCAGATCGGTAAACGATCGTCGTCTCCGTTCTCACCTTGTTTCTGAATTTGACTCCGTAGAATTTGTCGGCCGACTCTAGCAGCTCCGGTCTGAAGGTGGTGGTGATGAACTGAGCGTTCCCAGCCAGCTCCACAATCATGTCTACAACAAACCAATCACCTTTATAACAGATGCTTTACTAACACAGTACCGGTCAAAAAAACCAAAGTGTGTGTCATGAAAATGGTAGCATTACAATACTAACACAAATGAGATCTGGACTCACCCGACACGGCTTTTCTGTGCTGTGCGTCCAGGGCCTGGTCGATCTCATCGAACAGGTAGAAAGGTGCAGGGTCGCACTTCTGGATGGCGAAAATGAGAGCGAGCGCCACGAGAGATTTCTGACCTCCAGACAGCTGCTGCATCTCTCTCATCTCTCCCTGCTTACCCGTGAAAGATACCTGAGACAGGAACAAGACCTCATGAGAACAGGGGCCACCGGTAAACATCGGTACTCATCAGAGGATATTAGAAAGTCATCATGGGTAGACAGAAAGCGTAACGAAATTAAGGTCTGTATGATAAATATGATGTAAATATGATAAGATTAGAGAGAAAATTGTGTCCGATTGTGTCCAACAGACACCCAATACTAGGGCTGAAATATCTTTTTTTATCTCTTGAAAAGTCTATAAACATGAAATCTTTCTGCTGTGTGTGAAGTGTAACACAAAAACAAACAAAAGGCAATGTTTATTTATGGCATTTATGCTATATGCAATTAATAAAAGTGTGCAGTTTGTCTTAAGACACGTGATTTTATCATATGTATTTAATTTCCTCTTTATTAAAGCAAAAGTTTTTATCATGACTTGCTGGAATGAAAGCCGCAGTTCTCCCCAAGACACACACACACACACACACACACACGCACACACACACATTCCCTTTCTCACCCGGATCCCGACACCCGTGAACTGATCGACGCTGGGGACGCTGCTCTGGGACGCAGACCCCCTCTCACTGTCGGCTCCTCCCTCTCCTTCGTCCTGAGATTGGCTCCCCTCGGCGTCTCCTTTCTTCATGACCAGAGTGGCCTTTCCTCCCGGAACCAGCTTCTGGAAAACTTCGCTGAAGTTCTTGGACACCTGAGTGAACCGTGAATCACAGTGGTGAGTTCATGCTCATGAAAAAAAGACACACAAATAAGCATTTGAAAGTCACGTTGCTTGCACATTCCTGACAGACACGTGGATTCATTTATTTACTCCAGATTCAACAAAGTACACAAGTTCAATATCAAACACACTCATGGACAATTTTGCATCTTTGAACTTGTCACACTTGCACAACTGTGGGAGGAAACGAAATCAGAAGAGAACGCCCCACAGAAAGGATGCACCTCACCTGAGGGCGACAGTGCGACCCACTTAAGTCACTGTGCCAAACAACCATGTCTACTTTTGTTTGACTGTTATCAACAGTGGTCCCAAAACCACTGGATGAGCAACACACCAGTACCAGTCCGTGAGTCCTCTATAAATAATTACAGAGAGCTACAAAAGCAGTGAAAGATCCAGAACACTTCACAGGTCATTGTCTCAAATTCACCAGTAGATGGCAGCAGTGTGTATTATAATACTTATTGAATAAAAGCTTGAAGACTGAAAGACTTAAAAGAACACAACCCTCCTCCACAAACCTGTTTGAAGGTCAGTTGGATGGCCTCGTATTTACGCAGCTCCAGGACGTTCATCAGCTCCATGATGGACTTGTAGCCCCTGTCCAGCTCATCCTGCCTCTTTATTAGCTTCTCCTTCTGTTCTGAGAAGTTTACGAACTGGTCCAGAGCTTTTTTATTCACGTGGCTGTACTTCTTCAGCTCGGTGTTACACTGCTCCAGCTTCCGGAAGAGCTGTGAGGAACAATCGTGTCAGTCTGGTAAAAATTCTGGCATGACACTGAGATTTGTCTCATTAATAGCAGTGGTTTAAATCTGCAGCTCTCTCATGTTCATAAAACCGTTCCGATATTTTATTTTATTAATCGTAGATACCTGTTTGAGCGTGAGCGTCTGGTACTTCTCGAACGCCTCCTGTGGTAGAGAGCCGAGCTCACGGATCTTCTTCATGCACTCCTCTTTCTTTTTCAGCAGCATGCCCTGCCGGTTGGTCATTTTCTCCAGCTCCTTTGTGTCGTGGTTAATCGCATCGTTCTGCTCCTTCTCGATGTTCTTCCAGCGCTCCATGCTCTTTATGTGATCCTTGATCTCCACCTCAGTTTTATCGATCTGCACGTCCAGATCTAGACGGGAGCACAGAAATGAGAACTAAAGACCTTACGAGAGATTTGTTAATATGCAACAATGATGGCGTGAAAGGCAGAGTCAGATTAGAAAAAAAACAGAACCAGCAGGGGGTCAAAATATAGTCACACGTACAAGGAATAACATTGTGGACAGGACTTCATAGTAAACACACACACACAAACATCTATAAACGATCATACAAGCCACTTCCATTGTGGGTTAATGGGAGTCATTATGTGCATTGGACTCACCCTCTGAACGGGCCAAGGTGTCTTTAACACGCTTACTGATCCCGTCCAGTTCAGAAGTGGTTGCTGTGAGAACGGTTCCACCTTCCGTCTCCCTCAGCTCGTTCAGCTCCTAAAAGCACAACAAGAACATTAGAAATGGTGTGTAAGATGAAGATAATAAACTAATAAAACTGCACGATTATAAACGATGTCACAAAACCTGAAAGTCTGAAAGAAACAGGCAACAGGATCATGGGAGCCACCCTGAGCGGCTTCTGTTAGTGTCACAGATATAATAATGAAACATCAGTGAGAACGTCGAGTTTCTTTCGCTCACCTGCTCCACTTGGTCTAGGCGCTTGCGCAGGTTCTCATTCAGGTAGGTTTCCACTCTGGTTATACTGCCCTCTAGTTTAATCCTGTCATTCAGCAGCTGTCTGTTTTCCTATAATGATAATAATAATAAAAAAGCGGAGAAGTTAAAATCAGACCATACACATAACTTGTGTATAAAACTACATGGTGGTAAATCCATCCCGAGAGAACATGGGGCGAGGGATGAGTTCGGCGAGATAATGAAGATTGTATGTGTAAAAGCTTCATACATACAGAATATATGTATGTTATTATTCGTCTCGTATTTTATAACACAAGTCTGTAGTTTCTGTCTGTGAATTATATGTTTAGTATTTGTATATTGCTTAGAGAGACACAAACTGCCGGAAACAAATTCCTTGTGTGTGTGTAAACATACTTGGCCAATAAACCTGATACTGATAGTTTCGAGACGTTTGTACCTGTTGCAGCTGTCTGATTTCGTCATTGAGGTCGTCGACGCGGCGCTGGTCCTCCAGACTGAGTTGAGAGAGCAGATCAGTACCCAGCTCGGCCTTCAGAGACTCACGCGTGCTTTCCATAGCGTGTAGACTGGCCTCCAAACTCTGCAGACTGCGTTGCTAAGAGAAAAAAAACAGCAGAAGTTTGAACCATGTTTTACACACACTGGAAGTAAATCAGTGGAAAGCAACATAAACAAAGAGAGCGACGAGCACACAAAAGTACCCACAATGCAATAGAGAAGTGCATAAATGATATAGCCAATAATACATGAAAATGCATTGAAACCAACTAGAGAAAGTTTGGTACACCGGGTTTCACCGGACTGTAGGACGATACGGGTGTGAGCAGTACCTTAGGCATGAAGGTCTTCTCGGACTGCTGCCTCTTCTCCTTGAGCATCTTCATCTCAGAGAGGATACTATCTCTGGAGGCTTTAAACTTTCTCTGCTGCGTCTCGATCTGCTGCATCTGGTTCATCAGCTGATCGATCTCGTTGTTGATGCGTACGTTCGGGTTAAGGGTAAAGAGGAATCTCGACAAAGTCCTTTTAGTTTGTGCAGCGCAACGGATTAGAATCGAATCCGCTCCACGTTTATACAGGAACATGAACCCCCCCCCCACACCCGTGGCTGGAACAGCTCCGTTCTACAAAGAACCATGACGTTCGTCTGTCTGTTAGCCAGGTCACGTCATCAAATCACGGTAAAAAAAAAAAAATCCAAATGTGCGTCCAAGAATAGTGCTGCACTCGAAACCGACGAAGCGAAATTGAGTTCGAAATGCACCTCGCTGTGTCTGAATCACTGAATCCGACTGAAAATGCTGCTTTGATTGCATTTGCTCATTCTAATCTCTTATGTAACGTAAAGATTAGTCTCCTTCTAACCTTTTATCAGGTTTTATTATTTTTCCTAGAATAAAATGGTTTTTTTACTTTCAGTTTCATCCAGGTCAGGGTTGCAGAAAGAAGCTCTGACTGACCGACAACTACGACAGTCCCACAGAGACCCCACAGATGAACAAATATGAATAACCAGACACCCAGAAAAATTTATCAATTTATCGATTCATGATGCAAATAAGTATTCCTGTTAAATAAATCAAAATTCACTGTGAAACAACAGAGGGTGCCAACACTTTTCACAAAGCAGTTTAATTCGATCAATATTGTTTGTACCAACTTTAGAAATGAATAGGAATTGAGCGTTTGTAAGAAAATAAATTAATAAATACATCAAAACGATCGTGATCATTTTTAATTTCATTTAGTTCTAGTTTAAGAATGGACACGGTGTCGTGAAGTGTACTTCACGACATACATCCCTTAACTCTTTATGTAGAGGACACACACACACACACACACACACACACACACTAGACGTACAAAGCTCTTACACATTCGCTGTACTGCTCACACATCCGAAGCCACCAGACACAAACCCATTTGAGAGAACACACAGGAAGGATATGTTCGATGTTCCTGCGCAGGTTCTCGTTGAGTTTGGCCTCCAGCTCGGAGAGCTCCTCTTCAGCCTTGCGCATGTCTTTCTGCAGCTCTAAACGAGACTTGCGAGTGTCATAGTAGCCACCGGTCAGAGCTCCACGATGACTAACCTGGTCACCTACAACACAGGAGCACAAACGTATGCAAACTAAAATCCGATTCTGAATGAAACCGCTTTCATAATTAATAGGATTAGACGAGACGGAGTACAAGGACAGTGTGTAATCGACACACACACAGTGATATTCATACAGTATTATTTTGATTCATTTCCTTAGAATTGAGACTGGAAGCTGGGAGCTCGGGGTCCGTGCTACCCGAATGTCGGCCGACGTTATTAAATACACAAACATGAGAAAAAATACCCTCGAGAGTGATGCAGTCCATGGTGAAAGCTCGAGCCAGCTGGGTGGAAACCTCCATGCTGCGGCAGATGAGCGTCTTCCCAAACACATGCTTGAAGGCCTTATCGAAGTTTGTACTGTAACGCAGTTTGCTGATCATCGGGATGGCATCCTGGATCAACAGACAGTATTTTAAATGCATGTAAACGCAAAGTGCAGTACAAATTCTGTTAACTTAGCCTTATTTAACTGGATAGTTCTGTTGACGGCACGAGTACGGTCTCGTGAGGCTTTAAACTCATACATATGAAATGAATAGTTGGAGACTGTGAGCTTACGTTGGTCTCTGGGTAGGCGGTGTCTCGGACGTCCAGTTTGCTGAGGGGGAGGAAGGTGACTTCTCCGGGCAGGTTCATTTTGTTAAACTCCATCAGGATCTTGGTACTGACCTCATCGGTCTCGACGATGTGATAGAACAACCTGGCGTGCACACACACTAGACAGTTAAGTGGCAATCTGGAGCATCTGGTCCAGCTGTGGCCCGGTGCTTAGAAAGCTGGACGCGTTTCACACTTTAGGTAACGTTCGTGACAGGAGACGGTCGTCCTTCACAGAAGTCACATCGAACAAAGTCGCGGACCATTCGGTGTCTTCGGTTTATCTTATCTGCATATTTTGGGGCTACAGGAGGACACTGTGTGTGAGAGGGGTACCTGGTTCCGGCGGTCACCTCCACACAGGTGTAGAAAGCCGGATCGCACTCGAAGTTGTTCATGACGATGCCGTGGTAGCCGTTGATGACGTGTTGGTTGATGCCTTTCCGGCGGAAGTGCTCCAGGACCTTGTTGATGCTGTCAATGCCGTTCAGAATGGCCTGCAGGGGAACGCAGAGCGATGTGAGAGAGGTTCTATTTGCGGCGCACCACACACACGGGATATCTGTCTGATTATACAGTGACTCACTGCTAATCAGTATGATAATTTAACACTCGTCTGTAGTGGAATTATTCCGACGGCGTGATGATTCTGTCTCTTTCCCAGGCTGGGAGTCTGGTTGTCAAGATTCTAATTATGAATAGAACAAAAGAGTCGTAAATGCACCCAGACACAGCAGTGTAGTGCATCGGAATAACTATGATAATGACTTATAAGAATCTTCTCTACTGAGTCGCATGAACATGTACGTAGGGTGTCCGTCTTCGTCTCTAAGAGCTTATAGATCTCTCAACATTGACGCATTTTATATCATTCTACACGCGCTCCACAAGAAGATCCGTTTGAAATCCTCGATCACTACGAACTCCCCTTCAGATTTCAGCGCTAGATATATTCAGGCTCGAATAAGTGAGCAAAAAAAAAAGCCATGTACGAGTTTCGGCTCGTCAGTGAAGTTTAAGAGCTCCCGTTAGACGTTATTTAAATCGTAGGCATTTGTGTATTAGCCTGGTAGTGATACGTGATGTAATCGCCGCCTAAGTAGCCTTCGATAGCTGCATTGTTAACCAGGAGGACTAGTGAAGACACTTGAAGAAACAACAGGTTCGATCTACTTTTCCTGTAGCCGCACGCAGTAACTGCTGTTTCTTCTCCAGATCCTCTCTCTTGGCTGCCAGGGCCTGCTGCTCTGCATTCTCCTCTCTCCACAGGTAGCTGCACACACACACACACACACACACACACAACAGCCATATCGAGTGAGGAAAGTCCACATGAGCCGCTGCTACGATACAGGGAGAAAATCCCATGACTCAGAAGCTTAACGATGAGGAGAGACATCAATATGCAGGATGTGAATCTGCTTAGTGACTCAGTGGCTAATTCGCACCAGGGTGGGTGAGAGAGTGCTAGTGTGTGTGTGTGTGTGTGTGTGTGTGTGCACATACTTTCTCTCACTCTGCAGCTCATCCTTCCGGTTTTTCACCTCGTAATATTTCTTATCCAGTTCCTCCACGCGAGTCTTCACCTCGTTCAAATCTTGGTCTAATTTCTGCAGCAATACAAAAATACAGAGACAGACAACAGATGAAGATGAAGATGATGATGATGATGATGATGATGAAAGACATGATGAAATATCTTTTCTTTCAGGTCCAGATTAGGAACGTATGAGGCTCACATTGTACTGCTCCAGGTTCTTCTCCTTGTTGGCTTCTGTGTCCTCCAGGTCCTTGTTGATGGCAGCGATCTGTCGTTTCTTATCATTGATGGCCTGGTCCAGAGACTTGAGCTCCTTTTTGATCCACTTGTCTCTGTCCTCTTTGGAAGTAAACTGGCTGCCACGCCCCTGCTTGGCGTATAGGTCAGTACGCTCTTGAGTAGCCTGGGCCAGCCTGGAACGTTACACAGAGAATTAATAAAAATACACCAGCGATATGACACAAATGATTCGACTGGGATCATTTCCATCATAATAATCAGATTCTAATATAATGGGAAACAGAAGCTTATCGTTTCCAATTCCCAACTGTGAACGCGGCGCTTCCCACACCAAACGCCATGTGATGAAAAACAGCCAGATCACCACACGCCCACTCAAACGCTGGTTTTTAATCCCCTTGCTGGTTCGCACTCCCACGATCAGATCACACACACACACAGAGCCACACTAGACAACAGATTTTCCATGTCTAATTGGCAATTAGACCAATGCACTTGTAGTAAGGTTGTTCGATCTGGTTAGTACGTACACCCTGGCAGAGCAGCGGTCAATGCCCATGACAGTTTAGTCCAGTGGTAATGTTAAGATGGGTTTCACCTGGCAATGCCTTTTTCCTCCTTCTCCTTCACGGCGTTGAATTTAGGTTCAGTCTCTTGCAGCTCCTTCTGCTTCTCCTCGATCTTCTCCAACAGTTTCAGTCTCTCTTTCAGGAGACGTTTCTAATCGAGAATCAGACAATTTCATTATACAGACAGTGTCTGGAATGTCAACGCGCTTCCTTGCATGGGGAATAAAACAAACAAATAAATTCCCAGATCGGGCTGTAATGCTTACTTGCTATGTAAAAATAAAATGTATTGTTAATTACTGATGAATTGCCGAGGATGTATGATAAAACATTCAGTAATAATGATGGGAAATCCTTTTGTAACGAGCACCCACGATGCTCAGTAAAAACAGTGGAGTTGTACCGCGTTTCGTCTTTTGTTGTGTGGGTGCAGACGGTGTGGACGCCAGCCCAGTGCAGTGTGTGTATGTGCGTATTATATGACGTAGACAGGCACTCTAATAACCCTCTGTTCTGGATAGCCTGCCAGCACCCTGATGGCCATTAGGTTTTAATGCGACATCCATTTTCCTTTTTCAAGCCATTACAAACCTTACTATTATGTATCATAATAGATAAACAGTTTGTTTGAGCACACCGTGTGGAACCAACACGGATACGTTCTCCAGAGAAATGGACTCTTTACGGGTGACCTCAAACGTTGCACTGTGTTTGTAACGTAGCTACTTCAAAAGGGTTACTGGACCACAATGACCCCCGCGGGTGTTGAGGTGGAGCCCATCTGTGCGTTTACCCAGGACCATGTTATCTTCCGGACATCATAACGGCACAGAAATGTTGAGATAGTTATTAAAGTATTACTATTTTTTTATGTGGGGTGGCATTTGGGGGCCCTCACAGCTAGAAGATCCCAGGTTCTAATTCCAGGGTCGAGAAATCTGAAAGAGTTTACATGAACTCACAGTGTCTGCGTGGGTTTCCTCCAACCGTCCAAAGACAGTTGAGTTCATTGAAGATACTGAAAAATGTACTCCGTGTGTGTGTGTGTGTGTTTGCATGCAAACTGTACAAAGAAAGTACTAAAGACTAAAACAAGAACCTTCTTGCTTGCAGACACTGTGCCACCCTAACATATTTATTAATAAACATCGTGTTCGTGTGTATGTGTGTGTGTGTGTTTGTGTGTGCGCGCACTGACCCTCTGTTCGCTGTTTCCTGCCAGTTCATCCTGCAGATCTTTGGCTTTGAGCTCCAGTTTGGTTCTCTGTTTGATCTGCTCCTGTCGCTCAGAGCTCAGCTGCTCTTTCTCCTCCTTCATGGCGGTGATTCGAGCCTTCAGCTCCCTCACGACACGCTCGGTCTCCTGCCGATTAAGAGAGAGAGCGAGAGAGAAAGAGAGAGAGGAGCCAGGAATTATGTAACAGAGTTCGTACTGGGTGTTATTACTGTATCATGGATGATGAATGAAAGAACTGCACCTCCACTTTGTCCCTGGCATCCTGCTGAGCGTCACGGAGCTGCCTGGATTTGTCACCGCAGGTCTCCCTCTTGGTCGACAGCTAGAGAAAAAAATTAAACGTGTTTGTTTTTTTAACTGGCGTCGGTACTTCATCGGTACGCAAGTTTACAGCCCGATAACTAGAGAACTGGGTTTGGGGATTGGAAGGTTGCCGGTTCGGTCAGAGGAGTCGGCAAGTCACAACTGAAGTGCCATTGAGCAAGGCACCGAACCCCAGAACTGATCCACTTGGGCTGCAAAGCACTCCAGGAAAGCGTGTTCACTGCTGCCCCCTAGTGTGTGTGTACTGCACGGATCGATGTTGTTTTCTTAAAAATAAAACAGAATCCCCCCCCCCCCAGCTTAAAGCCAGTGTGTTTACCTCATCAAGTTTGGCCCGGGTCTCATTAAGCTCCTGGTTGTAGATGGTGTACTCCAGAGCCCTCCTCATTTTGTCCCATTTCTGGTACTGTGCCAGCTCCTCCTTCTCATCCTCCAGAGTGTGCAGTCGCTCCTCGATGTACTTCAGGAGCTCATTGATTTTCTCTCTTTTCCCCTCTGGAAAATAAAAACAGGCACAAGTGAACACTTACGTTTGTGCGTTTATACACATGATGGCTCACAGATTTGGTGAAAGGTGTTTGTTCCTAATATGTTGCTCGGCTCTGATTCAGGTCTTTGAACACGCAGAATTAAACCTGATGTTACTCGTTGGTGATCGTCTTCGTGTTCTTACCAGTCTCCTTCATCAGAGAGATACTTTCTTCCTTCCGCTCGTCGTACACTCGGGTTCCTGCCACCTCCCTCAGGAGCTTCAGACGCTGAGAGTCAGGAGCCGTTGCCATCTGATTGATCTGTACACACACGCAAACAAAAACACGGAATTAATCACAAGTTTAACATAATAAAGGCACAAGAAAACTGAAGAAACTATACAGAAATCCTATTCCTGAGCAGATCAGTTAGTGTAAGTGTATTTTAGAGAAGCTTTCGTACCTTTCCCTGCTTCACAATGTAGTAGGGGTTACTGCGGGAGAAACCTGCACTCTCCAGCAAGTTCATCACATCATTTTTACTAACACACACACACAAATACCGAATCAGTTTCAAAAATCGGACAGAAATAGAAAAGATTTAGATAGAAAAGACACTTACGTCACCATCTTTTTGTCGAGAAAGTACTGGTCTTTTTTAGCTCCGATGACACGGCGCAGCGACACCTCTTCTTTGTCAATCTGCCGAAAACCAATACAAGTAAATTATCCATGCAATACACACACACACACACACACATCAATGCATATTAAATGTAAAAAAGCATTTGACACCATGTAATTTGTGCAACAGTAATATAACATCAATATTCAATACACAGCCAGTATTTTAAGTGATGCTTTTTACCGGCAGTCTGTTATCGGAGTTGTCGAATATAATTTCCACAAAGGCCGAGATGACTCTGGGACCGGTACCTTCCTGTGAAACGGTGAAAACAGTGTCAGTAACCGTTTGGTGTTAAGTCTAACAGTTCCGCATGCATGATGTTGGATCAGTTTTCCCTTGGACCTTGACTGGTCCAAAATGTACTAATCCAGAAGTGATCCGAGTTCACAGTGAACAGTAAAAACAAACAGACTGTGAACCGGATCGACACACCTTCACACACTAAACTAATTTGCACTTGTGTGCACACGTTAACTTCAGACGTCTCTAATCTGAGACCGCGTCACGATTTGGTAAAAAAAATGAACCCTGATTGATCAAACTTACATGAAGCAGCGCCAGACGCTGCTCCGGCCGGAGGTGACTGAACTCATCGCTCAGCACAAACTGGATGGCTGCAGAAAACACACAACACACACATGTCAGCACAACACACGTATGTGCATGGAATCCATGTCTCGTGTGTCATACACATATACATTATTAGAATAAACCACGTTTATGCAATATTATACACACACCGTAAAAGAAGTTACTCTTCCCAGAGCCATTTCTGCCCACTGTGGAAAACAATACACAGCAAATAAACAAACGAGTGTCGATTCAACAACGCACACATTTAACCGACTAACAGTGTTAGTAGGACTAAGGTGGAACTTACCGATCACATTGTGTTTGGAACTGAAAGGGTCGACCACAGTCTGGTCCCTGTAGCTGCGGAAGCCCTGGATAATAACCTGTTTAGAACAAAATTACAAATGAATTGTTTTGCACTTTGGTGGAAACGTTCAGGTGTAGAATAAGTCTTCAGTTTGGAGATAAAATGTTTAATCGCTTCCCCAGCAAACAGTTTACAGGCTCTCAAATATAAAAACAAACACGGAATAACTCTTTTAATACAGCTCACACTGGCAGCATCAGGCTGGCACGTTTATCAAAAGTGACCTCCAGTAGTGACAGTAAACAATCCGAGCAACTGAGAGTTAAGGGCCTTGCTCAAGGGTCCAACAGTGACTATGTAGCTGTTTATAACCACTCACTATTTCTTATTAAATGACACCAGGACCACTGAAACATGGACATTTGTTCAATTCTCTTACAACCTGGAAGAAATCGTTCAGAATGCAAATGGACTTGGGTTCGAGTCCTGTCACATGGGCACAGTGTGAACATTTTGGGGTTCAGAGAAAAGCTGCTGGGGGTGTGCAACTGTACACACTAATAATAATAATCATACTTATAATTGCTCATATCAACAGCAACAAGGTGTTTGTTGTTTTGGTTTCTTCTATTCTGTGATTAAAGCATTATTAGACTTTTAATCTCGCTTTAAACTAGCTGAAGATAGACAAGACATACGAGCGTAATAACACGACAAAACTACAGCGCACAATTAACCGCTGCGGGGTTTTAATCACACAATGTACGACACTGTCGTGTTTTCCAGAGCAATTTAATGGCGCTCGTCAAGCTTTTTTTTTTTAAAAAAAAACAACTTTATATGGTGTGGAATTTGGTTAGCTTAGCCGTTAGCATGTCGCTTCACCGTACCTGTTTGATGTACATGGCCCCCCCGGTGCAGTTAAGCTAATCGCGGACACAAACTCGAGCACCCTCCTCCTCCTCCACACAGAGAAGAAGGGCAGAAAGAAATATTGAAAATCTCGAATCGAGTATAAATCCGTAATTAATACGTTTAATATTTCATAAAACTAAGATCTTCTTTCTAACGTACAAAAAGCAAAAACACTGAAAATGGCGACGGGGGCGGGAAACGATGGAACTGCGCACTCTACCTACTAACAGGGGAAAATTTCAAACTTTAATATTAAAAACAATTAATGAAAACTAAAAGTATATTAGACGATTTGCAGACGTAAACTGTAGTCTATAGTACAATTTGGAAAATGTAAAATTCACAATTTAAGAATCAAATCATTTGTAAATGATATTTTTGCTTAACATCCTCCCCTATTTTGAACGGTTGGTATAACCCACAACGAGACGGTTTGGGCGCCAATCTGAGAGAACGCTTTGCAGTCAGTCTCCGTATTGTCATTTCCCCACCCGTTTTCCAACACAAGCACTACTGCGAGCTGATTGGCTGGTGCTACTGCGGCGTTGCTCTACGATAGGCTAGATCCTAAAACACAAGCGAGTTGTTTCTTGCCAGCCAATCATTCTACACAAGGCGGGGCTTGTCGGAAAACAGGTGTGACTACAGAGTCTTCAACTGTACCTATTTTTTATGGTGTTGCTGGTTAATTAGGCGACGTTGTTTAATTGGCGTAGACACAATAGGAAATTGTATTTATTATACCTAATTATACCTTGTATGACATGAACATGAACAATTTACTTTGAGTTTAACTTTGAATTGACTCTGAATTATTAATGTATTACTATAATAAGACTGTAGACACTTGGTTCAGAACAGTCACGTTGAGCATGTGTAAATTCACTTTTATATAATAAAACAATCCATGTATCATCTATTAACACTTTCCAATGAGTGAGAAATGAGGTGTGAGTCTGTCAGATTTGGCTCCAAAAGTGTGAGTCTCATCACTGCTGCTGCACTAAAGAAGTGCTTTATATGATTCTTTATACAGTTTAATGTTAGTAATACTGAAAACACGTCTACTTCTTTCATTTTTAAAATACACAACATCTAAAAAGGAATAGATATCAGTACTATAAAGCATTAATTTTGTGTGTTGTGTAAGTTATTTAACTATGGGATTACATTTTCCCTTTGTTCAATAAGATTCAAGAGATTGAGTCTCAGTATCAGCATGTATTGATCAAACATTCTGTTCCTCTTAGACTGAAAAAATAATCAACATGAGCACAACTTTGGTGTTTTTGAACAAAAAACACATATTTATTATATTAGTCACAATTAAATATAAAAATTACATTAATAATTGATTGGATTTGTCTCAGTAGGCATCACAATAGGCGTACATGATAACTGAACTAAGGCTTTATTGCAGCATGTCCATTGTGCACAGCAATTCTTTCTAAGGCAAACACACACACAAAAAAACCCTACACAATCAGAAACACAGTCAGAGCATTTTAATACGGTTTATAAAGTATCTCGCTTTTTCTTGCAGGCAGTGTAATGGAAGTTGTCATCAGCTCATTGGATGGCCCACTGAAAGGACCAGGAGGATCGGCGCATCGTTTACAACAGCGTACGACGTGAAATGCTACATGACGTTATTTCTATATTAAGAAGACGATGTGATTTACGTGTGAACAAAATCAACATTATGTGACAGTTCTATTGCTGGAAATACTATATAAACAGACTCGAGCTAACCGAATGTCATCAGAACATTTACATTCTGAGAACATGCTCATCTCACACCCGAACCTCGTGTAAATATCATAACGTGATGTTATGAATAATAATCACACATGCAATTAGAAATCATAAGTAGAAAATGTGTTTTCTAGCATTAATTAATACACCGGACTTATGTGTTGGATTGTTTTGTTATTTATAAAGCTGGTCCCAGTCTAAAGCATCTAAAACTGTTTAATCCTTTTTTTATGATTCATGCCAAACACATCTAGGTGATACAGAAACGAACATGCTAAAGATGGAAGCACTTATCAAACCTGTTGACGTTTAATACACTGTGTAACCGGGCATTAGGAGAAGATCTCCATCGCTTTGATTATATTTATTATAAAAATCACTGACATGAAGCTGGATATTGATAAACGGGGCCACATTTTACCTTTCTGTGATCAACTTATTGCACGACGAATAATCTAAAAAATATCGACTGTAAATAATTTTGGTTTGGTTACATGAACTATTGCTTTAGCATCTAACTTCACTAACGAGAAAGCTAACGTGCTTGTTAAAATCAGCACTATGTACCTACATATGTATCTACAGTGCTGCTCACTTCCGATTTTTCTTAGTAAATCTGACCGAGAACAAGATCAGATTTACCGTTCGGCTTAATTCTGTATTACTGTACATTTCATGGCCGTTAACCATTCTGACTGGATATGGATTTGAATTGAAGTCACACCATCTGCAAACTAGAACGTACGGAGAGATTCATTCGAAAGAGTCCCTGAATATTCAGTAATAATGCTCGATGTGGCTGCTCGGTATATGAAGGTATTTGGTGAGGTAGGAGGATTAACCTCCAAAATAATGGCTTTCGTCATGTTATCTCAAAGACATGAATGCCACGTCGACCTATTTCAGAAAATAAAGATCACAAATGATCCTGCACTTCATTACACTTTAAATTCAGGACTGATTCATTTTAACCGGAGTGACATCTGAAGATTCAGAGCCTCTTACGAGTGAATCTCTCCGTGTATTTCACACATTGCTTCTTTACCTCGATGGGCTGAAATGCTCTCAGTTAAGAGTCCACGATCTTATGAAAAACCTTCCAACAGAAGTGAATGTTGTAGTTCCAGGATAGTCTTTTCTACTCAGCTCTTCACAGGTATGTTCTGCTCACCTGCCGCACTCACGTTTGACCTCTATATTAGGAGTTTGGGGCTGATCAGTGTTCAGACTCACGGGCGACCTGAAGGAGGTAGGAAAGGAGAACACGCTGGACTCAAAGTTTTTCTCCACGGTGAACCCGTGGCTGCCGTCGTTTGGCCCGTCCTCCAGGTGGCGCTTCTCGGTGGCATTGGGCACCGCCAGGACCTCGTTCTCGAACTGCAGCAGCTGACCCATGAAGCTGAAGTTGGGCGAGACGACGGAGCGGCGCTGCCTGACGGCGTCGAACGCCTCCTCCAGACGCAGCCGCTGAGTTTTCATCAGGTACGCCATGCAGATGGTGGGTGAGCGCGAGATGCCCGCTTCACAATGCACCAGCACCCGCCCTCCCTCACGCTTTACCTCGTCTGGAACAGAGAAACAAAAGAAGATTAGCTGACCACCCTGTGCACCCACCACGCACTGACCCCGGTGCTTACGTGCTCTTATGTTTGGATGTGATCGTATAATCTCAGTCCATTAATTTAAAAAAACATTTCATTTCAACATTTCATAAAAGGCACATCCAGAATGAAGAACACAGCGGGTCGTGTCCTTATTAGGAGACTTTTCATGACAAGAAACGTTAAACAATGTAAAGTCTTCCATCTTCAGCTCGTCCTTTTTTAGCAAATTCTCTCTCGAACTTCTCTCTCATGACGTCCGATTTCCAGACGTTAAATGTCAGATATTTTCGTTCCCATTCTAAGTGGCGTTTTCATCGTCTGACTCATGTTAAACACACACACTGACACACACACACACTATTGAAATTCCATCATGATAACCGTGTACATATTTACATTTGCATTTTCAGTATTTAGCAGATGTTTCTATTCAAAAACGACGAAGACAAAACTGAATATTTTTTCGAGCAATTGTGAGTTAACGGCCTTGTTCAGTGGCCCAACAATGGCAGCTTAGTGGTGTTGAAATTCGGGTTTTGTCCCAGCAACTTTCCGGTCTTGTACTTTAACCACTTTTATCACAACAGACGCCAAGTGAAAAGATCCGGCTGAGTGGCGTATCAAACATTTTTGTTTATTTGTTTACTAGGCAGCATAGTGGTTTCAAACTGTCACCTAATCTGTCTGCTAGAGTTTCCTTCAGTTATTTCAATCTGACAATCATTTATTACCCGGCGCACAGAAAGAATCATTAAAGATTACCAGAACAGCTTTTTTCACTACGTCTATTTCAGATGGTGCAACATGTTGTTACCACAGAAAAGATTCAGACCCCTCAGCAATACTTTGACAACATTAATGTCACCGAGGTCAGACAAGGTCCTGGATCATTCATGACTATAAATAATCCAGCGATGTTTATTTAACACTAATTTGAGGAGACGTCACATGTTTGGATATGACTCACGCCTACTCAGGGCATCATCAAGGTGCCAAACAACAGCCGAAAGCCCCACCCGACACACACCCCACATCGGAAAGTATTAAAGCGCCAGTCATGCGCTGACGCACCAACCCCACCCGTCATCATCAGCTCAAGCCTGAGGGATCCGATCATCCACTCCTCTTCTATCTCGGGTACTGAATGCCAGCAGCGATACCACTCGTGAGAGACGGGCGAGAGAGTGCCAGCACAAAGATGCCTTATTTTAGCCTCATCACGAAGCGGGGCGAGGTTACAGAAAGGCTTCATATTATAAATAGTACCAGCGCTGGACTAGATTTAGACTCGAACAGTTTTATTTCAAGGTTTTACAGCTCAGGAGGATTTGATCTAAGCTC
The DNA here is from genome assembly GCA_028565875.1 of Hoplisoma paleatum. NCBI lineage: Eukaryota > Metazoa > Chordata > Actinopteri > Siluriformes > Callichthyidae > Hoplisoma > Hoplisoma paleatum. The sequence continues at coordinate 76,112 of JAOTRQ010000001.1, read as the reverse complement.
AGAACAAACACGGCAGTCAGACTGCGTTTCTGTTTCGTTAGAGACCACGTTAGAAGTCTGATTGGAGAACGACGCTCCTCAAAAATAGGACACGCTAACACCTAGATAAAGTGTTTAGCCTGTGTGTGTGTGTATGTATGTATGTGTGTGTGAGTGTGTTTCTATAAATCCGATCTCAGAGCTTCAGTCCTCACCGATGAAGTCGATGGCCTCCTGAAAGTGTGAGCCGATGTCGGCCATGTGATCGTCCTCCACGGCGATGCGTTTGTAGCGCCGCGGCCCGTCGGCGCTCTGCCAGTCCCGTCGCGATACGTTCAGCAGGGCGGTGATCTGCAGCTCACTCAGACACTCCAGTCGCCGGGCATGATGGGCACTGCCCAGATACAGAAAGGGCAACAGTTCCACCGGGCCATCCTTCACACACAGCACAAAAAAAGAGCAATTTCAGAGATGTTTCCTCATCATCCATCAAAACAAAATCTCAACAAAGTTATTTAGAGTTATTTAATGGAAAGAAACTGACCGATCGAGTCGTATTTAATTCTGTACTATTAGTGATAATAATAATAATAAACACGTGCAGAGTCTGAAACATTTACGGATCAGCTTTGTGTACGGAGAGACACAAGGAGAGAAAAACCCTCAATAAAAATGATTACTAACTCTATACAGTTCATGAAATTAATCATAATTTTACACTCGTCTTATGAAAACTAGATTAAAATAAGTTGGCTATACATTATACCTGCTGGAACTCCAGATCCGGCCGAACCTCCCTGGTGTTGCACCACTCAGTATTAGCAGTGTTGATCTCTGGACTGAGTTTAGCCTCGGTACACAGGTCAGGATATTGTTGGTAGAAACTCTCGTAACCTCCTGCAAACGCACAACACAACATTAACACTCACACACACGCGTTATTAATAAAGATGTGAGTGTAGAGCAGCGTTTCTCTACACTTTACTGCACCAGGGATGTGAGAATTCAGACAGAATAACTCCAGCAGGACAAGACTGGACTGCCAAAATGATGGACAATCCTCGTGATGCTCCCTCTAGTGGTGACAGGAGAAAATAGCACCAGTGTGTGTGTGTGTGTGTGTGTGTGTGTGTGTGTGTGTGTGTGTGTGTGTAATGAAATGGTTAACTGACCCCAACTTTTGGTATTTGCTAAACATAAACATAAAAGTCTGGTCATCTGAAGGTTGTTCCCAATAAGAAGGTTTGTGACAGGAAGGGCATCAGGCATAAAAGAAATGCCGATGATGTGGACCAAACAAAAATAACAACAAAGCAAAACAAACTTTTATTAATTATTTGTAAAAATGTGTTATTTAAGAGTATTTTGATGTTTATTTGGATTATGTTTGGTTACTTTTCTCCGCGGTGAGACTAATAATGGATCTTATCTTTATGCTCTATATGAAGCATTAATATTATTAGTAATAAATAACAATATCAGCAACAATAACAACATTACTACTGCTAATAATAATAATAATAATAATAATAATAATATTCATGAATAGTAACGTTAGTAATAAACGTGCGGGTGCCACATGAGCAAAGTTTATATATTAATTATTATTATAAAATAAAGATGAGATCACGCTAGTCCATTATAACACTTATATTACATGTGTTATTATTATTGTTGTTTTTGTTATTATTATTGTTGTTTAGTATAATAAAAAAGACTTATATTAGACTTAACCCTTATTATTATTAATACTAATTATTATTATTAATAATAATTATTATTGTTATTGTTGATATTGTTTTTAAACTAGACCTTTATTCCTCTGTTATTATTATTATTATTATTATTGTTGTTGTTGTTGTTGTTATTATTATAAACTAGACTTATTTTCCTCTGTTGTTATTATTGTTGTTCTTATAATAAACAAGACATGTTCATCTGTTGTTGTTTTTGTTATTATTATTGTTGTTGAGTATAATAAAATAGACTTATATAGACTTAACCCTTTGTTGTTGTTATTGTTGAGTCCATAATAAACTAGAATTATATTCCTCTGTTAATATTATTGTTGTTGTTTTTGTTGTTGTTATTATAATAAACTAGACTTATGTTCCTCTGTTGTTGTTATTATTATTGTTATTATTATTATTATTATTGTTGTTATAATCCTCTCACCCTTAAGGAAGCAGATGTGCGCGCCCCGGACCCGGTGCGCGAGACTGCGGATGGCGAGTCGCGCGACGCTGTCCTTCCTGAGCCCCTGCAGGCGGCGCGTGCCCTGATCCAGCACCACCACGGCACTCACGCGACCCTCCTGGAGGCGGTAAAGCGCGCGCTCGTCCGGTATCACCGAGCGCAGCGGCACGAGCCCTCCGCGCGCGCGACGCACCACCACCGAGTTCAGGTTCACGTTCAGCGAGTCCCGGATGCCGGAGCGCGTGAAGCACAGGTAAGGGCGGCAATCCAGGATCAAACAGCTCGAGCCCTCCTCGCGCAGGATACGCCTGACGCGCGCGCTGTCGACACTCCACACCTTCATAACGAAGTAACGAGTCACGAGTCCCGCCGAACCGTGAGTGGATTCTGGTGCTTATTACTGTTGTTATAGCGGCTCTGAGGGGATTCCGCTCCCGCAACCTTATATACGACCGGAATCTCCGGCTTATGTCGTCACTGACCATATATGGACACCGACAAAAAAAGCGAAACTCGATTAACCCCGCCCACTGAGATGATAGCTCCGCCCACAACATGCTCGCAAGCTTAAACAACTAAAAATAGAATGAGAAAATAATACTAATAAAAAGATAAAAGCATTCAAATGAACATATATAATATAGTAATGATAGAAACAATGAACAATGAATAATAAGAAAGACAATCTAATGCCTAGGAGAAAAAATAAGTATTATAATAATATAAATAAATAATAATAAAAAGAACAGTAAATAAACAACAACAACAACATTAGTGATACTTTGGAAGCAGCCGTGACCCGGTTGTGAACCCTGTTGGCCCTGGGTTGCCAGTTCGGTTCAGAGGTGACAGGTCATAAACCCTGACTGCCCTCCCCTCCCCCAGCACAGTGTCTAGGGCTGCCCACAACTTTGAGCATGTGTGCTCACTGTTGCCCCCTAGTGTCTGTTCACTGATAAGACCGGGTTAAATCTTGAGGATAAATACTACTCATAATATAGCAACATATAATAATAATAATAATACAATAATAACAATAATACTGCAATAACTACCAATGATAATGTATACTTTGTACTAATTCTATCATTTTTGCATTTTTACTATAATAAAAGCAAAATAAGACTTCATACTGTGAACACAATAACTTTCACTACTATTAAGACATCAAAATAAACACCCAACACATTTTGTTAAATGTATTATTAGGAAACGCTAAATCATTTCTTATGATTATTATTTACTGTTAAACACAAAGCCTACAGAGTGTTATGAATTATAAATATTATGTTCCCACAATACATTTCATGACCAGGATTCATTCAATAGATCTGAGCAGGACAGAATCCGAACCGTCCGGCATCTTCCAGAACCAGCAGCACTTTAATCCTGTGGAGTTCAATCCTTTAAGAAGTGCAGTAATGCGATTATACGTCACTGATTCTGCACACCACAAACTTCTCTGTGGGTGCACAAACACTCGTGCATACGGTTCACAATCGGTGTGCGAACAACAGAGTCCACTTTGTGATACTACACACTATATGTGGTACTCTGGATTACCAAAAGTATGAGCTGACTGATAGCTCAAAGCTCCTATTGTTCTTTCTTTTTCTTTTTAGTGCAAAACAATAGAATACACAACACAGTGTAGAGCAACAACAGTACTGTGTGTGTGTTTATAAAAGTTATATCATCAAGAATAAAATACATTACACAAGTGATTAATAGACGAGACCAGAGACGAGTGCTGGTCACTACATAATAAATTATTCAGTAAGGTGCAAAACACCCAGAAAACTTGTGCAAGTTGCAATAAATGTGCAAAGATTAAAGCGACACACACACACACACACACACACACATACACACACACACACACACACACACACACACACACACACACACACACACA
>JAOTRQ010000001.1:42535-53441 GCA_028565875.1 Hoplisoma paleatum | reverse complement strand
AATATCTATGGTATAGTTCATCTATTCCACATAAACGACAGCGTTATTCACCTCGCCCGGGACTGATGGCGGTCAGCAAAGGTTTGCGGTCACTCGACCGTCCCTGTCTGCTAAGCTCCTCGTCTTTTTGCTGACTTCTCTTTTGCAGTTCGGCACCCGATGGGTAAAAGAGGCCGACCGTCTGCGTCTGCACATCCACGCATGCTGTCCTGCATGGCGGCCGCTAAACAGTAACACATACAGTATTTAGGACTGTTGTAGTCTGGCACTAGGAAGGTTAACGGAAGGTTATAGGAGTTTCTAGTTAATATAATAAATGCTTATATTTTTAGTTTGTTTTGATTGGAACTAGAATGTTCTCAATGCATTTGCATTTATAAAAATAGACCTCATGATAAGAATTGTGGGCTTTATTCACCTTCTTTGCTCTGAACACCATCTGTAAACCAACGTCTGCCGTGAATGACGAGTATACAACATTAAACGGCCTGAAAACCCGACGGACTCATCGTTTATAGAATATTGAAATCACCTCTACCTGGTCAGACTCCTCCGTGTTGGTTTGTGGATGCAGTTGTGCGGTGGAGCTGGAAGGACCTTCCAGAAACACACCGCAGGTTCCGCAGTAGTTGGCGTACGGGTGACTGCTCGCTCCACATTGTGAACAGGTGAGGGGTTTGGCTGCATGGCCAGGCTACGACACACACACAAAAACAACCAACCACTTCATACAAAGTACGTGAAAACACTTACAGGATGCCTGAGAAGATGTGTCCTATAAACCAAGGGTGTTGACGTACGATGAACAACATTGGTTCACGGCTCAGACTTTTGTGTTCACACCACAAGGGAGAATTATAAGAGAGGATCTATTATTATTATTTGAAATTGCATATCAATTAAACTACTTATCTAATAAACAGCAGATGACAAAATCTAGGATCGCTCTTACCTTAGCACCACACCAGTCGCAGAATCGAGCGTCCGGATGGTTCACCCGGCTGCATTTGGAGCAAGAAACCGGCTTTCTTATTGTGCAGGGCATGGGAGCGGCGCGCTGGCCACTGAATACAGGCTAGATAATAACAGAAATTTATGAGACAAGATTTTGACTTTAAAAAAATTATAATTATTTTAAATAAATTTTAGATCTTTGGTTGCTTTGTCAATCTTCCCCTCACTAATAATGATGAAGTGTGACGATTGAAGTCTTGGCAGGTCTGGAATTGGGTCTAATCTACCTTACATGTCTGATGTCTTATTAGAATCGTCCCTCTCGGGTATATTTTGGACAGATCTATTGTGAACAAAAGCCAACAGATCTGAATAGTTTCTAATTACTAAATCCTGTATTTGTTTTGGCTCTCACCATGTTCGTTTTCTGTAGCGTGGCCTCACACGTGACGCAGTAGGTGATGTGAGCCGGGTTTCCTGTGCCGCATGACTGACAGATCAACTTGTCCTGTAGGCAAAGGGGTAAACACAAATCTTTTAAAGAGTTTAATAACCAGACGACATTGCCGTAAAAAAACGTAGATGTCTCTAAACTGACGGTTCAAATCTCAGCTCCACTGATGACAGTAAAATGGAAAGTTTCAGGAACAATGATTGGTTTATTCGTAGGGGTTTCACCATGATTACCCGGACACATTTTATATTCAGATCGAATTCATAGAAAGTGGAAAGTGCAGGAATCACTAATCATCCCCTTTTGGATTTCCACCCTTGAACAGGCCAATCATTGTTCGGATATGGTATGTACATCATTGGTAGAGAAGCATCATGGTGCAGTCTTGCGTACTTGCAGTTTCAGGCTTGCTTGTGGTTGGAGCTGAGGTGCTATAGATGCTTCACACACCACACATGAGGCCGTGTTCGCCGGGACCAGCGTCTTGCACTGTACACACAGGATCACCTGAAATGACAAACGCCACCGGTGACCCTTCGGTATTGTAAGTACACGCTGTGTTGCATACGTGACTATGATTTAAAACATACTACCATCTCAGTGGCACTGTATGGCCTTTTAAAAGACAGGACGAGACAAACAGACAAGCACTCAGACCAGTTTGCCAAATGATTGAACAGAACCTAAAAGAAGTTCAGTCATTATGACCACACCTGTCCTCCTTCTGTCGGCAGAAGCCTCGGCTTTGGGATGGGAAGCACTGGAGACCCACAATGCAGACAGAACCGGGCAAAGGGGTCCGAGGGTCGAGGGTTCAGACACTTGTAGCACCTGTACATAGAGAGATCAAAACCTGCGTTTATCTCGCTAATGAGCGCTGGAAGTTTATTCAGTAAAAAATGCATGTTGTTACCTGAGGAAATCAGTTTCTCGTTGGATTCGAGAGATCTGGGTGCTGTTTAGGTTTTTCAGGCTACCTCCTACACCAGCGGAAACCTGATGAAAACATTTCACAAACAAAAAAAGCAGCATGTATCATCTAGTACAAAATAATGCATTGATTTAGAATGTTAAACTAGAAACTAACACATTATTACTACGTTTGTCCTTGCCGTAGTCGCCATAGGCTTGCTCAGATGGATCGGAATATTAGTTAATATCATTGGGCTGTAAAGCTGCTTTGTGGCGATGACTATTGTATAAATCACTATACATATATAATTGACCTGACTCTTTGTTCATTGTGTTACCTGTGAGTTTTCTTTGGGCGGGGCTGCAGGCGCGGTCTGTAGGCGCTGGGTCAGAAAACGAGGACCTTTGTGAGATTGTCGGACGCCACCTGTGTGAAAATCTAATACACCACAGCACACAGACAGGTTAAAATGTGTAGTGAGACAAATCAAGTTATGTACCTAGCTTTAAACATACAGAACATTGAAATAAAACAGTCGTCATAGTGGTGAGCATTGAAAGTGGTAGCAACTAATTTGTTAGTATTTAGTACATTTCAACTTAAGGCGTCTGCTGACTACAATACTAATAGAATTGTAATGGCGCTCGGGTAGTTGAGTTAAGCCCCATCAATTTTCTATATTTCTATTTTTCCATAAAGCATAGTTTTTCTCTCTCAGACTTGCCCACTCTGTTGTAGGTTTTCTTTGTAATTAGTTCTTTTGTCATTTTTTTCTGATTAGTTCTAAACTTTTCGGTTTAGATGTCAGATATTGGACCTGTCTCATAGCTGAGCAAACTGCCCCCAAAGCAGTGCTACCTTGGTCAAGCATTCAGGACCAGGGTTCATTTACAGCTCTTGTAGATTGTGAAACTTGCATTTACAAGGTTGACGTGAAGTGCACCTCTAACATTTTCTAGAGCGCTAGGTAAAATACATACTGACCCTCTGAAACTCACCGCCACATGAAGAGAGCGCGCGTTATTGTTTGATTGCTATCGGGCTCCCTCTTGTGGTGTGCGTCGGTACTTCATGTGGTCTGCGTCGTTTAGAAAAATAAAGAACGTTCGAGGTGCACTAAATCAACTTTAACATCCGAACAGGCCACCACAAATCTCAAAACTAATTAATAACCCTTAGCACTAATTATTATAAAGAATTAGTGGCATTTATACCTAAATATTTTGTAGAGACGTTTTTAACACCATTTGTGCAACCATCATGGAGCGACACAGAGCCGTTCAGGTCCTATTAGGAAAAAAAATGAGAAAAGTTTTCGGACAAGGCCCGACCAGAACAATACTTGGTGTATTCAATATAGAAAGGAACAGGCTTGTTGTTCTTATCAACTCTGGTGTCTAGTTTTAAATTATAAAATAAATCTTCATTGTCTTGTGATATCTTCAATCAATATCATCCCTCCCACATCTTTGGATCCTCTGGCTCTCCAAGGGTGACAAGTCTATTAGTTCTGTGGCTTCCAAAATAATACAAATTTTGTATAGTGTATTCAACAGACCTGCTCTGTGTTTCCAACACCTTCCACCATGAAGACCTTGGTGACGACAGCACTCTGCCGACCGTCACTGGGCCAAAGAGACAATTTTACAAAAAAAGAATTTTTCAATTCTAAGAACAATAGTGTGATGTATATTGGTTTTTATCTTACCCGGTTACAGCTACAGCCCTGATGTTCACTTTGCCGCTGGGTAAGCGGATGGTTTCTGTGAATTTCAGGGTGCTGTTGTCCCTGAGACCTGGCCTTCGAGGCACCTCTGGTTTAGTGCCATCCAGCGTGTAGAAGATACTGACATCAGGGGTGTCTTAAAAATGTAAAAAAAAAACTACATTTATTACAAAGATGGATGGACGAAGGGAATGACAGACAGCCAAATATTCCGTGGCACTATTTTGTCTTAATATTTTGTCCGTGCATGAATCACCATTAGCTTTGCATGATCATGGTGAACCCTAGTGAAAAACTTTCTTCAACGAAAGGAACTTCTCATAGTGATTTCAATTTTATTTAATACAATTGTACCAATGAACATAAAACTGAAGTTGAGATATGCACTGAAGAATTTCTTTCACATTTTGTATGTCTATTGTTTGCCCTTATGTGTAATAAAGCAAACAATTAATTAGTATAAACCTAGCTATTTAAATCAGGGCTGGATTAATACATAATACATGACCAGAAATATTACCACTGTCAAGAGATGATCTGGTATACAACAGCATGTGTGAGCACACGTGCCTGGAGCAGTGGGCAGCCCTAGTCACAGTGCCTGGGGAGCCAAGGGTATTTCAGTCTAGGAATTTAACCAGCAATTTTTGATAACATGATTGGGTATTCAACAGGTCACGAGTGAAGGTTATTGAACCGTAGTACGTGCTCACGGCTGCCCTCTAGTGTATGTAAATGTGTGCTTCGCTTCAGTTAAATGCGGAGTAATATTGGTGTAAAAAAAAATTGCGCTCAAAATTAAATTTCACCAAAAGTACCCTAATTTAATGTAACTTACCAGATTTGATCTCTATGGGTGTGTTGGTGTCTATTTCATTCTTGGCTTTGCCCTGAACGGGAATCCGAATAGGAATTATGAATGGTGCCACCACTGATCCTGCGGTCATTATGATTAGAAATATGTAGTCTCCTAAATATGATCGATATTTGCACTCTTTTTATTATTTTTATAAGCTGCAGTTCACCTACACGCGAAATGAACGCGTATCCACGGACGCTGCTCCGTACAACACAGCTGCACAAATCACTGAACGATCAGCCATCGCATAGCAACTACAATGCATCTTCCTATTGGTCAATCATTTCGCGCAAATTCACATATCATGCGGATTCGCATTTCACCTGACTAACATGGTTTTTCAAATCACCCCAATCTGCTAAAATAAAAAAAACGTGTAGAATATGTACAGTACTCGACGTTAATAATAATTTCAATATAATATATTAATTTATAAAGCTTGTATAAAACATTTTCAACAGGCAATATTTTAACCACCAAAACTTTAAGGACCCATGTGTCATGTGCTATTGTATTATCATACCCGTTTTGATATAAACCCCGCCTTCTACGTGTATGATTGGGTAGAATCCAGACCTTGCAAAAAAAACGACAATATTATTGGCTATTATTTCATACAGAGAGGCGTTGGTTATCAGAAAACGGGTAGTTTAAAATATCAACACTGTTGTATGACGCCACGGTGTATTGCAATTCATTGAAATATAAGCATTAAATGAAAGTAATGGCAGATGTTAAGGTTAAAAAGGAGTCCACAGACCCAGCAGATATTGAAAATAGGTACGTTATGTAGTTAATTTTGTGATAGTAGTAATTGTTAATAGCGACTTTGGTGGTAAGTATTATTTTTATTATTGAGTATATGTGCTTACATTAGATGGAATTGGATTTATTGTTTATGTTAAATATATGCTTAACTCTACAATATTTACTTTTGACAGTTAACCATCACAATTTGGCACAATCAACTTATTTACAATTTTTCACAATTTAGATAAAATGTCTAATATATCCAATTAACTAACAGATGACCACTCGTCAGAGGTCCTAATATTATGCAAAAACCTGACAATATTATTGGCTATTACTTTCCACTGAGAGTCATTGGTTATCAGCCTGGACTGATGTCTACCAAGAAAAACATTTGTTACTATTACACACATCTATCTCTCCAAAACTGACTTTCACACTACTGAAGTTAACTATGATGTGTTTTTGATTACATCCCCACAATAAGGATAAAGGAGCTCTGTCAACAGTTTCCACAAGGAATCACAGACCTGGTCATCCAGAATGACATGCCACACGTGGAGGCACAGCAAAGGGCCATGGCCATCAACCGACTACTCTCTGTGGTAAGTAGTCAACACTGGTGTAGCAGACTGCTGAGGAAACGTTGTCATACCAAATTAATTACTATTTAAATGTATTCTCGATTCTTATGAGTTGTATTTTCCAATAAGGGACAATTGGATCTTCTCAGAAACAGCAACGGACTATTATACAGGCTGAAGGACACTCAGTCCACAAGGTAAGTCCTCTTCAGTACATGCCACCTGTCCATGTCCAGGTTAAATGGTCTCCAAAATGTCATCATTTTGATGTGGTTCTCTAGTAAAATGAAGGGTTCGGACAACCAAGAGAAGCTCGTTTACCAGATCATTGAGGATGCTGGAAATAAAGGTGCTTTTTATGCTGCTTCTTACACACTGAACATCAAACATTACAGATACATGAAACATTGTGAAGATATGTCTTCATTTTTAGCTGCATCTTACTAACATTATTAATCTAATTTATAATGTTAATATTATTATCTTGTACGTTTTTTGATATTCTCAGTTTTCTTATTTTGTCAAATTGAATCTATCAATCTAATGAGGAAAGCCAAGGTATGTGACTGGTTGTGTTTTTTGACAGGTATCTGGAGCAGAGACATCCGCTTCAAGAGCAACCTCCCATTAACTGAGATCAATAAAATTCTAAAGAACCTTGAGAGCAAGAAGTTAATCAAAGCTGTGAAATCAGTGGCTGTAAGTTCAATAGCTTTTATAAAATCATTAAGTTAATTTGAGAAACTTAAGTTGCAGTCTTCTCCGGTCAGAACACCAATCCATCTAGGGGTATCCCTTCTTATTCTTTCCAGAATAAATCCCAGCATGTCTGTACAGCTATCTGACTGGCAGATATCACATGAGAGATTCAGTTCTTTATACTCTAATTATGGTTCATATAATTCATGAAATGACTTTACATCATGAAATGTAATATCCCAGTACTGTGTAAAGGAACAGACACATCGAACACATTTTAATAAGGACATTTAAGTAAGAAACATCTAGAAACATTTCATTTTTTTTTCTGATGCCAGGCCTCTAAAAAGAAAGTGTACATGCTGTATAACCTGCAACCGGACCGTTCGGTTACAGGAGGAGCATGGTACAGCGATCAGGACTTCGAATCCGAGTTTGTAGAGGTCCTCAACCAGCAGTGCTTTAAATTTCTCCAAAGCAAGGTGAGATGAATGAGAAATATTCATATACAGTGAAAAACAAACACTTCAGTAGTACAGAAGTACAGAATACTATCCCAGTGCAGCTTAAATTAAACTAATCCATGTTTCAAATCTGAATCGTTGGATCTATCTCTTCCTGTCTGGTTTTTCTTTTTTTTTGGGTTTTTATAATGTGAAAGTAAGTCCGGTCTGTAATGTTTGGAAATCGATACGCCAATACTTCAGCGGTTCAGTGTGTGCCGGTGTGTTTCAGGCAGAGGCGGCGAGAGACAGTAAGCAGAGTCCTATGGTACAGAGGAACAGTTCTTTTGCTACCTCTCATGAGGTGTGGAAGTACATCTGTGAGCTTGGCATCAGCAAGGCTAGTGCACTTCTTAGCCTAAATTTTTCTGTGACTGAAAGATTCAATTAATCCTTGCATGTTCTAGATTACTTATATAAGTATATATTAATATTATATATGAATATTCTCTTCCTATTCCTTTTTTTGTAGGTGGATTTGTCCATGGAGGACATCGAGACCATCCTGAACACACTGATCTATGATGGAAAGGTGGAAATGACCATCATCGCGGCTAAAGAGGGAACAGTGGGGTGTGTTGATGGCCAAATGAAGCTGTACCGGGGCGTGAATCCTATCATCCAACCCACAGGCCTGGTCAAAACACCCTGTGGACTCTGTCCGGTAAACACCAGTTACTACCTCAATAATCATACCAGTGTATAACAGCCATTAATGAACCCAACTTGATTTGTACTAAACAACAGCCACCAGACTATAAGCTACAACCACCAGTCAATGAAACCACCAGTGACTATTACTACTGACCATCTAAAATGTTCACAGTCCTTGACTGATTTGCCCTGTTTTAATCAATCCCTCCTCTAGGTGTTCGACGACTGCCACGAAGGAGGAGAAATCTCACCCTCGACTTGCGTGTACATGACAGAATGGCTGGACTTTTGACCGAACCTTGAGTAGTGCCGTGCTTTTCTTTGTTTTTCTTTTCTCTGTGGAGAAAGTGTTAGGAATGATTTCATCCATTCAACAGATTTGTTTTATATTAAACAACATTTATTGCATTTATACGGAATTAAAAGTGTGGAACCTGGATGAAAATTGTACTTTTCTGTTTTTATTTCTGGAACAATGAGACGAAGAGAGAAATGAAAAGCTGAATTTGAGGTTGTGATGGAACTAGAAGATTTCTGAGTTTTGATTTGAACATGGTTGTTTCATGTCTGGTAACATCCATAAAGAGTGATTTGTATTTTGTTGGTATTGTATTGTAAGTTATAGATGGTATGTCTACATACTATATATTATTAAAAAATATAAATACACATTATGAAAGCTGACATTCTGAATACAATAATACCACAAAGCTGAGTGAAATAACATTTTCCAGTATGTTTATATTGATCGTAACGGAGTCTAGGTAGATACGACCATGTCCATGACCGTGTATACGCTGGTTAACCTATAGCAAAGATTAAAGGCTTGGTAATGGATAACAAACACTATATAGTCACATAATAGGAAGTGTTATAATGTTTAATAGGAACGTTTCCTGTTACAGGACGCCAAAGCACATCCGTGATCTGTAATAATGGTTATTGATTTGCCATTCGTGACATGACACAACCCTTCTTATTTATCCAGCCAGAGGACCTGCATTACATTGTACTTTGTATATGCATTCCATTAGCTAGATATACATCCATACCAAAGATTTGTGGCAGAAATATTTATGGCAGAGATTTTTAAATGATGAAATGTGTGAAATTGGTTGTGGCTTCTAAATAAATAAAATACTAAAAAGGTTTTTTGTAACCTTCTGTAATTAATAATCAACAAGGCAGATGGTTGTGCTATGTTGAGAATCATTCAAAATTAATTAAATCAAAGCAGTTCAATATAGATTGGGCTTTTTATAGAGATGTTTACGCTCACCTCTAGGCGACATTTCCCGTCTTGGAGCATCCTTCATCATGGTGACCATGGTAACTCGTGCTCTGGGTGCTTAGCAACGAGAAGAGGAGGAGGGCGAGGACGACTGACGAGCCCAGAGAAGCGGTTAGAGACCGAGCATCATCACGGCCTCAAAATCAACCCCACGGTCGCGGATTCAAGAACGTTCGGGTCGTTTTTGCGCAGGATTTATTTCTACCTAAATTGCGCAGTAAAAGTGTTGTGATGAAATTTGTAGCCATCGTGGCAGGTGCCGGTGCTCTGGTCTTCATGAGCGCGCTGATCATGATCGTGGCGAGCGTGTATTCCAGATCACAAGCCTCCCCACGGGCTTTGGCGTCCACCAACCTGAGCGTGACTCCGGGTCCGGCGGGATCGGTCGCCCACGCCGGTTCCCTCGGAGCCCTTTACGGCGCGGACGCGCAGGAACTCGGAGGCCCTTCGGACGTCACGAACGAAGGCCGCGACACGCCGTTTCTCTCCAGCCCGCAACGCTTCACCTTCAGTCGGCTCATTTGCTCCCCCGTGCCGGTCGGCGAGTGCGCCATGAAGCGGAGGAAGCGAGAAAAGGAGGAGCACGATTACGAAGACTGGAGCTCCCTGAGCACCACGGCGGAGGAACTCCGGCGCACCGTGGCGCTACAGAACGAGCAGATCGAAGTCGACCGCAAAACCATCGATGAGCTGACCGGTAAACTGGCCGAATGCGAGAGCGCGCTCCTGGATGACCGGAGCGTGTCCGAGCGGGGTGCCGAACCCGGACCAGCACCACGACGCCGCCTCATGGCCGAGGACGCCCAGCTGAACACCGCGCGCGCCGTCGAGGAGCTCGAGAGAGCCATATTACAGCTTAAAGACCGCATCGAGAAACTCGAGGTGAATTCTATTATATAAAATCTACTGATAAAATGATCTAGAAATACATTATAGCGACATTTATTGTCCCAATGGCCCTAAACAGAATTGCATCTCGGGGGCCCTCATACCACCAACTCAGCACCAGATACAAAGAAATCAAAATAAAAATCAAGATTTATTTGTCACATACATAGACATACAGTAGTCTTACATATAGTCTTACATAGTACCACCCGCAGTGTAATGCGTTTATAACTGCTCAGCCACGACATAATGACACCAACATTCAATTAAAATGGCTATTTAAGAATTTAAGTACAATTTAAATACAAGAAGTTAAGTAAACAATTAAGAATGTAAACATGCAACTCAGAATATAATTAAGTGACTAAGAATGTAAACAATTCAAGTACAATCAACGTAAACAATTTAAGTACAAGAATTTAAGTAAAGCTAAAAGCTAAAATTAAAATGTTGCTATATATTTTTTTCTTATATGGCTTATATAGCAACATTCTAATTTTATACTAGTTATAGTGGCTATGTTATACACAGTTTGTATATATAATATATTCTATTATATTTTACCCTTCAGTCGAATTCGACCCTGGGTTACTCTGTGGACCGTTACCGATCCCCAGAGTATCTCGGCAAT
>JAOTRQ010000001.1:11773-27819 GCA_028565875.1 Hoplisoma paleatum | reverse complement strand
TACCTACCTACCTACCTACCTACCTACCTACCTACCTACCTACCTACCTACCTACCTACCTACCTACCTACCTAATTCAATGAAACAATTACCTACCTACCTACCTACCCACCCACCCCAAACCTACCTACCTAAACCTACCTAACTACCTACCTACTTCAATGAAACAATTGCCTACCTACCTACCTACCCACCCACCTACCCACCTACCTACCTACCTACTTCAATGAAACAATTACCTACCTACCCACCCACCCACCTACCTACCGACTCACCTACCTACCGACTCACCTACCTACCTACCTACCTACCTACCTACCTACCTACCTACCTACCGACCTACCGACCGACTCGCCGACTCGCCTACTCACCTACCTAGCTTTAGCTTGTCTAATTGTGTCATACTTCACTTCACACTCCTGTCAATGCTAATCCCACTGTGATTAAAGTTAATAAAGCTAACTCTCGCTCTCACCTTTTCCTACGAGCACTGTGCATGTAGAGGCACACCCTAATTAACACACTTCTCATTTCTGTGCAGGTGCAATCAATCAACCAGCAGGGGTCATTGTTGCTTTAGTAATAGGAGAGAATGAGTTGATTTGAGCATGACTTAATCCAGCATGACTTAAAGACTTGAAACATATAACAACGTGGCTATACTGAGATTCAAATAGCAGATCGACCGAAAGGTCCAAACGGTTCCTAGCTTCAGGAACTGAAACACTGTAGTTATGAGCGTGATGTCATAGAGCATTCTTATATTGTCAATCCTTTATGTATCAGTAAATCTAATGGTCAGTGTTGGTCTGACCAGCTCAGACTTCGCAGTGCCACAGACCAATATTTCTGCACAACAAGGAGCCCTATACAATTATAAGATTGATGTGTGTCTGAGCACCGAGCGGAGATTTGTGACTAGTGCTTTAAGGGTCGGAACTACTACTTCTATCTAGCGTACCACTCACAGGTCTCGTGGGCCTATTCCGGACAACACATCAAATAGATCTTCTTGTCTTTGCTTGGTGGATGCTCTGATGCTGTTTGGTTTTGCCGGCAGCCTCCGGAGAGGCCAGAAACGTTCAGTGAGTCAGTTAGGGCTTTGTTTCCTGACACTTTACAGCATAAAGGCCAGGGCTCCCTTTAGGACCTTGACAGGCCGGTCACGCCGGGTCTTTAACGACTGATTTAAGACCCGTTCAGCCAGATCCTGGCTTTCGCCGAGGCCGCTTGGAATGGTGGATGAAATCTCGAATGTGGCCTGTCGTAAAGCCGGTTTTATGACATATAAACAGGGGTGTAAATTCAAAGCCTGTTTTCATGAAGCAGACAGAAATAAATACAATGCTATAAAATGCTAATGTAGTACAGTAGGTGATCAAAGGTTTGTGTGATATGACTTAAAATAAAGAGTTTGCTTAACTTGCAAGACTTTGAAGATGGCTCTTGTCTCTGCACAAACGTGGCTTATAAGATTTAACTCTAAAAAACACTTTTGAGACGAACTAGGTTGTCTGTTGTATAACATCAAAGCCTGATTACACAAATCCAATACTATAGAATAGTTTCAAGGATTCCTGTCTCAGATAAATAGGAAGGGTTGTGTCAGGTAGAGCATCTACCATAAAACTATGCCAAATCAATAAAATAAATAATGTAGTAATAATTATCCCAGCTACATAGCCATTGAATGCATATCTTGCCCCCCAGCAAGTAGTCCCCAGTTTGATGTTTGCATGTTCTCCCCATGCTTGTGTGGGTTTCCTCCGGATACTCAGGATATGCGGATTTCTCCAAAGACACGCAGTCAATTTCTATTTGTGATTCCGACGCTGAAAATGCCCCATTTGTATGTGTGTGTGTGTTCGTCTCTGTTTCCTGTAACAGACCGGTGACCCGTTCAGGTGTTTAGTGTATTCACCCCAGTATGTGTCCAACCGGGAGCCGAAATAGGATTAAACGGTGATAATAAAATGTAATGTTGAAATGTTTGTCGTTTCTTTAACTTGGAGACACGTTTTATGCGTCACCGACAGATGGCGCTGTTTCATAAAGAAAAAACAGTGATTGCAAAAAGTTCAAGCTTTCACAGTTTGCTTAGATGTATTTGATAATTGATGCAGGGTTTTTCATCCCCCTCCCTCCTGAGCACCCACACTGGATAATTCATGCACGGTTGCATAACATTCTTGCATATTTTTAGCATGTTGCTTAAAACCTGTTAAAAGAAATGACAGTCTCGTCTAGATAATTAGTCCCCCCCCATCCCCTTCTATCGTCACATCTTAAAATCAATGTTGACGATTATTTAATGACTCATAAATGACTTTTTGGAAGAAAGCTGCTGGGATTTTACTTTAAAGTTCTCCTGCTTCCATAGTTTGTGCTTTTAGGTCAGCTAACTACCTGCAGCAAGGTCGAGAGTCGAACCGCAGAGTTTGACCTCACAACACTAGTGTGCAGTGAAAAATCCCACTACTATCCCACTAAAATCCCACTCTATTGGGGATACAGTCTGTGTATATTAGCTTATCCTAAAATCTTAAACGTGAAAAGTGCAAATCTGCTTCTTAAAGTTGAAGTTAGATGGAAATAAAATGTAATTGTGATGGATAGACGACTTGGGCTGAGAATCTCGAAAACTGCAGCTATTGTTGGGTGTTCACAACATTAATTCCGAGATTGTGTGTGTGTGTTTGCCCGTTTCCAGTCATTTCTGACTCTTGGGTCCCTCTCTGGAGCGCTACCGATCCCCAGAGTTTCTCAGCAAATATTTTTTACGGAGTAGGTTGCCAGGTCTTTCTGTAACCCGTATCGCTACGGGATCTTGTGAATCTATAGGACATTTTTTTCACATCTCCGATCAGCCTAGTGCATGTCTCTGAACTGTGGGAGAAAACCGGAATACCCGAAGGAAACCCATGCTGACACGGGGAGAACGTGCAAACCCCACACAGAAAGCCCCCAACCCGACCCGGGGATCGAACCTGGGACTTCTTGCTGTGAGGCGACAGTGCTGAACCACTCAGCCACCGTGAAGCCAATGCAGAGATTAGTCCCAATCAAAAGTGGTTAAAACATTATACAGTCCATGACAGTCCAACACAAAACAACACAAAACAACACACGAGGAACAACTACCGGTAGTTCTATGTGACAGACTGTACCAAGGTTCTTACTCACGAAACGTACTTATTTAGGGATTCGCTGATGACGTCTGAAGCCTCACTGGTTCAGTAAGTGTTTTAAGCTGAATTTTATGAATTACTGGATGCTATTTTTAATAAAAAAATGAATAACGTAAACATCACTGGTATTCATAAGCACGATTACTGTCCCATCTTTGGAAAACAGGGCAAGACCTTTTACATGACACCTGTCACATTATGATTTAATAAGCTGTGCTGGATGTCATCTACTTTTTTGTATTATTGCATGTTTAGATTTTTTATATCTTATTTTTGCATGACTTAACTCCTGTCATGTTGTACGATTGTATATGTTTTGTGTTGAAACCTGCTGTTGCAACTCCACACTGTAATAAAAGTTATTCGTGTAATATATCAGTTATTCATGAGTTAACTAAGAGCCAAGAAGCGACCAAAATGAGAATGAGAAGCGAGTTAAAATGAGAATAAAGGTTTTTACCAGCAGGGGTTTTTGTGTGTACACCAAGACATCATGAGGCTTCAATCAAGACATTAGGAAGTAATGCCATCATCGCCAGATCATCGCATTTAAAATTGTGTAGTTTCGGTCAAAGCAGCATACATATAATCCATAACCACCAATCATAACATTCATAACCAATCAAAACATGAGCAATGAAAAACTTACTAGAGATGACAGAGAAACTAAACTCAGCGGAGACCTGACCTAGAAAAAAGCAATCAATCATATGTACACAAGATCCATTTAAACAAAAGTAAACAAATATTTAATCATAACCGAAAAAAAGGTCGAGAAATATGCAAAAACTTTTACTAATTACCCCAAACCGACAGACAGAGCGATGTGCTTTCAGAGGTACAGCGTTTAATCTGATATAGCCGTTCTGACTTCTGCTGGCTGTCTGGAGGCCGACTTTACCATGCGCCTCTTTAATGAAGCGAACAATTTCTTTAGCCGGAGAGACGAGAATGATTTCGAGCAACCAGATGGCGTTTGCTTTACGTAAAATGGAAACATCTGGAGTAGTTACCCTGGCACCCCCCCTCCCACACACACACACCAACCTCTCCACCCTCCACACCCATTCTTAGAGATGTCGGCAGTAGTGCTGCACTAGATTTCAGAGATTCCAGTTGTCACTTAAGGACGGGCAAGGTGAGATTTCTACAGAGAAGTGGCAGCTAACGATTTTAAGTCAGGAGGTATTTGATTAGACGGTGAGTATTTAATTAGAAGGGTCATGGAAATCAGGGCTCTCACGTTAATGAACCTGATCTTTATATTAGACTGGGAATGTAGGAGACTGAATTAGCTGCAGGGTAATTTTACAAGGCTGTTTTATGCGCGACAAACTGCGTCCCGTAAAACAAGTTTATCCCAAAGAAGGAGATTATTGTAGCTATCAGGATTCCAATATTCTTAATGTTTACCGATTGTTTTTATCCTGTATTGTATTTTGCATTGATTGGAACACCAACAAAAAAGAATTATTATGACCAATATAAAATGCACTCCAATAAATGGCACAGTGGCTCAGTGTGTAGCTTCAGAGTTAGAATATCTTGGGTTCATAAGTAACAAGCCATTAAAATGTACAGGCCTGCAAGTTTAGTGCTGGTCCAACACCTGGATAAATGGAGGGGCTGTGTCAGGAAGAGCATCCAGCATAAAGTATGGCAAATGAATCACGAGGAATGAGACCTGCTGTGGTGACCTCTAGTAAAAGTAGGCAAACCGATCATGCATCATGCTCCACACAGTGTTGTGTAAGACACAGTGTGGACATCCAGACCCCAATCCTGCTGAGACGACCCTAACGGACGCAGCCAGTAGCTGACCAGTGGCTCCTCATTTTAGACTCCTAAATTGAGGTTCCAATGTACGGGGGTGGGGTGGGGCAGCTGTGTCCTCCTGGTGAGAGAACTGGACTTGTGATTGTTGCCGGTCCGATTCAGAGAATCAACAAGGTCAGGACTGAAGTGTACTTAAGCTAGCCTTAGCTTTCAGGGTGCCATAGCTAGGGTTGCACAATGCGATGGGCATGTTTGTTCACTGCTGCCCCCTAGTGTGTGTTCACTATTGTGTGTTGACACCAATTCAATGGCACCTTCTTTTAGTTTATTTAATTGAGGTTCTACTGTACTACCCACACACTATTTTGACCTTACTTACTGAACACCACTGGGATCACTGCCCTTCTCTTTTTTCTGGAAGAGCGGAGTTTCCCCACAGACAAGCTGCAAAGTCCTGCATAATAGCATAGTTAAAGCTAATTAAAACAACAGCAGCCGATTTCCAGCCAATAGTCAAGGATCAAACGTTTAGTCATTGAACGCATCTCTACCTCGCTGACTTTTTGGATAGCTGGTACCTCATAATGTGCCAAGTCAAGAGTCGTTAAGCTCTCCAGACTTGGTACAACCCATTTTACAGCCAGTTTTTGTTCTAAGGGGTGTTATGCATGATTGTGTTTACTATTTAATGACCAGATACACACAAAACAGACAATCCGGATGTCAATAAGACAGAGATTCTGTTTTAATCCTAGTTGTACAGAGTTGATGAGGTGCAGTACAGAGCAGATATCACTGGCTTGTTCTGACTCATCTGACGCAGTGTATGCGCTGCATGATTCACTGGCTGAGGACAAGGGAAGAAGCCGGGCCGAATGAAATATCCTATTGATTGTTGAATCTCACTTTTACAGCAAGGCAGTGAGTTATAGGCTAGGATGTGCGAAAGACACAGAGCGAGAGAGTGAGAATGAGAGAGAGAGAGAGAGAGAAAGAGACTCCAGGTTCACTAAGTTCCCTGCCACTAAAGTCAGAACCATTTGCTGAAGCTAGTGGAACCTGATTTGTGCACTCCAATGGGAGACTTAAAAAGCCACCTCGGGCTTTACAGTCTCTGGGAAATAATGGGCATCAGGCCCTGAATGCAATTATACTAATTTGTCTTTAAATAAAGGCTTGCTCCAAGGTTAGTGCATGGCTCAAACTGGTCAACGAGCTGTGCAAATATGTAAATTGAAAGGTGGTAAAATAAACAACTAAAAAGTATTTTATAAATTGAATGCCTTTATGACATGTGAGCTCTGACCCAGTCCATTCATTCCAGTCATTTTGGACCACTTATTAAATTTTGCTTTCTTTTCCCCCCCAATTTAGTCTTGTCAATGTAATGTGCTGCTGGGAACCACTAGTGGTGATCAATAAGGTGGTGACCTAACTGACAAGCACTCCCACAGTGCTCTAACGGCTGATTTATACTTCTGCGTCGACTTAAAGCAAGACAAAGCCTTCACCATTGTGCCATAATTTCCTTTTATAGTTTGGAGGTCATTGGCACCAAGAAGAGCAATTCAACGCAGCAACGCTGAGGGTTCTGTCACACTTGTATTTACCCTCTAACTATGGCCACGAATGAAAGAAAGGTTGTTGCTGTAGATTTTAAAGAACCTTTAAATGTTGTATTGTATACTAAACATTGCAAACATTAAGGCACCGCCCTTTGCAGAGAGCGAATACTTTACCATCAACTCTATTGTTTTGATGGCTATAGTGTGTCGCTATTTCTTGTGGTGTGTTGTTTTGTTTTAAAACATGCACATCAAGCTGTGTAGGGGCTCTGCAGAGGTGGTTCAACAAAAATAGTGTGTGTGTAGCAAAACCATATCCTTGTGATCATCATTTATTTATCCATTAGCTTCTATACAGACAACAATCATGCACTTCATCATATCACACATTGAACATCAGCTGGAAGCCACGACTGAGGCTGGGAAGTTTCCACAGACACTTCTTCGTCATCAGACCCAAGATCTGAAATATGAATTCTAGGAAGCCCATATTCATGTAATGATGCACTACCAGAACTGTTAAAAAAGTTCCATGATTTAATGATATTAAATCGATCGTTATTCAATTTAAACAGCAGAGGGCACTCATCTGACTAACCTTACTGCCGGAAAACAAATGGGTTCCAGGATCTGTGTTTTCCAGTCTAACTAAGTTTTTATTTATAAATAGTTTTAGCAATTACATTTTTTACCTTTAGCTTCAAAGCGGCTTGAAATATTTGAGCAATTGTGGATTAAGGAATTTGCTCAGGGGCCCAACAGTAGGGACTTGGTGGTAATGGGGCTTGAACCAGGGACTCGCCAAATCACTGCCCTTTTAATAATATTTTAAACGTATTTCAGGAATAAACGTCTATGCATTATTTAGATGAATAAAATATACTTGGTATATGAATACAGTATTTTATTTTGATAAACTTTATTATCATTTTATTTAAATCTGGAGAATATTGTATTGTCAGCTCGTATCGTGAATCATATCACATTGTAGTATAAGTGCTTCCCTGCAACCAATTAAGAGGCTGTAAAAAGTGGGTAATAAAAATGTATTTTATTATTATTAACAATAAGTTTTAATTAACATTGCAATTACTGAATAAAAAAAAACTGTTCAAAACAGGAAAACAGAATTTTTATCTTTAGCCTCAGTGGTGTAAAAGTGCCCCAAAGAAAAAAAAACTGTGCTATATATAATCATTACAATTCTCATTCATTTCCACCATTTTCATTCATTTAGAACATACAAAGCAAACGTGACCATATTTTTACATCGTCTGGATTGTCCACCTGAAAATACCTTGTTCTTCATTTCCTATAGAAACTTGCAAGCGGAGAGGGAAAAAATACATAAATAAAGAGAATCTAGCTAAAATGCAGGTCGTCTTAAGGTCGACATTGAGACCCAGAACAAATCTATCAGACATGAAGTTTTTCTTTAAATTATATGGCAATTAAAAAGCTTGTTCGATGAGCAGTCCATCAACACAAACTCATATTTATGCATATCATTTGCCATTTTAAAAAATCTGCTTAGATGAAACAAAGCTCAAACGTGAGGTTTTGAATAGTGGTTGTGTTAATAATAAAGGGAAAAAGTGCATAGATCTCCCAAAAAAGAGAACACTGCAGTCAATTAAGGTTACACGGTTCGATCTGCCCGGTTAGGAGACAAAAACCAGGTGACCAGAATCAAACAGATAAGAGGTGGGCGACTATGGATAACTACTCTCTATCCTTATCTTTTCTAACTGATTCTTTGCTGAGCTCGTAGCTATGTGCCACTCAGGCTGTACAGGTAGCCCAGCTCCTTCGGGATGACACAAAAGAGATTAGTTACTTGTGAACAGCTAGACAGTGATGTAGAAGGGCATTAACCCAGCAGCAGGTCTGTTATCTGCTGCCAGAGCTCTGGAGAATGACCCTCAGCTGGCTACCAACGTAATTCCTTAAGGTAGGACGAAATTGTGACATCCTCTAGTGGGAGATATAAGGACACATGACGCCAGTTGGAGTGAAAAAGGGCACTGAGCCAACATACGTCAGATATGATTAGAATGACCAGAACTTTAGAGAATGATCTCTAGTTGGGGTTCTATGAGGACCTGACGTCTTCTAGTGGGGGTTACTAGGACAAGGTGGTTTCATGATGACAGCTGGACAGGGATGTAGAAGGGCATTGACCCAGCAACAGGACCAATAGTGACTCCTAACGCTGCCAGAGCTCATACGCTCTTAAAGCAGATACTGGTCCTGCTGCTGGGTCCCATTTAAGGACTCTGGCAGAACCAATGAACAGACACTTGTCCTGCTGCTGGGTCAATGCCCTTCTGCATCCCAGTCCAACTGTCATCCAGTAACCAGTCCTGGTGTGACTTCATTAGGGTAGCATAAGAGCTTGATGTCTTTTAGCAGGACATGGGCTTACATCCTGGCACTGTGTAGCTCACTTGGCAGTCACCAAATCACCTGAATTGCAGGCTAACACAGATTACACAACTGATTAACAATCAATCAATGGCACCATCAAACAATCTTCATGTTAGATGCCAGGATGAAATCAAATAAACCACGGTCAGACCATATGCTGGCTCAGTGGTCAGATTTTGAAAAGGACAAATATTCTCACATTCACTAGCCACAGTGTCTAGGGAGCTGCTACGGGTTAGGTGAATCGCTCAAGTGCACTTCAATCAAGACCTGTCGATGCTAGGGTTCTTCCGATCATAAGCCCAGATCTCTAACCACCAAGCTAACGGCTACCCCGATGCTTCTAGATATGCGCTCAACTCTAGAAATAAATCTGCAGTCCAATCAAGAGGCCAGATTCTTGTTACACAATCCTAAAGTGCCAGCTTTGGTTTCCCCTTAATGAACTGATAGCTGAGTCGTCTTAAATTAGCATCCAAAGAGAGCCATGGTGTGCGGCCATAAAGTGACAGCCACCGCTATCATATGCCGCCTCACTCCTGACACAAAGCCTCCGTCTGACTGACAGTTTGGCATCTGTGATAATGAAAGAAGGGAATTTTGGAGGCTGCACTAATACCGGCTTTGCATGTCTGTCTTTAAATGCAGATGGTATGGATGTGAATGGGATGAAATGGATCTGAGATTAGCGCTGATGCTCAGACACAGATCTGAGGGTATGTATCATTTTTTAAATGAACATTATAAGAGCATGCCTATAACCATGACCGTATTTAAATACTGGAGGAACCAAACCATGTGTTGGTGAAGAGAGTGGCGCTGTGCCAACTACTTAAAACTGCTAACAAGCAAGGCACTGGGTTTGATCCTTAGATCTCTTCACTGTATGTACAAAGTTTTCTAGCGGTAGGCCAACATTCTGCCTCTAACCATGAAGTAAATGAAGCTTGATGAAGATTTGTTTGTTTATTAGGATTTTAAGGTCATAAGCTTGATTAAGATAAATACAAGTCTTCACTGCTTCAGATAGACTCAGCAACCTAACATTCCCAGTAGTACAATACAAAATATTTTCCAATAAGCTAAAATCATGCTAAATTAATTCTATGAGGTTAAATATGCTAACAGATTAGCTTGTTCAAATAAAATCATACATAAAATGTCTATGACTGCACCTGGTAACTTACATTCAACATATCCAAGTAGCAAGATGTCGTTATAGAGGTAACTAGCTAAATAGCTAAATTGTCATGCATGGTCAAATCCCATTATTCTGGCTTAGTCTGAATAGAACTTGGCATGGATATCTTTTCTTCACTGCCATCATGGACAAATTGTGAATACCGCTTAAGAGTAACACATGCCAGGAACGTGAGAGATGAACATCTGCAGAACCAACTTGCTACTATAAAGAAGCTCACTGGGGGCAACCAGATGTGTGTCCAAATAATCCGTTAAGCAAATCTTACTGTCTATGGAACACTGACAGTAAAGTAACAGGACCTTCAAAGGGTTCTGCTTTACTGAACTGGACACGAAAGACCAAACACCATGCAACCATCACTGTGAAAACACTCACTAGAGTAGGTGGTAGAGAATCTTCACTACACCCATAAATTGTCTTCCCTGGGATTGGCTAGGTATTGGTGAATGAGCAAGACTGACACTTTAAAGTATTACCTAACCCCTGGATTCCTCATCTTTCACCCTGATTGAACATCTGCAGGATCACCACAATGGCCGTTTTCAATTTACGGACGGTTCCCTTCTCTATGATGCTGGATATTAGTTGATCATAATAATGCGACTCCGACAGGAATGCAAGTTTTATTATTAATGCATCATACTATGTTTGTTTTAAGGCTCCAGGCCTTAAAACAATTTAAGATTATGAATATATTTAGCTTCATTAAAAATCACATTATTGATTATTTCATGCCCAGTACACTAAATAATTAGCTGTGTTTGATTTAGGGGTAGTTATTTTCATAATTGTCTTTGCTATTGATTGCTTGTTGAATAGGAGCATCGCACCATAATTTACTATCCGTACCAAGATTTGCATTTTCTTATAATTGGATTTTGAATTAAGAATGGGCATTTATATTTTTTAGGGTTGGGATTTGACATAATGTGCTTCGTTTTAATATGAAAAGGTGAGTCTTGCTGTAATTGTTTACTGTTTGTATTGGATCTGTCTGAAATCGTAATGAGCTGCCTTGCTTCTACCTACCTAAGCACATGCCGAAGTAAAGACGATAGGACTGACAGTTTTTTATGATGCACTACTTTGATGCTGATTATGTCACAGCAATTTTCACTTCTAACCATTAAACTGAGGCAGTTGCTGAGTATAAACAAAATATTTTTGCCTGAATTATTCTAAATTTGTTTATTTCTTCTGCCTCATTGAATGCTGGGATTGCTTTGACCGCTAAGAAGGCTTCCTTGTTATTATGCCAGATTATAGTTTAGACCAGGAGTTACTAACGTGGTGCCAGGTCGCCCGAAAGGACCTCATGAGTTGCCCGCGGGTTTGTTGTAAAAATAGCTCATCAAAGAAATACAATTTTTCATATTAATATTTATTTGTTTCTTACCTTGTTAAATTATTGTTGAAAATGATTGTGAGAAATCATTTACATGATGAGCATCTTCACATCATTCATTATTAATAGTAACAAGTAATTAAAGGTTATAGATTTGTGATTTCACAAGTGTGTATGAAACTGGTAACCCTTCACATTAGTTGGTACCCAAAAAGTAGCTCTCAGTTTCAAAAAGGTTGGTGACCCCTGGTCTAGACTATCTTACATTCAATCTATACCTAGCTTAAATCTTTTTATTGCAGTAAAGTGCAGTGATTGCTTAGTGGTTAAGGCTGGGCTAGAGACAAGAAGGTCACTGGTTCAAGCCACAATACCACCAAGTTGTCACTGTTAGGCTCCTGAGCAAGGCTCTTACTCCCCAAAATTGTCAGACACTCAATATTACTCATGTTTCACTTACAATTTACGCCCAATTCCAATAACATACTTTTAGGTTTGTGGGTTCGACATGGCAAAATGTAGGAAAGCTGGGGTATGAAGAACACTGAAGGCACATCCCAAAGATTTTCAATGGGGTTCAGGTCGGGACCTTGCCAAAGTCATTCCCATCATTACTCTAGAACAGGATAAATCTGGACTCAGAACATTTGACCTTCAATTTCTCCAGAGTCCAATCTTTATACCCTCTAGCTGATTACGCTCCCTAGATGGGAGCTTAGTCTTAATCCCTTGAGCTCCCTTCACATTGTGCATTTGGAAAAAGACCACATTCCTTGTGTGCCCCCCCCCACACTTTTTTAATAACGCGTTAGATCAGTTCTTACTCCAATAGCAGTTTAGTAGTTTCAACAATCTAAAACAAATCAAGTGCAACATCTGTCTTTTCCAACCGTCTAACAAATTAAAAGCTGGGTTAAATAACTTGCTGCCAGTTCAAATAATCACCCATGCAGTATATGTATGCAATATGTAATTAATTCAGGAATGGAAAGTGACTGGATGGTCGATGGAGTACCTCTTTAGGTCAGGTGGGTGCATTTATATTTGCTTCTGGATGGGACAGAATAGAGGTGCTTGATGCAAATTAATGTACTTTTGCTTGAAAACTCAACCCTCCTTAAAAGGTGGACTTTGGATTTAGGATTGTGATTGGCACAACAGATGTGTAGATAATAAAGTGAATACACATTCAAATGCAACGCACACTCCAGGCCTAAACAAACTACAACAAAACAATAAAAAAAACTCTTTAGACTTAAAGTTCACACCTCTCATCAGCGGAATGAAACAAGACGCCCGAGCAGATTCTTTAGTTACAAAAATAGACATCTTTCTTTTAAAATAATAGACGTATGTTTTTAGGATTTTCGCACTATGAGGCTAAAGAGCGAGGTTGTCTTTTTAATAGAAAGTCTTGATTTTGTGTGAGATAGACGTACATTAATCAGGCAAAACATTATGACCACTTCCCAACTGGTCAACTGGCTATACAGCCCCATGCGCAACAACACGTGAACCTTAGACAGGTATTGGAACCTGCTTTAACGTCTTCACCAATAGCAGAAGCTTAGGAAGGCTTGGCGTATTTGGAGTGCTTCCACTTTTGATAGAAACTAAGCCCAACAAAAGATGCATTTTATGGGAGCCGGTCATTGGATTAGGATCAGGATTCAGGACTAGAATTCAGAAGGGCAAAGGTTCAAGACTCACCAATGCTATGTTGCTACTGTTGGACCTTTGAGCAAGCTGCAATGTAAGTTCCTTTGGACGTAGGCATCTGCTAAATGATAAACGAGATGCTCTGACCCAGTCATCCAACCGTCACAATCCTGGTCCTTGTCCACCTCACCAATTGTCTTGCTGTCCACTTTGAGTATTTTGCAGTGTCATATATCTCGTCATTAACATCACATAATCATAGACTTTAATTGTCAGTGGTCATAATGTTATGCCTGGTCAGTATACAGCGTAAAAGAGACAGAGATAAAGAGATTTGACAAAGACTCTAGGCTCTTCATTTCCATCTTCGGTTGTTGGTTCCGAAGGAAGATGAGCTCCTGAGCATCTGCTCACTTTTATTTTTGCATAATCAAGGTTTTTTTTTGTCCTCTTATAAGTTAGACACCTATCGATAAATGTTTAACAGATAAAAAAAACACTTAATGCTTGGTGAAATAAATGAAATCCCACAACAAGAACAAAGATATTTTAAAGTTTGGCAAATAATGTTGGAGAAAATATGCCAAATGAGTAAATACTACCATAAAATCCATTAAAAAAAAACGAATTCTGTATAAAAATTTAAATGATTGAACGAGTGGACATAAAGTAACATCTGTAAATAATGCTACAAAGAAAATGGAAATATATGTACAAGACCCTGTATTCCTTGAGTATCGAGTGACTTGGGTGTGTTGTCTGTGTGCCAATCTGAACCACTGAAACGGGTTTGTAGGGTTTCAAGACTTATTTTCTTCTCTTTTTTGCTGTTGGGCACAAGTTCAACAGCAGCAGCAGTTTCTGTCTTTTTTTTTGTCACCGTGCCGACGAGGTTGGAAAAAGCATCTACAAGAAAAGTTCTCAGTTCCTGACGTCACCAGATGACACTAGAGATGCTGGTTTCTCGTGGAAGCAGAGGCAACATGGCATTGTTAGCGTGCTGCTCCTCTATCTGCTGCTGCTGTAGGTGGCCAGGCCTCTGTGTTTTCACCTGCGCCCGCTGCCCGTTCAGCAGGTTCATGGGTATGTTGCAGTAGGTATGATGGGCACTCAGCGTGGCCAGCGGAGGCATGTCGTAGCCGTACCCGCGATAGTAATGTTTCTGCCCTATCTGCGTGTGACAGGTGCTGTTACGGAAGGCGGAGCGCAGCTCGGGGCGAGCGGCCGCCACTGCCGTGGAGGCGGCCGTGGCCATGGAAAGGGCCGAGACGCTCTGCAGGTCGCCGGCATCCAGTGCCTGCTCGTGCGAGAGCTCGTGCGAGAGCTCGTGAGACACCACACGCTCGCGGCGCTTAAAGGGCATCTCGTAGCGCAGTCGCTTCCAGAACTTGCTCCCCAGCTTGCTGCCGTCGGGTCCCGGCCAACGGATCACGGTGAGCAGCTTGATGGTGTGCTTGAGCGCCTCCACCTCCTGGTAGTTGATGTTGTCTCGCAGCTCGGCACACTCGATGAGGATGACCTTGATCTCGCCGCTTGCCAGCATGCTGCGGAGACGCGTCTCCAGCTCGAAGATGCTCCAGCCACGCCGCACCACGTAGCTCGGGGTCATCACGATGATGAGTCGCCTGCTCTGGTCAACGTAGCGCGCTACGTCTTCGATGTATGCTAAAGAATGGAGAAAGGATAGTATGAGTACAAGTCAAATGTTTGCATTTATTCATGTTTGAATGACAAATATTAAAATCATGAATCTGATTTTAGAATAGCATTTTTAAAATGACAACATTCTAAAATTAATTTTTAGTCAATGATTCAAAATTAGAATAAAAAAAAAATACGTTTTTTATTCCTATTAATTCTTGCATTTAACCCAATCCGTGCAGTGAAACAAACATTTGCACACACTAATGAACATGCATTAGGGGGCTTCAGTTAGAACACATGACCAACCTGGTGGGCAGCCCTATCCATGGCACTCGGGGAGCAGTTAGGGGTTAGGTGCCTTGATCAAGATGACCAGTCGACCAGTGGAATCGAGCTGGCAACCTTCCGATCATAAGCCCGGTTATCTAACCACCAGGCCACAGCTACCCCAAGTCTATGGAGCTATTTACAGATTACAGAAAGTATCTTATAATAATAATATTATTATTATTATTAATAATAATAATAATATTAATAATAATAATAATAGGTTGCATTTATTTAGCATTCAACAAACCCAAGGATACTTTACAACAACAAACACACAAATGTTAATGAAAAACCAGTAAAAACTGAATATATAATAATAATAATAATAATAATAATAATAATAATAATAATAATAATAATAATAATAAAGAAAACAATAATACTTAACAAAAAAGTACAAAACAAGAAGTTTAATAAGTAGGTTATTATAATGCTGTATACTACCTATATATGGCTTATAATTGTTCACAAGTTCTGTCAGTAAGGCATTCATTTTGGACTAACTACAGTTCAGTAGATCAGTGATTTCCAATCATAATGTTTCCAAGCAATACAGAAAAAAAATTATATGGTGTCAATCAAGTTCAAGTGCTTTTCAAGTGCTATTATATCTAATCAACACTAGGTGGGAGCAGCAACTTCAAGAACAACTTCAAAGAAACTTCAAGCTTTACACAGAATCATTCATCATTCTATTATATTATCGACCCTTGACTTAACCGCTCATTATGAACATTCCCTTTACAAACAGATGTTTTATTTGTATTTTGTAAAATTCAATTCAATATCCATCTGGCCCAAAGCTTTATGCTAAAATATACTATAATTATATATATATATAAGTAAATATCTATCTATCTATCTATCTATCTATCTATCCATCCATCCATCCATCCATCCATCCATCC